>VZSE01010866.1:529832-591080 GCA_013398275.1 Promerops cafer | reverse complement strand
GGGTGGTGAATTTCTGCAGGTTTGTAAATACGTGACAGCAGTGGAATACAGAGCAGCACTTCATACAAATGTACTGGGACAGGGCAAACTGCTCTAGCCTGACCTCGTTCCCCTTCCTGTTCTCCAGGGAGAAAGCTTTAGCAAGTTTCATGCAATTGATAAGAAATCACAGCCCAGAACTCTCTGCTTGATTATCCCATTGTTATTCCAGAAAGTGCTCTGCATTCACAGAAACATTTGCAGAAGTGGAAAACCCCTCAGGATGCCTTGGCCTGGCTTCCTGAATGTTCCACCCATCCCTTGGCTGTCTCCAGTGAGAATGGATGCACTTACACATTTCTATCTCACAGCTCAGAAGTCCTGCTAGAAGTGAACTGGAAGACAGAAGTAGGTTATAGAAGGATGTAATTTTTCCACTCACGATTTGTAGCAGTGAGCAGCCGACAGGACCCACTGGCTGCTGATGAGGGAACCTCCACAGAAGTGATATCCAGAATTCAGGGACACCTGATAGGGCACAGAGTTCTTTGCACAGGTGTAACCTCCCACAATCTTGTCATCATCATCTTCAGCAAAGGTGGGGAAGGCAACTGGGAGACAAGAAGTGCCATGGGTCAACAGCTGGCCTAAGGTAATGTGGCCTGTAATCTGCCCTGTGACTGCCTGTCTGAAGCCCCTCACTTGTCGGCTCCCCTTCTATGGACACTCAGGGCAGCACTGGTGGGCAGGTCTAAGGGACATGCATTTGCTGCACCCTCAAAGAAGGGGATCAGACTTACACTGGCACCTCACCTATCTGCAACTAAAGCCCTGCTGGCTCCTCCCTGAGGGAACATAAGGACATAGAAATGTTCCTGTTGGATCAGATCATGGGTGTGTCTTTCCCAGGATCCTGTCTACTGAAACAGTCAAGGGCTGACCGAGGGAAAAAGTAAAAACAAGTGTGCAGTGATATTTTCTTGGAGCACCCACCCAGGGTTCAAGATTTTGCAGTTGCTTTAGGACTTCCTGGGCCAGAACTATTGCCTGTGCACTCCTAAGTCCTGAAGAAGGAGGCGGCCTCTTTCTGAAGCTGTGGCCACATCTCCATAGCTGGGTCAGGAACTCCTATGAAGGCACTCATTCCCCAGCTTGTGGCACAAGGCATTAGGAAGAGACAGAAGTTGGAAGTTGCAGGGCTCTGACTTGTGCAAGTCAAAGCTGCACTTGGCTTTCCCACATTAGGCTACCTTTAGCTACAGTTTTGCTCAGAAAATCAGCTTCCTATTAAATGACAGAAATAGAAATAATGAATATACTCACCAGCCACCCCAATAAAGGCGAGAAGCAGCAGGCACTTCATGGTCTGGATTCAACCTCAAACCCAGACTGGTTGAGTGGACATGGGAGCTGCTAGAAATAAGTTTTTGGTGATGGTCTTATCTCTAGTCCAAGGTTTTCTCCAGACAGAAGGTACACAGTGGAAAATTTGAAGATCCAAATGCGGGCATTAACAGGCATTGGTAGAATGTACAAATAACATACCCGTTAATCATAAACCTCTGCTAAGATAGAGAGCTATTTTAATTATTCCGTAAGGTAGCCTTCAATCTAAAAATACCTTTTGGCTTTAGAAGATGTGTAGTTGTTTTTCTGTCTCATTCTTATACACAGCACATGTATAACAGGTATAACAACTCTCAAACCTCTTTCAGATTCCTCTGTGCTGATGGTATCTTTCTTAAAAATGCATGTTTTTACCTGAAGTTGTATATTGTAGGTAGTAGACAGAAAAATACATTGCATTTATTTGGAAAAAAACCAAAGAAATCCAGCAAACCCTGTGGTCTTCTTTGTTAAGTTTATTTTAGGAAATTCCTTTTCTTGAGTAATGTGTGGTTTTGTCATCTGCAACATAGTGTTTCCCTAAATCAAATTTCTCCGTTGTAATTTCAAAAGGGAGGATAGGGAAACTATCCTGTGCCCCACACCGCCTCCCAAGTTAAATAGTTCAAATGTGGGAATGCTCAGCATCTCCCTTTTCTCATTTCTCTGTCCTAACCTGTATTAGAATATCTGCTGAAGTACCAAACCATGCTTTTATTCATCTTTGGAATGCTCTACAGAGACTCATTTTTGCCGCACAAGAATTTCAGTACAATGCTGATGTTTATGAGTGTAATGTAGATGAGCAACAATCCTGTGAACACAAATAGTGAGATCTGAAATCCCTCTCTTCATGAGTGGGGATTTCTGTTATGATGCAGAGTTTACTAAAGCTCAATGCTTTGCTGAATAATCATGTTCATTCTCCAAGCAGCTGCCAACTTCATCATGTTAGCTCCTGAAAGACACAGGATTCTCTCCAGAGACAGCAAAGAGAAGCCATATGTTTGGAGATGCTGGAATAGCTTGAGAGACTAAATAGGAATACTCTTCCTCTCCATTTCTTGATTAATTTTTTTGTGGGCCCTGGAGGACTGGTACGCACGGTGTCACTGTCCAGATGTTAATTTTCCTTTGTCTTGAAGTACAAGTCCAAGGGCAGGGACTCCTCCAAGGGGGTGCATGAATTCTGTTGGCCTTTAAACTGGTATTAGTGCACAGCTTTCTTACAAGCATGTTGTATCCTGTGAAAGAAAGAAGGACTATAAGCTTCCTGTGGGAAAGGAAAATGTCTGTAATAGGACTGAGAGGGTCAAAAATTACCAAAGCTGTTCAATCCCATCATAACTAAGTGGAGCAAGAAAAATTTCCAGTTTACAATAGTGTTTCATTTGATCTGTGGATTTCTACTTTCTTTGTCCAAAACATGCCATTGGCATAGAGAAGGGCTGTCATCAGATGTGCTGCTGAACATTCCATAGACCCAGTGTAATGTTTTTTGCAGGGTCTTTCAAAGAATACACTCAAGGGTGTACATCTATTATTGCAGATGAGTTTCTCATTTCATGCAGTGATGCTGCAGTAGAAAGCTGGTGGCTCCAGGGGCACAGTAAGGGGGAGGGATGGTGACTGAAGGGCAGTTGTGTTAGGTATTATTAATGGACAAGCAATGGCAGCTTGTACTTCTAGAACTTCATGTTCCTAGTTCAAATATTTCAGTCAGCTGTATCAACACTGGGCTCAGATAAAGGAAATACATTTGTCCTGGCTGATGCAGGATCCTGGGAAAAAGAAACCTGGTAAAACCATGGCTGACAGACATAAAGCTTCCTAGGAGCATAAATCAGGAGGAGTTTCTGAGGGTAGTCCTTTTATACCTCACAGAACTTGGTGGTGGTGGTTGCATTGATTCTCTCTTCCCACCTGTCTCATTTCTGGGAGAAGCTGGTACATTGTCCAAAGCTTCTTATCCTCTAGCTCCCCACACCTGAACAAAACTGCTGTCACAGCCTCTTGCCTTCTTCGCTATGCCTGAATTTCTCTTTCACCTATGGCCACAGTGCTTTTCTTCTATTTCTGCCCTTGCCAAATACATGGATTCTTAGTGTCCTGGAGAGAAAGAGGGTGTAGGACATGACAGGGATTTATAAAATTGTGAGTGGCCTGCGGAGCCTGGGGTGCAATGGATTGCTTATTGTCTCTTAGGGAGTAGCATGCAAAACTTAGTGGGGGTGGCTTGTTCAGAGCAAGCAAAGGACACTTCCTCTATTTTAGGAAAGCTATGAAGTCCTTTCCACGGGTTTTTATGGATGCAAAACATTTACATGGCCTCAAAAAGAGAAGGGACACATGGAATAAAAATCCTTGGAGGGCTATGAGGTTGAAGGACACCTGATCCAATCTCCCTTGTCCCCAGGAATGGCCTGGTGTTGGAATGTTCCCTGCTACTACAGCCCAACAAGAGACCAAAGATCATTACGTATCTCTCTGGTCTCTCCCCCTTCTGCCAATGTGTCACCTGTCACCCAGAGAAGGACAGTCAGGGTTGCTTAAATCCTGCAAAAGTTTGGAGAGTTACCCAAACTCATGCCTTCATTTGCTGCAGCACAGAAGGTCTCCTGGGAGCACCTCAGCCCCTTTTGAGCAGGATGGGAGGGCACAGGTCAGGTCTGACCAGACAAAGATGTGTGTTAGAAGGTGGATTTATGTGACAGTGCTTCTGGACTGTTCTAGTTCAGGCAAATATGGAAGTGGAGATAGGGCTTAAATGATGGGAACTCTTGCCCTAATGATTCTGAGTTATAAATGGTTTGCTGGGGAAATAAAATACCCGTCTTTCCTGGGAAATATAAAGACTACTCAGAACACTGCTTTCCACACAGCTTCTCTTCTCTCTGTCTCTCAGAAAGGATACCTGGATAGAGATGCTTATGTCTTCCTTCCCCTAAAGCTCATTTCTATGTTGCTTGCATCATTATTTAAATCTGATCCAGAGACCAACTGATGGTGATGCATATTTTCTTCTCCAGCCTTTGAGCAAAATTTCCCTGTTTCCTGGAAATTCTCCAGTTGCCTTGGTATAATTTCTTCCTGCCCTCTTCTTGCTTCCTTTTCTGAGGCAGAGAAACCAGGCATCTAGAGAGGAGTGTGGCCAAGCAAGGCTGTGGCAACCAAGATACACTCTCCAGTTTTGGTGGAGAAAGAACTGGGAAAGTTGGAGAGGGAAGGGCAGAGTCAGAGGAAAGGGAGAGGCTTTGGTATGGTTAAAAAAGTTCCCCAAGGAGAGCTCTTTGCTTTTGTCCACTACCATTTACTGCCACAACCTGCTGTGGTCTCCTTAAGTCACCTAATCATCCTTTTCTTCTTCTGACATCTTCACTACCCCTTTCACTGACTCCTCTTTTTAAAATTCTGCTGCCTTCTTCCATCGTCTTCTCTACTGTCTCTTCCTTCCCTAGTTACGCTGCTTTTCTTCACCGCTGTCAGTTCTTCAGCTGACATCCTCTGTCAACTTTTCCATTGCCACTTTCTATTCTTCTGCCATATTCTTTTGCCACCTTCTTCAGTCGCCTCATCTTTTTCTTCTTCAGCTGCCTTCTTTTGCTGCCTCCTTCTGTCCCTTCCTCTGTCATCTTCTAATGCACATCATCCACAGCCCTGTTCCTCCTCCTCTTCCTGTTCTTCCAGTCCCACCTTCTGACATGTTCTTCTGCTACCTTATTCCACTCTATTCTTCCTCCCCTTCTCCTTGTCTTCTACTGCTTCCATCTTTCTTTCCCTTCTTTTGACACCTTCTTCCAATGTAACTCCTTCAAATTCTTCTGCTGTCAGTATCTCTTTTTCAGGTGGAGCATACAGGCCTCAGATCATCAGTATCCCTGACTCCAAAAGCCTAGGGATCAACCTTGAGTCTCCCTTAGTGCTTTCTGTAAGAGGGTCTGCTAGAGGCTCTGGAAGGCGCTTCAGATAGGAGCCTCAAATGCTTTTGTAATTGGCCTGGAGGGGATGGAGGGATGGAAGGATGGAAGGATTCCAGGAAGGAAGGATTCCAGGAAGGAAGGAANTCTACTGCTTCCATCTTTCTTTCCCTTCTTTTGACACCTTCTTCCAATGTAACTCCTTCAAATTCTTCTGCTGTCAGTATCTCTTTTTCAGGTGGAGCATACAGGCCTCAGATCATCAGTATCCCTGACTCCAAAAGCCTAGGGATCAACCTTGAGTCTCCCTTAGTGCTTTCTGTAAGAGGGTCTGCTAGAGGCTCTGGAAGGCGCTTCAGATAGGAGCCTCAAATGCTTTTGTAATTGGCCTGGAGGGGATGGAGGGATGGAAGGAAGGAAGGAAGGAAGGAAGGAAGGAAGGAAGGAAGGAAGGATTTTTTCCCCCCCTATATTGGCTCTGCAAGGAGAAAAAGCAAAACATGTAATTATTAATAGTTCCCAATAGATGGCTCCCGAAACACAGAGGTGACAGCAATGCTGAGCACAAAGATCAGATTAATTTCAAGACTAGCAATTCTATCATATCATAAGCTGATAAAAATGAATGCTTTTCTTTTAAAAAAAATTATGCAAAAATCATTTTGTTTCATCACACTTAATCAGATCTGTAGTTATCTTAACCCTTCGTGCCCATATTGGCACCAAGAAAGGATCATTATGCTTTAACCCCAGCCAGAAACTAGGTACAATGCAGCAGCTCACTCACTCCCCTCACTTCCCTTCCTCCAGCTGGATGGGAGAAGAATCAGAAAAAAAAAGTAAAAAACCTTTGTGGCTTGAGATAAGTGCTGTTTAATTCTTTTAAAAAAAGGTGTAACAATAACAGAAAAAGAAAACACAAGAAAAACAAAGTGCAGTTGTTTACCACCTGCTGAGTGATGCTCAGCCTGTCTGGGCAGCGTTTAGTTCTGTCTGTCCAACACCTACCAGTTTATGTTCTAAGGATGACGTTCTGTGGTGTAGAATATCCTGTTGGCCAGTTAGTGTCAGTTGTCTCAGCTGTGCTCCCCCACGGCTTCTTGTTCACCTCCTTGCTGGTAGAGCATGGAAAGCTGAAAAGTCCTTGACACGGAGTAAGCACTACATAGGAACAACCAAAACATCAGTGTGTTATCAATATTATTCTCATATTAAAAACATAGTGCTGTACCAACTACTAAGAAGAAAATTAACTCTATGCCAGCCAAAATAAGGATAGTCACCTCCTCCATCTCCTCCTTCATCTTCTAATATTCCAGCACTTTGCTCCATTGCCTCCTCCTTCCTTTCTGCTGCCACCTTCTTCCACTGCCTTATTCTATTCTACCTCTTCTGCCTCCTCCTTCTTTTCTTCTTACACCACCTTCTTCTACGACTTTCATCCTCTGCTTTCTTCTGTGGCCTTCTCCTCACACTATCTTCTTCCATTGCCTCCTGCTCTTTTTCCAACACCTTCTTCCATCAAGTCTTCCTTCTCTTTTTTGCTGCCTTCTTTTCTGAGACTTTATTCCACCACCTTCTCCATTCCCTCTGCCTTCTTTTCCTCTGCGATCTTCTTCTGTCACCTGTACCATCACGTCCTCCTTTTTCTCCACCACCTTTTTCTGGTGTCTTCTTCCATCACTTACCTCATCACATTCTTCATCACTTACTTCTTTCCTAATTCTAGCACCTTCTTCCATTGCCTTCTTTCACATCCTCCTTTTCTTCTTCCGGCACACACTTCTGCTGCATTTTGTCACCTCTGCCCTCTCTTCCTTTACTGCCTTTTTCCACCACTGCCATTGCCTCCTCCTTCATTTCTTCTGCCACCTTTTTCCTTCACCTTCTTTGTTGTCTCTTGCTTCTTCTTCCATTGCCTTCATCACCATTGTCTTCTACTGCCTCCTCAGTTGTTTCTTCCTTCTTTACTTTCACAGCTTCTTCCTCCCCCTCCTTCACTGTCTTCTTCCATAGCCTCCTTTTTATTTTCTTCCAATGTCTTCTGCCACCTTCCTTCATTGCCTTGTCTGTAGCCTTCTCCTCCTCTTCTTACAACATTTTTCTTTGCCTCCTCCATTTCCTTCTCCTTTATTCTGTGGCTTTCTTCCTCTGCCTTTTTTGTTCCCTCCACTATTGCCTCCTCCTTCTATTTTTCTGCCTCCTTCTGTTGCCTTCATCTGCCACAGCCACCTTCCAACGCAAATGCCTTCCTTCTGCCACCTCCACCTTCTTCTGTCTTCTTCCACCACCATTTTTGATGCCTTCTTCCACCGCTGCTGCCTTCATGCACCGCCCATCTCTGCTGTCTTCCTCCACTGCTTTCTGCTTCCACCAGATCCTGTCAGTGCAGTCTGCTGTCACATTCCATCACTGCCTCCTGTTGCTGCCTTCTGCCACCTCCCACTGCTGCCACCTTCCCCTGCTGAATTAATCAGCCACTGCCTCCATATGCCGAAGCTGCCTTCTGTCTCACTGCCTTTACCACTGCATTTCACCACCAAAACATTCCATGACTTCCACCCTTTAGCCACTGTATCCCTCCACCTTTGGCCTCTGCCACCTTCCACTCCTTCCAGCTTCTCTTATTCACCACCGTCTTCCAGCTTGTTCTGTCATCTACTCTGTCAACTCATTCACCATCTTCTTCTCTTCTATCACCTTCTTCTGCCCCCTTTCTTACATTACTTCCTCTGTCACCTCCTCCTTCTCTGCTTCTGCTGCAGCCCTTTGCAAGTTCTTTTGTCACCTTCTCCATTGCCTCCTTCTCCTGCTCCTCTATGGCCTTCTGCTGCCCACTGCTACTCCTTGCTACTGCCAGCTCTTCCACCATCTCCTCCTTTTCTTCTACATTTCCAAGACATCCTAATGAAACTGTAATTGGAAAGCCCAATAATGGTAACTGTAGTTGTTAATGACTGTATAGGAATGTCTGTATCAGCTCATTGGCAAATGATTACATTAGAAAACATATTTTTAATTATAATTATGAGAGAAGTGTTGCATTTTAACAGCATAAAGAAAATAGTTTTTTCCCTAGAATATTGCTCAGTGGTACAGGTCTTAACTCTGCGTCTGACAGTAATCTTGTACTATTCCACTGATCCTTGAGTAAATAACATCACCCTTCTATCTATTTATCTTCCTGCCTTTTTTGTGTGTCTTAGCTATACATACTGGAGATCTTAAGACAGGGAGACTTACATTAGTTATTTTCACTTTCCCCAGCATGAAAGAAATACAATGGGATGTTTATAGCAAAAAAGTAGTATTGAAGTGACATGTCCATTTTAAGTGTCTATATACTTTGTGCTCCTTGACAATCAAGAGATGATTTCTTAAAATCACAGAATACTTTTTGTCTGAAGGAACATCCATGGGGTGGGAGTCTGTGGTCCAACCTCCAACTTAAAGGAGTTCCAGTTTATAACCTAGAAGAGGTTGCTTAGGGACTTACTCATTTGTGAATTGGAAACCTCCAAGGAGGGAGATTCTACAATCTTTCTGGGCACTCTCTGTTCTGGCACAGTAGGACCCTCAGGGGCAAAACCTTTTCCTTTTATTCCTGCAACCTGTAACCATTCCATCTTGTTATTATGGCATGCACTGTCTCTATTTCCCTGCATCTGCCTTTTTTGGTAGTGAAAGGTTGGAATTATACCTCCCCTAGACCCGCCTGCCCTTATCTTTCTTCTCTCCAAGCCAAAGAATAGCAGGTCTCTTGTTTTTTTTCTTGTATGTCATGTGCCACCTAATCATCTTGGATGCTAATCAACTTGTTGGCCATCTGCTGGAAATTTTTAGGTATTTAACACTACTTTTGCATGGAGGGGAAGGTGTGAACAAAACTGGACTTTATTCAGCCCTTTACAATAGTCAGCTCTCCATATAGAGCAGAAGGGGTTTGTCATCAAAGTCAGTAACACAAATCAAGCAGAAAATGGATTAAAATGCTTTTTGTGAATAACATAGTAGATGTACTATTGACCTAGCAATGATAAAGAGTCTATGATCCATCTTACCCTTAATTATCAAAGGGACAGATAATTTTTTCACTAGTTTTACATGTTGCAAAAGAAATTTAACTATTTTTCCTAGCCTAGGAAGCAGGGTAAGAATCATTTTGCATTTTCCCAGAAATGTAAAATATTGTAGAGTACCAGTGTCTTGGAACACATGAGGTTTTTATCTACAAATAATAATTACGGCATCTTAGCATACTAGATTATTTCCGTAGTGTGTGCTTGTTGACTAGTAACACTGGTGTTTGAAATGCATGAGAGAATGGGCAGGTCCAAGTCCCAATTCTTTGACAGTTGTGCAATCATTTTCATTAGCCAATATGAGAAGAGTCAAATAATTTACTAGAGTCTGTTGTTACTGTTGCTCACACACAAAACTAAATCATTCCATGAAATGCACATCAAGTACCATGTCCAGGAGATTTTCATTGAAATGCATTGCATTGATTTAAAAATCCATCCTCTTGGATGCACCAGCATCTGAATGGGGCGAGTATGTGTGCATTTTCCCTGCAGGTGCTTCAGGGGAACCTCTGTCTCTGAAGGATAATTTAAGTAAGCCACCAGCTCACTTAGGGCAAGTGAAAACTAGAGATTTCAGAAAATGATGGCCTGGAAATATGGTTCTTCACTGAAATCAGGGACCAGATCAATTCCAGTGAAACACAACACAGAATCATAGAATTATAAAATCATACGATCATTGAATGTTAAGGGATTGGAATGGACCTTAAAGACCATGTAGTCCCAATCCCTTTTCATCCCCCACCATATCTCTGGGTCACTAGTTTAGCACTTCAGTTCTCATGCTACTCACACAGCCTCTTCTTATGCCCGTGACTGATCCCTCCTCATTAGCCAGTTGCCTTGCTTTAGACCAGCAAATGAATGTGTTATTGAAATGTTCTGGGTTTCAATACAATTTAAAGGTGAAACTTCAAGGGTTTTGTGGACCTTACACTTAACATTGGTGTGTCAGTTCCAGCAAAGCTGTAACATGCCATTTTACAGTTGTAGAGATAGAGGGTGCTCTTCAGATGCAGCTGATAATTTATTATAGTGTGTAAATCTGCAGAGAGGCTAGGAAGACTTCCAACAGGACAAATTTCCTAAACTTTTAATTAATTCAGAAAACTATTCTGTCTTTGTGAGGCCTTTTCACTATTTTCTTCCCCCTGCCCAAATGTTTTATTACCTTTCTAAGGACTATGAATTAAAACTCAAACAATTGCTTTCTACTTACTATATATTATATTATATGACATGTTACTAGTATAACACTCAAGAAAATTTTTTCAGGAGTGAGGCCAATCGAGAACAGAAGTCTTACTTTAAAGACTACCAATATCACAGAGTCTGGAGTCAGCCAGGCTTCCCCAGCAAGGGTCCTGTCTTGTCTGGGAGATCTCATGCAATGAAGCTCTTGCAGAGAGGTTCATTTTGAGTAAGGAATTACTTATTTTTATACCTTTTTGGTGTAGATACATAAGTAGGCATAGGGCATCAGTGTCTGGAAGAGTTGTTGCCACCTCCTTGTTTTCTTCAAGTCAGTTCTTTATCACAGTTTCTTTATCCTGTGCCCACCAGTTTGTTTGATGGTTTTTTGGGCAGTTTTTTTGTTTTTTTTTTTTTTTAGTTTGGTTTGGTTTGGTTTGGTTTGGTTTGGTTTGGTTTGGTTTGGTTTGGTTTGGTTTGGTTTGGTTTGGTTTGTTGGATTTTTTTGTTTGGTTGGTTTGGTTTGGTTTTTTTTTGTTTTGTTTTTGTTTTTTTTTAATTTTCTGAGAGGAGCATGCTCTTAATTATAAGACTGTTCCCAAGAGAATTCTGTCACTGCAGAAGATGTTTGCCAGTAAAATAGATTATAGATTTGCTAAAATACTCTTTGTTATGAAAAACCTTTGCTATTGTTACCTATCATTCTTCACTGCAGTGGCTGAAAATGATTATTGATGCCATCCATCTCTTGTACAGCACAAGTTAACATTTTCAGTAATGAGTTGGGCAGTTGGACAGAGTGCACCCTCAGCAATTTTGGAGGTGATATAAAACTGGGAGGACTGATTGATACACCTGTTGAGAGAAAGGGAACATCCTGTACATGGGAAAGAATAACCTCATGTTCCAAAGCTGAAAAGCAGCTTTGCAAAAAAAAAAAGGGATGTAGGAGTCCTCAAGGAAAGGTTGAAGATGAGTCAGCAACATGCCCTTGCAGCGAATAAGTCCAACAGCATTTCTGACTGCACTAAGAAAAGTATTCCCAGATCAAGGAAGTTATTACCCCTATTATACATCAGCAAGATCACATCTGAGATATGTATTCAGTTCTGGACTCCTCAGCACAAGAATTATATGGACATGCTGGAGCAAGTCCAGCAAAGGACCACTAAGATCATGCTGGTGCACCTTTCATATGAGGAGAGGCTGAGAGATCTGAGATTATTTAGCCTTAAAAAAGAAAGTTTAGGAAGAACCTTATTGATGGGTATGAATGTCTGAATAAAAAGAACAATATCAGTTATTCTCAGTTGTGTAAGAGGCATAAATTCAATTCCAGAAAATTCTGTTTAAAAATAACCCCCCTCATTTTTAGGGTAGTAAAACATAGGAACAGGTTGCCCAGCTATGTTGTACAGCCCATATGTTTGGATAGTGAATATTTTTGTAGATGTTTCAAACCTGATTGAATACTGAGCAAGCTGATCTAGCTGGCTATTATTCAAGAGCAGAGGTCAGCTCAGACAATCTCCAGAGATTCCTTTCAACTTCAAGATATTCACTGTGATTCCATAATTGGAATTTCAAAGCCAAAGTGTATTAAATATTCTTTTAATTTTTGAGATGTTTGCATAAATAAATGATAATTTCTAAATTGACTCTCACACACCCAAGAAAGAGGAAGATACGTTTTTCTGTAACAAAGAAGTTGATTCTTTGTATCTGCACTACATTTCAACTTTCCTTTTGGAAGTTGCTGTTATGCTACCTGCAGTGTACTGAAGTAAGATACATTAAAAACAATAAAATTGTTCCATTAAACTGTACAGGTTTATGATTGAGGTCCTGCTCTCCTAGCACTCTTAATAAATTGGAAGAAGCAAATCCTAATCTTAGTCTCATAGGAATAGTTATATTACCTGCTGAAACTACCAGGAATATATATTCCATTTACTGACTTTAAAGTCAACTAGGAGAGATTTTATGTGCCATTTTAGCTCCAAGACTGTCATTTCTGTCACCATTAGTCCTATAATAAATGACATAGACCACTGCAAAGTGAAAACTTCATTTACCCTTGACCCTGTAGACATACAAGCTACTCTCAAATTTTGGAACCTATGCCTATCCCAGCCCAGACTACTTCAAGTGATAGGTCTCCTTCAAATCCTAATGCTGCTTTACTTCTTACTTTCTCTTGAAGAAGCTAAACAGAAGAGACAGTTAAGTCTGTAATGGTTCCTTCTGAAATGTCTAAGCTTGTGTAAATTAATTGCTTTAAAAGACACAACCTATTATACAAATCCCACTTAACAACCATTAAAGATAAATTAATTCTTAGCAGGAAGAGGAATTAGCCTGTGGGCCACCATTAATTCACTAAGCAGCTCTCTCTTCCTTCAGTTCTCTGTTTCTCTTCCGCATTTTTTTCCTCTTTAATCTTGTCAAAATGCCTGAGGAAAATAAAAACAGTTGAAAGTGTTTTCCTAGAGAGAACAGAGCTGTGAAGAATTCATCGCACTACTTCCTGAAGTCAGTGTGTAGGAAACCAGGATGGGTTTGAAGGAAAGATTCCGTGGGAATAGATATGAAAATCCTAGCTCAACCATTCTGATCCTTGCTATTCCCTATTTTTCTCACTGTCTCTTCAAAAAGTCTCTTTGGGCAGTTGACTCTTGACCTACTGCATGAAAACAGTCTTTCAACATAAAATTCTTTTAGTTGCGGAGGCAAAGTGAGCAAGATAAGTATTTGGCATGGGCTTCCAGAATCTGGAATGCTACCAGTAAGCACTGCACAGTTGACAGCTTTATGATGATATAATTGCTAAATGATAATGGCTTCAACAGCTGTGTCACAGACCAAATGTTTTACACAATCTTATTCAGGTCATATTTATCCTAGTCCACACAATTCCAAGACCCAGAGTCTGTTTATGAGATTATTTCAAGCTCCATGACTTGGTCAACAGGAGCAGAGTGAAGGTTATTCACTAGACCTAATTGATTAAGGGACTAGAGCTCCTCTGCATCTACTGAACTTAGTGGAGAGTGAATCTTTCCCCTCTGGGATGCATCTCATGATCTGCATCCCACATAAGGAGAGTATCCCATTCACGAAGTCTGGTTGATACATAGTCTTACAGACACAGCCTACTGCTAGTACTGCTATGAACTTCACTGAAAAAAAGATTGACAGTTTTTGACATTTTTCCCTGTCCTCCAAAGGACGATATATTTTCTTAAATAAGACCACAGTTTTAATTCAGTGCAATTTCAGTCTTCAGGATAGGAGTAATCTTAAGATATAAAAGCTGTATCAGCCTTAGCATGCATCCTGAGATGCAAGGCTACTGTTTAGAGCTAGTCTATATTCTCTACAGGTAAGTTGTAGGTAAGACTCTTAGAAGTCAGACAAAAAAGATACAGAAAGACAATACTTCAACACAAGCCATTTGTGAAGGAGACAAAACTTCCATTTTGCAATTCTGAACATGCAGGTCAGTTAACAGTGGAATCAAGCTTGAGGATATTTATTATTCCTGTCTCTCTCTATTGCTGTATTAAGATCTGGTGCTCATGGGACTTGGAAATATCATTCTTGTTGGACAGCACAATTCTGTACAGCTCTGTATTGATTTCAAGGTTCTATAATTGGGTTTATATGGTATTGTAACCCAACACATCGGGCAGAAATTCTGTTATTTGAGGTCCACAGGAAGTCAGTGGCAGGAAGATGATACTTTAATCAGTTTGATCAACACATTAATGTCTTTGGAATAAAAATACTCTCTGGATCACATCCTGTGATTTCAGACCTCTTTCTTATTTGAGTTGCTCTCACTGTTTGGGCTTTCACTTGATGTTATTCTAGCCTGTTTTAAACTAAGAGTGATAATTTTTAAATATTTTATTATGCAGCATACTGCAGCTTCAGGGCATACTCAAGGGCACTGCTATGATGTTTTATTGCAGTTGACAATGAATGTGATAATATTTTGGTGTGTTTGTCTCTGGAGTGTTCCCTTTACATTCTGTTGCCCTACTTATTTCCCCATTCCTGGATGCTAAAATGGATCTCTTTGTAACTGTAAATAAAACAAAATTTGAATAATGTGAGTGATTCTGGATGCTCACTGAGAAGGCTGATGTTTTACTGGAACAGAAACTCACATGGGTTTCCTGCACAGCTGGATATAAGTGGTCAAAAATTATCTTGGCTTGCCCATACTCTTGGCAGGACATGAAACAAAATCTGTTCCCAAAGCCATTTATACATGTTAACATAGGACTGAGCCTGATCAAAGAAACTCTTTGTCTCAAGGCTGCAAAAACCTTCTGATCCAGAGGCAGTCTATGTCAAGAGAGGACTTAACTCTAAACCATCTGACTAAGAAAATTTGTCCTGGTACTAAATCTTTCTTTTAGAGCAATTTATTTTGCATAATTGTATTTCCAGCTCTCCCAATTGCACCTGCATGGCAAAGTGCATGGCCAATGATTTTTTGGTGGAACTTACCACTTAGCCCCACAGCTTGTTATTAGTAGTCACAGGTAGACCATGCTTTGATAGGGAGTTTGCAATGTCTTTCATTCATAGCATGCATTTGACACTTGTCAAACTGAGAGCAGAAATTGGCCAAGTAAACAGAGTCCTTTACTGTAACTACTGCATATTATCCAGCTTTTGTCAGTGGTCAAACTATGTCCAGTCTTTATATGCTCCTACTGAATATTTACAAATACTCTTTAAGAACAGCTTTCCTTTCTCTTTTCTCAGTTTTTTGCTAGTTTTTTACTGCATTTCATTTTTCTCTTTCTCAGAACAAGGTCTTCGATCTTTCACATGCTGACTCAGTCACTTACTGAGATTTTAAACAAGATGGACTCATCCAGAGAATTCACAGAAACCTGAGACTTATTATTCATATCTACTGAATTATACTATTGAGCCATTAGAAACTTTTACTGCAAGCTAGCCCCAGAGAGGAATGAGTTCAAGAAGCCAAGAAAATCTTTGCTTTAGCTTTTCCTCAGTTAACTATCTGAAAGCCATTAAATCTTACGGGCATGTCACACATATGCTCTGTGTACCTTCTGAATTGTCTGGCTGACAAAGACAACTAAAACAGGGCTAAAGACCTTCGAAGTGAACATCAAATAAGATTTGTATTTATCCTGTCATTGATGTTACTTAAGAATCATTCTGTTGATGCCGTTGATTTCCATGACAAACGGAAAATTTGGCTTCCCCTAGACAAATAGAGAAGAGAAGCTGACTTGGACCAAATAACAGCAAAATCAAAGCCCATTGTATGTTGGCTCAGTTTTTCAGAGCTCAGGTATGACTGGTATCTTTTTCAGGCCTCAAATGACAAGTTTTCGTAGATTTCCCCAGTTATGGGAGGCGTTTTATCACAAGCCCACATAATTAAAAAAAAAGTAGTAGTAGTAGTAGTAGTAGTAGTAGTAGTAGTAGTAGTAGTAATAATAATAGTAATTATTATTATTATTATTACTACTACAATAATAATTTAATTCTCACTTTAATTTGGAAAACTAGAATATAATAAAACAACCTATTATGTCTCTCAGTCAGATATCTCTGGCAAGAGGATCTGACAGTCAGATCCTTAGGATTATTGAGTCTCTTCCCTTGGCTGAATATATTGTTCTTAGTTCAGGCAAGCAGTCTGGTCAAGTTGATGTTAATGCCAGTACAGAACACAAACATTGATAGTGAATGGAGAATTTCTTTCCATGTCTCCTTATTTTTAAACCGTGAAAAGATTACAAAGACAATATTCATATTTACAAAAGCAGATCACAGTCTTCAGAGACAATGTACTTACATATTCACATACCTGCTCACAGGTATATAACTGTGCACAGCTGCAGCTCCTCTAGGGAACTGTCAGAGGCATCTTGTCTCAGGAAACAAAAATTGGCTCTGTCAAGGCACAATATTTGCAGCCGACAGTGACCAGAAGAAACAGACTTTAACTGTGAAGAACAAAAAAAACCCCCAAAAACCTCAACCATCCAAAAAGCCCCACCAAACCAAAACATAAAGAGTTACAGGATTTCTAAATTTGTTTCCTTGATAAGCAGTGGCTTTGATTAACACATGTGAGGGGTTTAAGAAACAGATCTACAAAAGAATTAAAAGGCCATGTGTTTCTGGATGAAAGTCACTTTTAATCCAGGATGAGACGAAAATTGCAGGGCATCTAGTAACTTTCCCTTTGAGAAAGTAATTCTGTAGCTATTTAATCTGAGGCTTCTTGCATCTCCTTCTGAGGCACCACCTAGTGGCCTCAGGGCCAGTCTATTATTGTGTTATCCTTAGCGTGTGATGAACTCTTTCTGGTTGGCTGTAGGTTTGAAAAAAAGTGGAAGAAACATGCATTTACTTCCTTTACCATCCTAATTGCAGCAAAAAATACTGTCTTTACTGACACCTTAGGTGTCGAAGTATGAGTTAAAGACAAATAAAGGCCAAGCATATTTTGCTGCAATATTGCATTTATTCTCCCCATTTTTATCTGGGTATCCCATGTTCAGTTTGCAGTGAAGGAAGATGAAAACCATTATGTTGTGCTTCAGATCCATTAACCCAGGGGATGTTTAGAAAATACCTGTATTTTGATGCTCTTCAAAGCTCCAGACATCACTGCTAGGAATATTTTATGACTTCCAGAACTCCATGCTCTCTAGCACTGGCAGTTTGCAATTGCCTGGCCACATGAGATTAAAGGCATTCATCAGAAACAAAAGGACCATTTGGTGACTTAAGTTTTCTTGCCAAGTGAAACAGAGAGACCTCACTTAAAATTAATTTTAAGTACATCACTAATGGGATATTCTCCTGGTAGCTTCAATATTTGTTTTCTTAATAGCTACTTTCTGGAACCAAGAGAACTATCATACTTTTTATGCAGGGCTGTGCATTGAGGAGACTGTGCCTCCATATCTTTGGCAAAGTATGTTCCCCCATGTGTATTGATGTAGCTCTTTATTCCACGCTGCTGCTTCCTTCATTCAGGATGGTATGCTGAAAAATGAAAATTTGAGAACAGCTGTTTACTCCCTTTAATACCTGCAGCATATCAACTAGACAGAAAGTGCCACGTGACTGATTCCCACACTCCCCTTGTGCTATAATTCAGAAGAATCAGGAAAGAATAGTACTGTATCCCCACGCTCCCCTTTCTTTCTATTTGGCAGCATTTTCCAGCAGGGTAAAAGAGGGATGCACAGCAAGCAGGAAGATTTTTGCCACAAGCTCATCTGAAAAAAGTCTGAGAAGGTCCCAAGCTTATTTTTTTTGCCTTGCTTGATTGCTCTTAATAGGTCAGCAGAAACCAGAAGCCAGCCCTAACTTCCAAGACCTGGGGGCTGACTATTAACTTTTCATGCTTGGGCAATTCATAATCAGGGCAGAGTGAGGTGCTAAGAGACAGGGGATCAGACAAGTAGCATTTTAATGAAATGTTGAAGCATTGATAAAATACTGTCATTGATAAAATTCAGTTTGCAGCAGTGGGTTCCAAAGAGAATCAAAAGCAAGGGACAAGCAGGGACAGCATGGGTGTCCTATGGATATAAGAATGTTACATAGGCAGCCTTGTTGGGAATCTGCTGTAGGCCTTAATTAATATAAAGTATTAATATAAATTAATACGAAGTATTAATTTTTTCATTTAGACTGCGGGCTTAAAGTAATATAGAGTACTTATTAATTCTGTGGTATGTTCTAGTGATTGTTCCTTAGCAGGAGCATTCCAAACAATCAAAATAAAAACAAAAGCTTGTATGAAAAAGTCTTCTCAACCTACCACTGCTCTGGTGCAGTGCATGAAAGAGCTGGTGCCCAAATGCAGCTGTGCAGAATGCTGTGATACAGGAATATATGTTTGTTACATGAATATTTTTAGGAGTATGTGATGAAAGACCAAAAGAAGAGTTCGTTGGAGAAGAAAAAGAAGCTACAATAAAGTAGTCTGAAGGTTAGCCTTTTAATAAATGGATTGCAAGAAATGTTGCATTATATTTCTGCTCTGTTCACTTTCTTGTTTGATCTACAGCCATCACTGAACTGCAGGGTTCCTCAGTTTGTCCACCTGTGAAAATTTGCATATATAATATTGCGTGAATATTGTGGTGCTCTTTTATTGCTTAGCTTTGCACCAAACCTGGCTAGCCTGACCAATAACATGATGGATTACTCATACCAAAAGTTCTGCCAGATTTTTGCTTCTAATCTTTCCTTTTCCAGAGATCTTTATATACCTGATTCCTAATAGCTAGAGGCATAATAAACCTTAGTTGGATTGTTTTCTTTTGTAGAGCATAGTTTGATTACACTGAATTCGAGTTTTGCAGCAATTGAAATGCACCAAATATGGGTCTGAATATATGTTATTCTAATGTAACTTCTTGAAAGTCTAGTGACTGAAAGGCAGCTGTCATAAAGCCATATAACTGATATTTTTACCAGTAATTGCCTAGCTTTTTTTACTGCCTTTTTGTATTTCAGTTGCTTAAAAATATTTTAATGTACCTTTATTGATGTTGATACGTGTTCATTATACTTTGATGTTAGTGCCTGTGTTTTGGTATTCCTGCCTACTGAGTATTTGTTCCTTGACCCAATAAAGTTGTAATATTATCACTTAAAAAGTGAGTTAGAGTCAGCTGCCATAAATCCTCAGAATGTTTGTGATCCTCAGAATGTGAGCGCAATCAATCAGCAGTTCCAGCCAGCAGACTTTAATGAATCATATGCTTTGGTCTACTTTTGGTGGTTGTATAAGATACATTAATCAACAATCCATGTGTGTTTAGAAAATACTAGAATCAGTCAGCCTTTGCTTTGAGATTTTAATTTTCCACATTGCTTTGATGATTACAACATCATTTGGTATAGAGGGTGGTTTGCTCATCATGGTCTGATGATTTGCTTATGATTTAATCAAGCACTAAATTCAGAGAGGAATGTGACTGCATCTGGCTTCCCTTACTATTTTTAAAGAGATGGGGGGCAGTCAGTATTCCAGGAACATGACAGCTTTGCAATCATAGTGCTTATATTTGAGTTTTTTGTAAAGAGGTTCATTATGTGAAGTGTTTATGCTAAGAATGATTATGAAATCAGTGGTGAATAAGGGACTGGCATTCCCATTTATGAAGTCTTAATGGGACCCTGGACCACTCTTGCAATGCCCAGCACAGCAGAGTATCAAGACAGTGGTAAGGGGGTCTTCTGAAAAACTTCATATGCCATTTGAGGAGCTGGTAGTGCAAGGTGTCTGCTCAGAGGAGATTAATTTCAGTGACTACTGTCAGAGAGAAAAGCACCCTGGCCTGACTGATATAGAGAGAAACATTCCTTAAGATCCTACCAGAATTTACAATATCAGTGTACAAGTTTTAAAAACCTTTTCAAAGGATTGGGAAAGGACTTTTTTGTGTTTGTATGAAATTTAATAGTAATAGGAGATTGTTTACAAAAAAATCAATGGTAATCTCTGTATAAACAGCTACCTAGAAGACATGTTAATGGTGAAAAAGAAATTCACTTTATAAGATTTTTGTTGAGTTTGCAGTGTAATGTACGCTTTATGGCTGTTCATCATTTGCCAGTGTACCTTCCAGGTTCCTTATTTATTATCCTATTTAATACTTAATCTGTGCCCAGTTTCCATTGCACATAGCAGCTAAAAGTCCAGACATCATTGATCATTTTTAAATTACGTGGTTCCAGAAGTAATTTTCTGACTAATTATCACTACTTAGGCTTCACCCATCAAGTGTGATCTAACTAAAATTACTGCCTTGTCAAGATAAGCAAGTCTGAAACATCCTTTCCTAATTCTCATGAACAAGCTGTTGCATATAAATTGTTGCACATGATGCTCCTCTGACTGAAATTAACACCCTCTGACAGAGTCTGTAGAAATGCATAGGCACAACTTTAGTCACTTTGTCTCATGGTTTAGCATGTTGTCTTAAAATATAGCTTAAAATGGAATTTTGCTATGATACCAGACCATGGACATGGATGTCTGAGGCTCATACCTATCCTGGTTACTCTAAAAATCACTACCTCCCAGCAGCCTCATTATGTTTTATTATTGTAAGAGTCTTCCAGGTAGCAAATCTACTATGATAAATGTCTATGTGAAGATGGTGATTTCTTGTTGAATAGACTTCTTCCCTGTGTATATTCGTTTCCTCCCTGTTTTTACTGAAACATCTCTTATTGCTAGTTTTTATCTCTATTTGTCTTTCAAAGCCTGAAGAGAGCAATGAGAAGACTTGGAAAGAGTGATGATGTGGTTCCTTTCATGTTATCAGTCTTTTTGACCTAGTAGAAAATCACTTGCTGCAAAAGCTAAATAGAATTCCCTGGGAGTTATTACAAGAACAGGACTGAGGGTGTACTTTTGTAAAGGAAGAAAGGGAATTAGTCACTTTGTGTAACTTATTAGCATTAGTAGGTGGACATGCTGAAGCCTCAGGCCACAAGTTGTAAACTTTTTCCTGGATATGCTGACCTTTTTATTCACTTAGGTAAAGGGAGGCTCCACAGCCAGTTCACAGTGGAAGATAAGGAAGCAAGGAAGGTCACTACCTCTGTCAGCAGAGGCTGCAACCTTAGAGATAGGTGGAGAAATAATCTGCCTAGAGACAGTGAAGACAACCAGCACAGAACAAGAAGACCCCAGACCCTAATACAAATATTGGACGAAACTGTCACATGAGGGGTGGGAAACTTAGTTTGTAACAGCATAATTCGTATGGATTCCTTTGTTTGGAGTACTCAGCTTGAGCCAATCCTATTGTTGTACCGCTCAAATATTAAATTATTTTTTCCTGGTATCAGACATCTCAGACTCTGCTGTGGGAAACCTACAGCAAAGACATTTCTTTAACACATTTACATAGATGCCAGTGAGCATCCTAATTTATTCTGCAGAATTTTGTTGCTTGTGGCAATAGAAAAGAAACTCAGTTTGGCTCAGACTCCAGATGGTATTTCAAGGGATGACACCTGAACTATAAGCAAAAAATATTTTGACTATTCTTTCACCTAAAGCTTAATCTTGGCACTTGATAAATTTTTTATGCAATTAGAATACAACAAAGCTTTATGAACAGTAGTTCAATCAATTGTTGTTATATTGTTTAATGTATCCTATTACCAATACATATAGCCCTTTATAGAGTCCAAGAGAGAAGTCCACACCCTTGCAACCCATTCTGCCTGGGAATGGAAAAGCAAAAGAGGAACATGCTAGAAGTCCTTTCACAAGAATGACACGGGTTCACAGAATCACAGAATCACAGAATCACAGAATAGGTCAGTTTGGAAGGGACAACCAGTGGGTCATCTGGTCAAAACCCCCTGCTTAAGCAGAGTTACCTAGAGCACAAGGCACAGGATTAAATCCAGATGGTTCTGGAATATCTCCAGTGAGGGAGACACCACAACCTCTCTGGGCAATCTGTTCAAGGGCTTGGTCACCTGCACAGCAAAGAAGTTCTTCCTCATGTTCAGGTGGAGCTTCCTCTGCAGACAGCTCACTCTTGGACATGTCTAGTAGTGGAAATTACCCATTTTGTTCCTGCCCATACAAGCTTCTAATAGACAAAAAGAAGAGCAAAAGATTTTTGTTTGTTTGTTTGTTTTGTTCTGACTTCATGATTCATGCCTGAAAACTTTCTCACATATGGTGAATTTTCTATACCTTGTGGTGAAAATAGTGCTCCATCTGTGAGAGAGCACAGGGAGAGTGCTGACAGGAAGTAGCTATCTGTTTACTGTCACTGTTGGCAGTGTAGATTAAAAGGGTCTCTGAGCCCTGCAAGGAGTGTTTTTGCAGTTTGTTTAACTATGACCAACAAAAGGATGAGATACTGAATCAGCAGAACTAAAAAAAGAAAAAGAGCAATACTGGCAAGTATTGCCACTACTGGAAATGGCCTTAAGTTGCATCAGGGGAGGTTTAGATTATATATTAGGAAAAAAAATTCACCAAAAGGATTGTAAAACACTAGAACAGACTTCCCACAGAAGTCTTCACCACCCCTGGAAGTGTTCAAAAAATGTGTAGATATGGCGCTTGAGACAGATTTTAATAGTCAACATGGTGATGGTGCTGGGTTGGACTTGATGGTCCTAAAGGTCTTTTCCAACCTTTATGGTTGTATGACTCTATGATTCTAGAAACCAGGATTTTGAACATGGAAACTGACAACATATGGTGATTTCAGAATATGGGACATCAGCAAGGGACAGCAGCAAGGGACAGCAGCAAGGAACAGCAGTCTTTTCCCTGTGATCTCTCTTCAGGGAAAATATCTTTTTTCTACCATGGTTTCTATGTAAGTTCCATGGTTTCTGTGCTTCTGATAGGGAGCTGGGACATCACATGTTGCTTCTCACAAGGTCAACAATGAGCAACTGACCATTGTTAGTGTGTGATATTCAGCTTGGTGCCACCCTCATAATTCAAAAAATGCTTACGTGTTCTTCTCAAGTACCTCATCCTTGCTGGATGAGCTACTGTGTGAAGATGGCAACAGGCTGACTCCAGAAAGACTCAGCTTTCTTGGCATCTTAGATGCCTTCTAGTCAGTACTGGAAGATGAAAGTGTTGAGAAAAAGCAGTTGTATTGTGTCAGTGAATCGTCTCCAAGGAACTGCAGCTCTAGGCCAAGAATCCACTGTTCAATTTGATATAGAGCAACACAAATCATATGATATAGAGCAACACACCATGAGGATTGCTCCATTCTTCAATGTTACAGCATTGTTCTTACAGTATACTTCCTATTAATGTTCTCAGTACTGCTGATCATTATTTATTGACTTGCAAGGATTTTAAGTATTAGATTAAATTGGTGTTTTTTACTCATCTCTGCCCAATCCCAAAGGCTGCTGATTGCAGCCATGCTCTTTTCTAATTCCTTTAATTTATTCCTATGATGTGCAGAGTTCAGCTTTATTATGTTATTAATTAAATGTCTTCAGTTACTCAGCAACACCACAGGAGTGTATAGCATTTTTAAAATGAATTCTTGTCCTGGTTTCATATGGAAAGTGTTCATTTTCCTCTCAGTAGCTGGCACAGTGCTGTGTTTTGGATTTATATGAGAAAAACATTGATAACACATTGATGTTTCAGTTGTTGCTGTGTGGTGTTTACTCTAAATCAAGAACTTTTCAGCTTCCCATGCTCTGCCAGTGAGGAGATGGACAAAAAACTGGGAGGGAGCATGGCCAGGACAGCTGACCTGAGTTGACCAAAAGGATATTCCACACCACAGAATGTCAGGCTCAGCATATAAACTGGGGAGAGCTGGCCAGGAGCTGTTAATTGCTGCCCAGGGATGGGCTGGGCATCCGTCAGCAAGTGGTGAATGACTGTATTGTTCATCACTTGTAGTATATTTAAATTTCACTGTGCTTCAGTTATAAAACTTTTTTATCTCATTTTTTCTTCATCCCCCTCCCCCAGGGGAAAGGTGGGGTGAAGGCAGCTGGGGTGTGAGAGAGCAGCTGTGTGGTACCTCATTGCTGGCGGGGGTTAAACCACAATAATTTTGTATGTTAAACATCCTGCTTTCATACCTTCCGTGGTGAAAATAAACCCCTGATGTTTCCCAGTTCAGCCCCTATGAAATGAAAACAGTTGCTAAGGTAGTCAATTAAAAAGGAGCTTAAAAAAGGAAAATACTACATTTTTAGGACAGGAATATTTTTAGGTTTTTTCCTTTTCTTTTTCTCTTCCTTTCCTTCTTCTCTTCCTTTTCTTCATCTGGTTTTGTTTTTCTGAAAAGGTATATATTTTCAGAGATGAATGAAATCAAGCTAAAGAACAATGTTTTTTTCAATTTCAGCCTTTTTCTGTAGGCATTTTGAGCAGAACTATTTCATCATTGAATGGCTGAAGGTAAAAACTGACNGCTGCTGATTGCAGCCATGCTCTTTTCTAATTCCTTTAATTTATTCCTATGATGTGCAGAGTTCAGCTTTATTATGTTATTAATTAAATGTCTTCAGTTACTCAGCAACACCACAGTAGTGTATAGCATTTTTAAAATGAATTCTTGTCCTGGTTTCATATGGAAAGTGTTCATTTTCCTCTCAGTAGCTGGCACAGTGCTGTGTTTTGGATTTATATGAGAAAAACATTGATAACACATTGATGTTTCAGTTGTTGCTGTGTGGTGTTTACTCTAAATCAAGAACTTTTCAGCTTCCCATGCTCTGCCAGTGAGGAGATGGACAAAAAACTGGGAGGGAGCATGGCCAGGACAGCTGACCTGAGTTGACCAAAAGGATATTCCACACCACAGAATGTCAGGCTCAGCATATAAACTGGGGAGAGCTGGCCAGGAGCTGTTAATTGCTGCCCAGGGATGGGCTGGGCATCCGTCAGCAAGTGGTGAATGACTGTATTGTTCATCACTTGTAGTATATTTAAATTTCACTGTGCTTCAGTTATAAAACTTTTTTATCTCATTTTTTGTTCATCCCCCTCCCCCAGGGGAAAGGTGGGGTGAAGGCAGCTGGGGTGTGAGAGAGCAGCTGTGTGGTACCTCATTGCTGGCGGGGGTTAAACCACAATAATTTTGTATGTTAAACATCCTGCTTTCATACCTTCCGTGGTGAAAATAAACCCCTGATGTTTCCCAGTTCAGCCCCTATGAAATGAAAACAGTTGCTAAGGTAGTCAATTAAAAAGGAGCTTAAAAAAGGAAAATACTACATTTTTAGGACAGGAATATTTTTAGGTTTTTTCCTTTTCTTTTTCTCTTCCTTTCCTTCTTCTCTTCCTTTTCTTCATCTGGTTTTGTTTTTCTGAAAAGGTATATATTTTCAGAGATGAATGAAATCAAGCTAAAGAACAATGTTTTTTTCAATTTCAGCCTTTTTCTGTAGGCATTTTGAACAGAACTATTTCATCATTGAATGGCTGAAGGTAAAAACTGACTCACTGCCCTGTTTTTATTGTCCAAGCTGAGTGCTAAGAAAATAGTAAATGCTTGCTGCTGACACTAAAAAAACTGCTTAAAATCATCACCCTTTTTATTTGCCCTGTATTCATCTTAGAGCATTATTAAACTTATCAGATTCCATTTTGATTATGGTGTCACAATGGTATTTGTTATTCCTACCCTGCTTCTGTAGAGTTTCCATTCAACAACATTTAGTGTTCCTACATGTTGCTGTCAGAGTTTGCTGTTTAGCTGTGATGTGTATTTGCACCATCCTGTAGAACTTGTGTCTTTTCTTCTTTAACTAGAATAGTCTCTGAGTTCATAAATTATATATATATATTTTTAAAGCCTAGAGGTCATCAGCTGTAACACATTTTCATTTAAATGTAGTGCTGTTCCAGTTTACACCACTGAAGCTTTGACCAACAGTCTTTCCAGATATCTTTAAAGGTAAATTCAGACATATATTATATGACAGCTTTTTAATACAGGTTTTTTCTTCACTTTGCTTTAAAGATGCCTGTTTCTGGAAAGTCACTGAAATTTTTTAAACTTTCTTTAACATTTAAATTGCAATATTTTTGGCTATAGATGGCATTTAAGCACACAATTCTAGTAATGTTGTGGGAGAACAGGTTGTTTGCCTTTTAGATTTGCTTTTTTATTAGCTTTTTTTAGCTCTTGGGAGAAATATTTTCAGGTATTTGCTCTATTTGCGCTCTTTCACCTGTTCTGACTTAAACAGAAGTTTTTGTCTGAAAGAGACAAAATTTGTTCACCTTTAATTTCAGCTTGTATCATGCTACCAGAATTTTTTGTAAGCTGAATTTTAAAACCTCACTTTTCACTTTGGGAAGATGAAAAGACTGAACAGGCAATAATGGAGAGACTCAAGTGTTGAATCCCTATAGTTCACATTGCATAGGTAGTTGGAGTACTTATATCTTATCCAGTTTTTAGTTAAATATGAGAGTACAATCTGAATTTAAGAAGTTTGCTGAGATGTCAATTCTAGGTATTTTCTGTAAATTTTTTGTATAATAAATGTATATATACCTTTCTATAACATTATAAACAGTGAAGGTTATTTGAGAATCTGGATGAAGCCTCTTTAACAGCAACAGCACCAACCAAAGAATTTTGTTTCCTATAGGTCAATTGCATTCATACCAACAAATGACAGAAAATAATTGAGAATTAGTTCATGTCTGCATAGATTTAGGTTTGACTGAAGCCAGTGAAAAAATCCATGACTTTTAGGGAAGTCAGTATTTTAAAATAATGTTTAGTCAAATTAGTCAGATTTTTAAGACCAGGAGGAACCAATAAAATCTTTTGTGGTCTACTCCAAAATGCCGAATGTAAAATTTATTTCCCTGATATCTGCCCTAAATCTGTTCTGATTGCTCTTACAAGTATATTGGGTGGAAACATGTGAAGTAGTTTAGCTGTTGCACAAGAATGAATAACATCTAGACCCCTGGCTGAATAGTGTGGGTTCTGCAAGGAGACAGGACAGGAATAAAAGTTGTAAAGGCATATTTTTGTCTTTGAGGTAAATAGATCTGACTCTGAATAAACACAGCAATCAAATCTGTTGAGTAGGAAGGTGCAATTTTTATGTAATCACTTTTGGAATAGAACTTCCAATATTCTATCCAGTTATCCAGTTTTTAGTTAAGTGAGTACAATGTGACCTTAAGTACCAAATGTCCATGTAAAGTCTTTTATGTAAACTAATACATTTAACATTCCCACTTGAACTTTCAATATAAAAATGAGTGGTCTCCTCATATCTCCTTGTTTTTACAGTAGCAATTTAAATTTTACTGTCAACTTTTCTAGGGTTTTACAACTTCAGCACTGTCATCTCTTCCTGAACACTTCTCAAGACTCTGCATCTCTTGAGTCTAATGTGAAGTGTGTATCTTCTTTCTTTATTTCTTTGTTTGGCTTGCTCTCTGGTTTTTGTTTGCCCACTGAAGATGCACGTTGTCTTTCAAACAACACGTAACTCATGCAGAACAACAAACTACCATTGAGATTGAGAGCACTGTGTTCTTGAAGTACTCTTTGCACTTGCCTTCTCTGATCTGTGTGCCTTAGATCAGAAGTTAAAAATCTGCGTGCACCACTGCATGCAATTCTTCTCTTTCCCACTACATTTGACAGGTAAAAACTGTTCACATTTAACTTTGGGCACATTTAACTTTTTATTTTGTTCAAGTATACAACTCTCAAAGAGATATTATATTCCTCTTTGGAATCTGCTTGTCTGCCTCATTTCTCTACACTTGGTTGACTTCACCTGTTTTCTATTAACTGCAACATTAACTGATTTTTCATGGTCTAATTTGCATAAACCATCAATGGAGTTTTAGCCTTCCCCTCACAAAATTCAACATAAAACTCTTGTCCATAATTTCTAGTCTGTTTTCAGGCTTCCACATGGACCCCAATCAGTTTCCTTACTCCTAACTTTGCCAATACATGCAGGGATACCTGGGTAAATTTTCTCTGGTTTTCTGACAGTGCAACTCTTACTAGGAATTGAAAGATCCTTTGTTCTATAGTTGGTGAGTTTCAGCACAGAAACCAATTTTAACACCTCCTACCTTCACTATAAACAGCCCAAAACTTTCTTGCACCAAATATCAAATCAGGAGTTTTTTAAAAATCCTAAAAAATTAGTCAGTGGCTCAGCTAGCAAAAACTATTTAAATTTTCCCAGTATTTATTTTCCAGAAAATTCTCGCAAAGGTTTGGATTGGTTTGGTTTTAGTTTAGTTTTTGGTGTGAAATTTCAAAGACATGCAGTGGATTTTTTTTTTAACTGATGTCTCCCAAGTGCAGGATAATAGTACCAGTGGAAAGGAAGGGGAAATGGCAGAATATTGCAATCAACATGTAGTTGTTCATTTTACAGTTAATTCTGGTTTGTTTCTAGTGTGTTTTTCCTGGAAAAGGCCAACAAAAACCCCCATACATGTCCCCCATCACCTTGTCTTGTATCCACTGTTGAAGTGTAGGGGTTGCCTTGCTCAGAGACAAGGTGTCTCTGCTCATTGTTAATCTTTCACAATGTGAGCTGATATCTCTAAATCCCTTAAAGCTTCTGCAGGAACTCAGATGGTGTTAAACATCTAGGCAAAGACAGAGTGGTGGTGTTCAGGCAGAGAGGGATATTTGTCCTGATTTCAGCTGGGATGGAGATATTTTCTTAGTATGCGGCACAGGGCTACCACCACTGTTTTGAATTCAGTATGAGAATAATGTTGATAACACACAATGTATATGTTGGCATTGTTGCTAAGAAGAGCTTATTCTAAATCAAGAACTTTTCCATTTCCCGTCCTCTGTCAGTGAGCAGATGCACTCTGACATTGGGAGCTGACACAAACTGGCCTGAGGGATATTCTGTACTAGAGAACATCATGCCCAGTACATATACTGCGGAGAATTTTGCCAGAAGCCACCAAATGCTGCACAGGTGTAGGCTGGGGTGTCAGTGGGTGGTGAGTATTGTGCATCACTTGTTTTTCTTGGGTTTTAATTTGCTTTCTTCTTTTCTCTTTTAAATTATTTTTGCCATGACTATTATTATTAAATTGCTCTTCTCAACCCCCGAATTTTACGTTTTTCCAACTCCCTTCCTTATTCCATTGTGTGTAGGAGAAGCATGAGCATGTGGCTGTGTAGTACTTAGTTGCCAGATCTGAGTAGAGCATATTAAAACAAAATTGTTTTAAGCGTTCATTTTATTAGTTCAATAGTCACTGGTCACACTGCTGATTTATTCGCTCTCGGAATTTCTGCATGTGTGCTCATATAATACTTCACTTGGTGTATGTGTTCCCTGTTGTGCTGTCTACCCTTCTCGAGGTCTGGGCTAAGGTTGTGATTGTGTAGTTCTATGCAATACTGGCTTATGATTAGATAGAATCATTGGTTGTGAAACTAATCTGGTATGTGTGATCTGTGTGCTCAGCATCGCTGTCACCTCTGTGTTTCGGGAGCCATCTATTGGGAACTATTAATAACTACACTTTCCACCTTTTCTCCTTGCAGAGCCAACCTAGGGGGAAAAAGTCCTTCCTTCCTTCCTTCCTTCCTTCCTTCCTTCCTTCCTTCCTTCCTTCCTTCCTTCTCTCCAAGCTGTTTACAGTAGTGTATGAAATTTCTAAAGGTATTGAATATCCTTTGAATTACCTCAAAACAAAGCTGGTCCTTCTGCTAGGACCCAGCTACTGTTGAATTCAGTTCAGATCTTGTTTAGTGTTCAGCAGATGTCTGTGACATGGTACTCCAGAAAGAACTCCAGATGATGGACTCACTTCCAACAGAACCTTGTAGATCTCTGGTCCAAAGAAAAGGGCATTGGGTGGTATATCACATCCCTTCTCATGCACCAGCCTCTGGAAAAACTGAACGATGGAATGGACTGTTAAAGACCACACTGAAAGCAATGAATGGTGGAACCCTCAAACTTTGGGTTACACATTTGGCAAAGGCGACCTGGTTAGTCAACATTAGGCAATCTGCCAATTTGTCTGGCCCTGCCCAAACTTTTATGACTGTAGAATGGGATAAAGTTCTTGCTGTGGACATAAAAATTCTCCAGGGCAAACAATCTGGGTTATACCTGCCTCAGGCAAAGGCTGACCCATCCAAAGGATTGCTTTTACTCAGGAGCCTGAGTGCCCTTGGTGGGTAAAGTGGGAGGATGAGGAGGTCTGGTGTGTGCCTCATGGGGATTTGATTTGGGGTAAGAATAGCCAATCAATTAAATTGCATTACATTAATTGCTAGATAACACTGTATATTATCACTTGTGCAGTGGCTATATGCTCATCACACTGGGATCTGAACCCCACTTCCTTTTGATTGCCACATTAATGAAAACTGAATTTTGATGAAACTGGACAAGCGCAGCAGTGATGGAATCAGAACTGACTTCAACATGCAACAATTCACACACCATCTTTGCTGCCCTGAAAGATTGTTATGACAGATGGAGCCCAATTTCATGGAGTAAATGAACTCAATAAATGGTCCATACACTAAGAGAATGTATCTGTGTGCATATATCAAAGAACAGGAAAGATGATACATGGGGTATTGCAAGTGTGGCATGACATACGTTATATGGAATGAGTGATGTAGTACAGGTTTTAGCTGGGATAGAATTAATTTTCTTTTTAGTAGGTGGCACAGTGCTGTGTCTTGGATTTAGAGGGAAATAATGTTGATAACACACTGATGTTTCAGTTGTTGCTAAGTAGTGCTTACTCTAAATCAAGACCTTTTCAATTTCTCATGTTCTGCCAGCAAGCAGGTGCAGAAGAAGCTGGGAGGGAGCATGGCCAGGACAGCTGACCTGAACTGGCCAAAGACACATTCCACACTATGCAATGTTATTCTCAGTATTTAAATGGAGGGGAGTTGGCTGCGAGCCATTGGTTGCTACTCAGGGATGGGCTGGACATTGGTCAGTGGGTGGTGAATGCTGTATTGTGCATCACTTGTTTTCCTTTTTCCCTTTTTAAATTGTTTTTCACTATCATCATCATCATCATCATCATCATCATCATCATCATCATCATCATCATCAATCATCATCACCATTATCATCATCATAATCTTTTACTTTATTTCAGTAATTAAAGTGTTCTTAACCTGTGAATTTTACCTTTTTCTAGTTCCCGTCCCCATCCTGCTGAGGGGAGAGGAGGGAGCATGTGGCTGTGTGATACTTACTGAGTGGCTGGTATTAAAACATGGCAGTATTCCAGACATGGAAGCAGGGGAGCACAGGATAAAGAACTGAGGAAACAGCAGTGCAAGGTGAGGGTGAATAAGGTTAATTAGTCTTTTGGGTGAGTTGAGTGGCAGTGACAGGAGCATGGGTTTGGATTTCTGTTTAGGAGGTGTAAAAATATGTGATGTAAGGGTTTGGAATTGGTAAGATAGGAGATGTAGGATCACACAGTATTTCAAGAGAAATTTCTACTTCTGCCCTCTCAAAGGGACATAAAATCAGGAGTGATCTGTAAAACCATCTTAGAGACAACTGTGTGTCTTTGGAGTATGGTGGTGTACATTTCTCAGGAATTCTTTAGTCACCCCAAAATAGCATATATATGGTATCTAGACACATGCAATAAAAACAATGGGAAGTTGAGGACCACAGGCTAAATTTTCCTTTATGAGCAGCAGTTAACCTGCTAGACCCACTTGGCTTAGAAGACAGTGTTGTAGAAGGAGTTGTGAAACCACAGTGTTTAATAGAATAAAATTGGAAGGAGGATTTGGAAGGATTCTTGTTTTCATGATAAAATTTCAATAGCACAGCTAACTGATTAATTAATTAGTATTTATGAGTGTTCCTATCCAAGCATATGTGGCATACCAAGAATATTTGGTGCAAGAACATAATGCAGGATTGGGAACAGTTATGAAAGAAATATTGGTGTTGAGGGGGAAGAGATAACTAAAAATGTACTGTTGTGGTGTAACCCGGGTAGGCAGCTAAGCACCACCCAGCCACACGCTCACTCCCCTGCAGTGGGATGGGGGAGATGAACGGAAGGGTAGAAGTGTGAAAACTCATGGGTTGAGATAAAGATGGTTTAATAGGTAAAGCAAAGGCTTCATGCACAGTGAAAATAAGGAGTTCATTCATTACTTCCCATCAACAGGCAAATATTTTGCCATCTCCAGGCAAGCAGTGTTCCATCACGTATAATGGGAAGACAAATGTCAACACTCTGATCTTTCCCCTTTCTCCTTCTTTCCCCAGCTTTTACTGCTCAGCATGATGGCATATGGTGTGGACATCCCTTTGGTCATTGGGGTCAGCTGTCCTGGCTCTGCCCTCTCCCAACTTCCTCCACACTATCAACCTACTCATGGGCAGGACCGTATGAGAAACAAACAAAGCCTCAATATTGTGTAATTGCTACTCAGCAGTATTGAAAACTTCAGTGTATTATTGACACTGTTTTGGTCACAAATCCAAAGCATGGTACCATAACCTATTATGAAGAAAATTAAGTCTCCCTTAGCCCAAACAATGAGTACTTATAAAATTTTAATCTTGTTAGTGGAACATCTGCAAATAACGAATATTCATAAAAATCATGGACTTTGCTTCTAGCAGTTCCTCAAGAGTCAAATTCTTCTCGCATTCCAAAAGGAGAAATAGACAAACAGATTTTCATTTCTATCAGAGATATTAACTATTGACCAAACCTAGTCTGCTGCTTGTTTTTATCAAAGGGAACTGTTATCCTGTACCTTGGAGCTCTTTGGATCATGCTAACTTTAGATATATTGTCTAGCTGCAGATGGTTCATTTTATTTAGAATGCAGAAAAAGAAGGCATTCATTTAAATGCAAATTTGCCACTATGTCCTATGGAATTTCCTCTCACTGAACAGTGTTTCTGTGAACATTTACTGTGACTGGAAAAATACTGACACCCATGTATGCCTGCCCCTATTTTCCTGCAGTAAAGTGCAAGAGCTGTTAACCATTATAATTTGTGACAAACAACTGCCAAGAAGAAATCTTATATTAAACATCTTGACATACTGATGTATGAGTGGGGGATATCTGCCCAGCTTAATGTTTTAATTACAGCAGAACATTAGACTATTAGCTTTTTGTAGAATCAAAAATTCACATTCTCTGCATTTTTCTTGACTGATGCAGAGGTTTTCAAAAGATGATAACCAAGTTTAATATTTCATGACAGATAATTTGCATCTTTTAAAAGTCCCACCTTCTCACAGTTGTCAAATCTTTCAAATTTCTTTCAAGCAATGTCATGAGTCTCATTGCTTTAACAAATATTAACCAGATTACATCACATCATTTGTTTCTCTGTTCATGTGGTATCAGCATTGCAAAACGAATCTCTGAACCTCAAGTTATTGTGACATTAATGTTTTCAAAGAGAGTATCAATGTGTCTGGTTGTTTGTTTTGTTGGTTTCATCTGTATTGGGTTTCTTGTTTTGTTTATCCTACTTTGTTTTTCATTTGAAACAGGAATTGGGAGGCAGCTAACAGCCTTAGGAGAGGTATGATCAGTATCGTGTGATGTCAATGTTGCTTCTAGCTTCACTTTTGTCTTATATAGTCTACAAAAAAATCCCCTTATGTATTCTACAAAACTATACAAGAATGAAGCAAACTTACTCATGAACTGTATATCTGGTTCTGTGGCGGCCTGGGTTCTGATCTTACACTCATGATGAAATATTTATTTTGTTTATTTGCTTAGTTTGGTTTAGTTTCAATTGCAGAAGATGCCTTATTTCTTGAATGAACTGCAGCGCCTAGTCCTGCAGATAACACCACTCTAGTCAAAGCTACACTGGGCCTGGAATCTAAGCATATATTTATGAACTTTGCAGAATAATAGCTCATAATTGTGTAAGGAATAATATTTTGGAAAATGCTTTTCAGCATTACATTCTTTCATCCTTTCCCCCTTGTACCATATTTCAAGCATACAATCAATTTGCTGTCCACAAAATCTTTTAGGTATCACTTGCAAATATAGTTTGCCTGGTTTCTGTGTCCATGGAGTATTTGTAAGGAGTAATGATAATTTTAAAAATGCCCTGGCTTTGTTCTGAGAACTAAATGATATAGAATGCAATAAATTATATTCTAATTAAAATTCAAGGTGTTAAGATTAGCTAGGTGCTCTCCAAGTTGGGTAGTGATCTCCATTTTCCCCTTTCTGCTTTTTCTTCTTTACTGTAACGTCCTTTTCTTTAACCTGCGAAGTCTTCTTTTTCAATTTTTTGAGCCATGTCCTGGAAGATTTTTGATGTAAAAGTTCTAAACTCCCTTTTTGACATCAGTAGCAAATGTAATAAATGAAGCAGAGCTTGACAACAAAACTTTGCTACCCCTCCAGAGATGTTTCTCTCTAACACTCCTCAGTGTGGATTGGAAAGGCCATGCACACCCTAGTAACTTCCCAGGTTCTCCCTCACACTGCTAAGTAGGGAAGGAATCTCTCTCCTCTGCCAGAGTGTCTTTGGACTCTCTTTGAGTCTATCATGCACCTCTTTAGAGTAGTCAGTGAAGGAGTAGCACATGCTGTACAAAACACTCACTCTATTGTTACCTGAGCAAGCTCCACTTCACATCAGGGTACTTGTTTATGCTTATTACTTATTCTAAATTGTTATGGAGGAAGATCAGATGATATTAGTACACATTGTCCCCAGGTAAGAGAAAGCCCATGCTCTGATGAATTTACAGTCAATATAGACAAACCAGGGTGAGGAGCAGAAGAACTCTCTTTTAGCATGTGAGCACAAAGGTCCTGGTACGAGGTCCACATCTCCACCTCCTTCTTTTATTCTGTACAACACAGTGTGTCACATGTTAATCTGTGACAGTGCTATCATTGCTCTGAACACAAAATCATGCATCAAAACCAAGATAAAGATTTCACCATTATCTTACAGGCACCTGTTTTCTTAGTTAGGTGACAGCTCTGTGGCTGTAATAAACTATTTTGTGTCAGGACAAAACAGGTCGAAGGGGAATGCTTTTGCAGTGTGGATTATTTCAGTGCACTAATTTTGTGACTGAGGTTTGTAGATAAAAATATTTTCATTTCATAGGAATGGTACGAACTGGGGAGAGGTCCAGTTTGATTGCAAAATGCAGCAGCATCAAAAATTCAGAACATTAATAAAAATTCAGACATTGGGGTCCATGTTTCCTGTACATGCTGCTTTTCAAAGAAAGGGAAAATTATGCAAAACCTCATATTTTGATGGTTAGTTAGGCTACAAAGGCAAGAAAATCCAATGAGAATTCTCTAATTTGGCAAAAAAATCTGTTTTACCATCACAGAGTCCTTTAACTGCTGGAGCACATATTAGTTCAAGAAAACCCTCTTGAAAGTGAAGCCTCTTCTGTGTTAAAACATGCAGATCTGTCTATAGGAAACTGTGACAGCCCTGCGAGGCACCACTTTGCATTTTTTAGCTACTATCAGCCTATGAAAATGCATTCTTGAGCTATGAGCTAGAACCCTCCTATAAGAGCTAAGCCACTTCTTTTGCTCATATTACTTTGGATGAAGTACAGCACCCAGATCCATCTCTTGGAAGGCTAAGTCCTTAGGATCTAGCCTAGCTTTCCTAACAACTTAAAATATATCTAATTATGGAAATGACTTGGGGAAACCTCAGTCAGTTTTGAGCTGAGAAGAACTCATGATAAATGAAGGATGTGGAAAAACTTGGAAAGGGTCTGGCAGAGGGATGCTAAAATTGTGTAGGGTCTAGAGCGCAAGATCTGCAAAGGAGATACTAAGTCTGGTAAAGGGAAGATGAAAACAAATATGTAGCAATCTTCAGGAGTACTTCAAATAACTCTTTTTCTTTTTCTTTTTCTTTTTCTTTTTCTTTTTCTTTTTCTTTTTCTTTTTCTTTTTCTTTTTCTTTTTCTTTTTTTTCTTTCTTTTGTTCTTTTGTCCTTTTTTTCTTTTTCTTTTTTTTTTCCTTTTCCTTCTGCTTCTGCTCTTCATCTTCTGCTATTTCATGCACTGCTTCTCCTTCTGCATCTGGTTCTTCTTCATCTGCTTCTGCTCTTCTGTTTCTGCTTCCACTTATTTTATTTCTCCTGCTTCTGCTTTTTCTTCTCCTCCTGCTAATTCTGCTGCTGCTTCTGCTGCATTACTGCTCCTTTTTCTCCTTCTTCTTTTGCTTCTGCTTTGTCTTCTGCTGCTGCTGCTTTTCTTTCTTCTTCTTCTTCTGCTTCTTCTTCCTCCTTCTCCTTCTCCTTCTCCTTCTCCTTCTCCTTCTCCTTCTCCTTCTCCTTCTCCTTCTCCTTCTCCTTCTCCTTCTCCTTCTCCTTCTCCTTCTCCTTCTCCTTCTCCTTCTCCTTCTCCTTCTCCTTCTCCTTCTCCTTCTCCTTCTCCTTCTCCTTCTCCTTCTCCTTCTCCTTCTCCTTCTCCTTCTCCTTCTCCTTCTCCTTCTCCTTCTCCTTCTCCTTCTCCTTCTCCTTCTCCTTCTCCTTCTCCTTCTCCTTCTCCTTCTCCTTCTCCTTCTCCTTCTCCTTCTCCTTCTCCTTCTCCTTCTCCTTCTCCTTCTCCTTCTCCTTCTCCTTCTCCTTCTCCTTCTCCTTCTCCTTCTCCTTCTCCTTCTCCTTCTCCTTCTCCTTCTCCTTCTCCTTCTCCTTCTCCTTCTCCTTCTCCTTCTCCTTCTCCTTCTCCTTCTCCTTCTCCTTCTCCTTCTCCTTCTCCTTCTCCTTCTCCTTCTCCTTCTCCTTCTCCTTCTCCTTCTCCTTCTCCTTCTCCTTCTCCTTCTCCTTCTCCTTCTCCTTCTCCTTCTCCTTCTCCTTCTCCTTCTCCTTCTCCTTCTCCTTCTCCTTCTCCTTCTCCTTCTCCTTCTCCTTCTCCTTCTCCTTCTCCTTCTCCTTCTCCTCCTTCTTCTTCTCCCCCAGTAGATGTTATGCCAACAAACCACTGTCTTTAATGTGTTGTTTTTTGGTTTTTTATGTGAACAAGGCTTATACCATTCCTTTCTCAATCTGTCTTTACCAGATGAAACATTACAAATACCTTTGATCTATCCTGCTGTCTACTCAAAGGAATCTACAATTCTCTGGAGGGAAAAATTAAATTATTTATACAGTTTAAAATCACTGTGTGTAGGCAAAGAGTATTAGAATCACTGTGAAACACATAAATTAAAATTGTAAATTATTTGTTTCTTATTTAGAGGGGTTTTTTTTAAATTCTGTGCAGTAGTTCTGCTTTTCTAAGTGGATAACCTGGACGAGATTATCTAGAACATTATGATGGTGGACAGATCTGCCTTCCAAAGGGACCCTAGCAGACTGGAGAAAATACACAGGCTCCACTGAGGTACATGAAAGCCCTCAATCTGCAACTGAAGACCACATGGCCATGACTGAGAGTGCCTTGATAGAGCCTTTTCTGGGAACAAGTTGGCCTTGTTCAAGTTACCTTCTCAGTCCAGTTCACTGTGAGGACCATGGAAAGTTCGTGCAGGTTCTGAAAGTATGTACAGTATGTGAAAGTACCTGTTGGCACGCTGTGCTGGTTTGGGCTGAGACACAGCTAATTTTCTTCATAGTAGCTTATGTGGTGCTGTGCTTTGGATTTGTGACCAAAACCAGTGTCAATAATACATGAAACTTCTGTTACTGCTGAGCAGCACTCACACAACATCAAGGCCTTTTCTGTTTCTCACACAGCCCTGCCAGTGTGTAGCCTGGGGGTGTGCAAGAAGTTGGGAGAGGACAGAGCCATGACAGCTGACCCCAGTGACCAAAGGGATGTTCCATACATATGGCATCATGCTCAGTGTAAAAATCCAGGGAAAAGGAGGGAGGGTGGAGATTTAGATTTACTGTGTTTGTCTTTCCAAGTAAGCATTCTGTGTCATTAAACCCTGCTTTCCTGGAAGTGTCAAAATGTCTGCCTGTTGACTGGAATTAATGAATTAATTCCTTATTTTTTATTTGCTCATGAATGCAGTTTTTGCTATATCCTCTTTCTATTCCCTGTCTCTTTTCAAATTTTTTCTTACTCATTCTGCCTTTGGGGAGTAAGAACCATCTTTTGATTCTTATGTTTTTGTACAGTGTAAAAAAATAGTCTCTTGTATCTGCAGTTGCTTTAGTGATTCCTTCACAGTCAAAGCGCTGTAAAGGGAACTCAGTGTACATCCAAATCAGACAACCTATCTCTGATAAAATTTTAGCCTTTGAAGAAGGAAGCAATTTCTCCTTTCCAAGTATAGCCACTTGTGAAATGACTGGTGCTTAACTTCGGCTGAGTAGCAAGATGTTAGAACAGAGGTAACTTTAAGAATGAAACAACACGTATTTATTGATGCATTATAAAAAGTCAAAACTAGGAGGGAAATGCAAGTCAAATGTGATTATAATAATTACAGCTATCTAAAATGTATTTGTAATTGAAGAGACATAAATTTAAGTAGGAGATAACCTCAGATAAACATATCTTAATACATCTTTTCTATTAATGTCTTATAAAAATATGTATTTTTACTGCAGTGATCCTGACGGTGAGACTGCTATGCATTGAGGAGTTAGTGATGCACACAACAGGTTCCCCAACAGGCCCAGTTTGTGCTGTGCCACACATAGAGTGGCCTTCAGGCTTGTGTTGGACACAAATTCCTTGGACACAGACCAATCATTGTAACAGAGGAGACTCCAGGCAGCTCCCACTTGGTACTGGCTACCTGTGTGGCTTTTCTTTGATCTAACTGTACACCAAGAAGTTCTCATGGGAAAACCCAAAAGAGTAGAGAGCAAGGTTTATTTTCTTCTAGCATGTTTCAGATATTTTTATGGACTCAACAAAAGTCTGTGAGACATACAGGTGACTAGAAGTACCCTCAAACAGTCGCACCTTCTGAGAGGAGTGTGTATTTGCAGAAATATCCTGCAGAATTATGCATTTAGAATTTTGGGGATTCTTTAAACATTCATTAGCTTTATCTTTGTGAGATTGCTTTCTTACTGGAGTGTCCACCAGCACAGTACACAACAAACAACATCAGTCATCCAATTTCAGTTGTTTCTAAAAAACTTTGGGGAGCAAATAATAAAGGTTTGGGCATAATAAATACAATTGCTTGTCAGACATTGTAGAAATACTTCACAGATCTTCTGTGTGCCATTTATTTGAAATCTTACCACGTGTTCAGTCTCTTAACAGTTAAAATTCTGACTCTCATGTCTCTCTCATACTATCAGTTCAAAGACATAAGCAAAAGTACTTTCCTTTTGTTTTTAATTGTTCTGCTCTCTTTTGTGAAACCTGACTTTGGTCGAAATCAATGCCGTCTAAATTTTGTCAATAAAAAGAGATATTTGCCTCCAGACCTTGCATAAAAATATTCTTTGAAACAGCAAAGGCTGCATAAGTTCAGACACTTTCCAGAACTTTCAGAACTTTCAAGGCAGTGCACAGAGCCTCATTCAAAGGCATTGAGACCTAAATAACCAGTGGGATTCTGTCTATCATTTTACATAAGCATGGAAATTCTGGTATATTACAAAAGACAAGTTATACATGCCATTCTTTTTAAGATGATTAGTTATGCATGATTACAAGAGTCTTTTGTTAATTTATCAGTGTACTAAGACCAAATTCCTAAGGATTTCCAAACAGAAGTGCTCAATGAAAGACTTAGATTGTATGCATTTTCTAACTAAGATCATTGGCACAGTACATTGATTCGATGATTTTACTTCTGGTTATCAACGTAGCATCTTTCTACTACTTCTTGTTCCTAGATAATGATGAGACTCGTTAAAGCAGAAGATTCTTGAGTCTTAATCCAAAATTTTGTTGCCCTTGGGAGAGAGATTTTGGTGCATCTGAAAAATAAGTTTTAAAAGATAATTACTTCAAAATTCCTAAAAGCATCAGAATTGAATATGTAAAAAGAAATAATAACAAAACCCCTAAACTCTCAAATATGTGGAAGAGGTTCTACTAATGAAGATAACGTGGGAGGTTTCTCACAGTAGAGAGTGTTCTTGGTTAAACAGTTGCTCACTTCTTCATGGCTTTCACATTCCTAGCAAAACTGGAGGAACTATCAAAAGTAGAAATTGAAGTCCTTATACTCATTTTCTTTCCTGTCCTCATGCTCATATCGAACATGCATATATGACAGTAGAGACTTGATGCATGAGAAAAAAAAAAGAAATTATGAGCAAACTAAGCAGGAATGCTGAATGCCAGGATAAAGTCTATAGCTAATGATTACACCAACAAGTTTATTGTAAGTGGAGTGAATGGAGTTGAAAAGAAGATGATATGTCTTTAAAAAGTTACTTTGCAGCATGTTGCAAGGTGATACAGAAACTGTTAAAGTAGAACTCAAAATGAACAAAATGCTTTGGCTGCATTTTCCTTAGAGAGAGACACTTTACAAAGCAGGTGTAAAAAAGCCACGGGAGTCTTTGTATAACAAATGAACTGTGCCCCTTAATTAAGAGACTCCCTCAGCACTCTTGGCAAGTCAAGGAAAAGCATGCTTATATCAAAATCAGCTGGCTGTTTTAAGTGAATTTAGGATTTGTGCCATGTATTGGCCTGAGAGCTCTGGAGACTGAAATCGCACAATAGTAAACAAGGAAGCAACTTTCCTACCTGTCTCCTGCAAAAGTGTTTTGTTTCTATCCTCTCAGAGGTCTCCCAAGATGCCTCCACTCATTCTCCAAGCCTGTTTCATACAAGGCTTTTTTGGTGACTACTCAAGGTCTAGTCCTGTCGACACAAAAATTCCTGCTGTGCTTAAGCATGTGACTTAAGGAGGGAGTAGGGAGTGCTAAGTTTGCTGCTGAGATATTCATGTTCTTTCAAATAAAGCAATATGCAATTTCTGAGAACACGCAAATGGATTTTTATCCATCTTTACCCTGTAAGTGACTACTGTTTAAAACTTAAATAAGAATCAAGAGTTAAATTTAGTCCCTACTCCTGTGCAAACTCTCACTCCATTGTGTCTGTTCCACAGATTTATCAGGAGTCTGCACATGGAACTTTATTGGCCTTTTCCCAGCTTCCCAAAGAAAGATTAAAGCAGTTCTTAAAGAGGTTCAACCAGTTTTAATGTTTTTTCCTAACAGTGCTGCTGATCCACAGCTACAAATGGTCAAATTTGCTTCATGTAAGAATTGCAACATCAGTATAAACAGGCTCACATAAATAAATTTGAGAACACTTAAGTGAGATCTGTAAAGAAGACTGTTTCATCTCGTTTTGCAGAATAGAATAAATTAAGTCCAGGAAAATCAAACAACTCATTTTGAGTATGTCTGAAATATTTGGAAGAAGGAAAGCTTGATTCATATGATTTTATTATTCATTCTGTACTGTTTAGCTACTTTCTTTTATAAAGATGATTTCTTTCTAGATTTGTATAATACAGTCTTTTCACTAGGAGACATTGCCTTTGTAAATTTGCTAAATCAATTGTGCATTAAAACATGACTAATGAAGCATGCAAATCAGATTCTTCCTTTTGTCATTTTTATTGTCTTTAGAAATGGTGACTTTCCTATTTGGTAGATGAAAAGCTTTCTCATTCGTTGTGTAGGTTAAGCAGGCTTTTGTAAAGAAATGGATTTCAACTCAAAACTCAAAAGGATTTAAATTGATTTTATTCTTTAGTGAAGCTGCTGTAAAGATGTTGGCTATACAAGAATAAAGTAGCTTATCAAATTTCCTGCACTGAAACAGAATCTTTCTAGAGAGAAAGATAACTATTAGCTACAGTTACAGAATAGAAATACATTGTTTTGGATCACCATGCCTGATCTAACAAAAGAAAAGCTAGGTTTGGGGATCTTTTCTTCGTCGTTTTGGAGTAGCAGTCAGTTTTTCCATTTTGGATAAATCAAATATCAAGCAGCCACAGATAAATCAACCCAAATGAAGTGACTGTTCTTTCTGTATCTAGAAGATACAGAATTGGTTGCCAAAGGCAACTGGTGGATTGATGGGAAAAGGAGAAACCTGAACAGAAAACAGTGAGACACATGAATAGTGGATTGTCATTTAAGCGTTCTACACAAAATCTGATCATCACTGGCTTTGATGGATTTTCATGAGGTTATGAGAAAATTTATCTCATTTTAAAAATGTTCAGAAGCAGAACATAACACTCATGAAGAAAGATTTAATTTCAGAGTTTATTTTTAGGGACAAATCCAAAGACTAAATCTGGAAAAAATATTGCAGGGTCATAAAATGGTTTGTGTTGGAAGGGACTTTAAAAGCCATCTAATTCCAGCCCCCTGCCATGGGTGAATTTTTAGGAACAATGCTTCATTTGCTGGTTGCACCTGAAAAGAAAATGTGTTTTCTAATGACATTGAAAGCAAAACCGTATTTGGATCACATCACCTCAACTTTTTTTCCTGACAGAATCTTAATATTTAACTTCTGACTTTCACTTTTGTGAAATTGTTTTCCTTTAACAATTGAAAGAGTTACATATTCAGGGATGCATAGTCAAAAGCATTACATATTCAGGGATTCATAGTCAAAAGCAAAATTTCCTTTTGTCAAAAAGAGAGCCCTTCCCAACATGTTTTCCCAAGAAAGGTGACTTTTAATTGATTAATTTGTTTTTGCAAAGGAAATAGATTTCTCTGATTCACATTACTTAATGTTTAGACATTTGGAGTCAAAAACAGCTCCTAATAACTCTCCAGGTAAAAAACTGCTTAGATTTATGTCTGATAGTATATCCTGGGAGCAGACTTTTAAAAGCAAAGGAGTACACGTGTGTGAAAAGCCTGCTGGTTTTGAGTATGCACCGAACCTGGCATTACCTGAGCTGAAAAACTCCAGAAACGAGTCCTTGAGGAGTCTAGGGTCTATGACAGAACAATCTGCTGGCTATTGTTTTGCAGTTCAAGAGATTGCTGCCTGTGTCTCTCCCTCTTGGCCACTGTGCTGGGCCTGCATCTGTCCTGGGAGTAAGGGCAATGACAGGGAACATGAGCCTTCATGAGAACCCCTGCAGCGGAAAACCTCGTCACTTAGCGCATTCCTTGTGCCAGGAAAAGCGTTTTGGTCTAAAATAGCACGCCATGAACTGGAGAGTTTGAAAAACAGACGTGTTGTTTTCTTTGTATTCTGTGGTTGAGTGGGAAAGTTTCTAGCAGCAAGGACAAAAGGCAGTAATGGGTAATCCTTTAGAAAGGGAACAGCAGAATTGCTTATGTAGACCCAGGTTTTTAACTAAGTTGTAACCAGGTGTCACTTTGCATTTGCAGTAACTTGAAAAAAGAAAGTATTCTATTATGGTTGTCCAGCTTCTCCTTTTCTTTAGCTGATGATTTTTATGGCATTTAGGTTAAGTTTATCGTTTGTTTATTTGCTGTATGTTTACTACTGCAGATTGTACTTCTGTTCTTTAAACATAACCCACAGTGGTTTTGAAAGCAAGGATGTATATTTGCATTAGGAATAAGCAGAGTGCTTGGAAAATTTTCTGAGATTCACTTGGATATGTCGAAGTGGGTGTGTGTCTAATTTGATTAGCTCATTTGCTGTGTTAAGAAATTGCTGTTCCTTTGGTGTCATGTACTTTCTTTTGTGGAACTATCAGATGGAAACTCATACTCTCAAAAAAACATAGTAAGATGCATCTACAAAAGCAAGATAATGTTCAATCATCATCTGTAGAAGTCATCCCACTGACAGTGATACACAAATCATGTTTGTATTCACAATCCTCACACAGACCACAGTACCATGATGCTACTGAGAAACAGAAATGCTCTGTCTCATATATTATTTAGCATATTGGCTTAGTTTAAGAAATAACTCAGCTTTTTCGGGTAAGCCTGCTTTTTCTTTCAGAACCAAGAATTAAAATTTCATCTTGTAGTCAAATATGCAAATTAACAATAGTGCTGAAGTTATATTGGGGTTTATTTGGGTTTAAAATAGCCCAAGGCACTAATAATTCTGACACAGGGCTTGAAGGGTCTTAGGAATTGAGAATCTGATCATCTTCTTCGTGCTTTATGTTTTACATCTGTGCCAAAACTATCACAGTCCCATTCTTTCCTGTGACATCATCAGAAAGAATACGCTGTGAAAAAGCAGTTTCCCAATAGCCATTTCTAGAGCATAGCTGCATATTAATTTCTTTAAAATTAATGTTTTCTCACTCACCTGTAGTAAGTGATGATTTCTGACATGAAAAAAGGGAGCAGATTGGACATTGTCTCAGCCTAGAGCATTTGCTGTGTTTAAAGTGACATAGCAGTGAAAGCCTTTCAAGAACACTGCAACATAGGTATTCAAACTGTGGGGAAAAAAAAAAGCTTGAAACTTAAAGCTCCTTAGTACCTAACAGAGACTGGGAGAATTGGCTGAACTTCTGCTGCTGAAATCATAGAGTCAGGAGTACAAGTTACAAATTTCAAAGACCTAGGAAGACCAACCACTGATATGTCATCTCACTCCCATGGAAGCATAGACATTGAGAGAAATTTAATTCATATCTTCCCAGCTCATTGGACGAGCACCAGTTGTCAAAGCTTTATTATTCGCAGTAGTGTGTAGAACCCTTAAGACTCTAGAATGTTTCTCTGCCATGTCTGTATTTTCCTTTTGAGGTAGATTCTTCTGCACTGTTCTTGTTTAAGAAGCAAATCTCCATTCAAATGGAGATTAAAATACAGAAAGGAAGTGCTGTAATAGTGTGGGAAGGAAACATAAGAGGCTCTGAAAGGAAAGATGATAAGGATCACTAAGGGAGTCTCAGAGTGACTTTGTTTTCATTACTGTGATTATATTCTTCATTATCCTTGATTAGGTTTTTATGAAAGGGGTTAATGGATTTGGTCAAATTCAAAAGTAGATCTGCTTCATGAGGTGCTGCGAGATATTGATAAAAACAGAAGATTTTAAAGGGAATTACAGTTGTTAGAACTATGATAAGGAATAGGTTTCAAAAATCCTCAGTTTAGAGGCAGATGCATGATTGGTAGGAAGTATTCAGAAAAAAAAAAGAAGTGTAACACTATTAAATTTGGGAATATTAAAGTGAAGAATAAGAGGTGAGGAAATTTTTTAAAGGAATATGCCAGTGAAAAAGGCCTGTGGTGTTGAACTTTGATAACACACAGTAGTAGTCTCTCTTTCCCTGGAGCTGACAAGATTGTCCTCTGGGCAGTTCTAGACATGTCCTTAAAGACAGATAATCCCATAAAGGATGAGTTTAAAGGAAAAGAAAGAAAAAAAATTCTGATGGGTCTGTTTTAAAGGAATGAATTTATGGGGAAAAATTATGTGAAGAAGGCTATGAAAATGCCTTGCTTGACTGAGAAACCATTAAGAAGGAGAAGGGACAGAAGTGTCTACATTTTTTCCAAGAGTAAACAAGTCTTACGTTTATTTTTAGACCTTTTTTTTCCCTTCAAACACATATTCCCATTGAAGTTTCCTAGGGAAAAAAACCTCCCCAGAACTAAAACCTTTCATATTAGCAAAACAGAGATCTACTATGTCTGACACCATCAATTAGTCTTCATTCTCCAGCATAGATTTTAATATCACACTCTATAAATACATAAAACAGATTTCTTGGGATTTATAAGCTGTGTATAAGTCAAAAATATTAAAAAGTGAAAATAAGAAAGAAATACTAATTTATAATTTTTAAGATACCTACAGATTCCCTCATCTTCCCTACGATGCAAAAGGCCTTACTCAACCAGTGGTCAGTGTTTAAAATGAGCAATTAAAATTGAGCATTAAAATGAGCAATCCTAAAACAGAGTAAGCATTCTCATCATCCTCTAGTGGAAAGATTTTGTAGCCCTACCTCTTATTAGTTGCAATGATAGCATTTCCTCAGGAGTGCTGTCTGAAAAATTCTCGTCCTGACTGACCTGAACTTTGGATCTTTAGCTCAATGGATCTGAGCATCAGGCCCTTTGTGTTTAAGTAGGATAGCTGCATTTGTCTCTTTTTTTATTTAGAATTGACTGTAAATTGACATTTATTTTTCTTTGAAGTAATTAACCTGCAATTTCTGTTCAAGGTCAGCCTACCCACATTAATTTACCTTTGGAGCAGAAACGGTAGCAGGTGGTAGAGTTTTTGTGTGGATCAAGGGCAGCTTGGAGAAAGGAAAGGAGCAGAGGCTGACACTAAGCAGAAAATACCTAGCAGGTCTTAAAGAGAAGAGGCAGAGCTGAAGGGAATGAAAATGGGCCTGCATCAAAATTTAGCAATAAAAGCATATCCTACTGCCTTGGACTGAATCAAGAAAAATACCATAGTAATACAATTAAATAATATGATAATATATAAAATAAGATTTGCCCTGACACAGCTCTACTTTGCGGTGAATATGGCACGATGAGCAGAGTTAATTTTTCATTGCTTTTGGGAATGAGATGTTCTCTTGGTAAGGTGCAAACTGACTTGTCATCACTTCTGGGAGTTCAGTTTTAGTGGTCTGGTATTATTTCTTGGGGTAAATATACACTGACATTACTTAACATACATTAGCAGCAGATTGTGTCTAGTTAAGAAAATGCAAATCCCAAGTTTTAAGAAGTCAATATGGAATATAAACTGCAACCTGGCAAAGAAAACACCTAAATTTAAAGTAGAGAGATTGGCAGATTCTGTCACAGGAGTTGATTCCTGTTTTCACTTAGAAGCCTTTGAAACTGAAACCTTCTACAACAAAAAGCCAAATTTTAAAACATTTTGTGTCAAGAAACCAAAGCAGATAAAATACAATTCAAAAATCATATTGGAATATCTCACTTTATTAGACATATTTTAATAGGTACTCTCGGTGGTATTCCATAATAATTTGTTAGATGACCAGAACAGTTTGAAAGAGATTATAGTGTCCATACATTTCTTTTCATCCACATTCCTCAATTTACTGTATGTGGATAATTAGACCAAGGTAATTTATTAAATTGGCCTCACGGCCAGTGGATCTGATGCCCACTAGTGTCTCACTTACAAACCTCTTAAATTCATAGTAAAGTAAGATAAGATAAAGTCCATAACCCTTAAACTGTTTTTTAAGCCTTGGTTCAGAGCACTCAGTCCAGGAAGAAAACTTAGGCACATAAATTAAATATCACCAGACCCTCAAGTTAAAATGTGTAAACAGTGGTTATTTTGTAGCCCAGATCTTCCTAACACTCAAAGGTGTTTAGAAATTCACTCACATGCACACACCTTTAGTATTTCCCCTTGTTTTTCTGTTTATTTTTGTTTCATAAACAAAATTTGTCTACACAACTGCCTATCAAATATGATTTTTCATGCCACACTAAGCTCAGTGGACTAGTATTCTTCTGTCAAGAATTTGTGATGCAAAGTAAGAAAATGTTAAGCTCAAAGCTACTAATAATAAATGTTATATAACAAGAAGAATCAGTGAAATAAAGAAGCACTTAGCAGTTAATGATTCAAGAATTATAGAATCAGAGAAGCAGTGAATGGAATGAACCTCAGAGGTCTCCATCCAAATTTCATTACTGGAGTGGGACTGTTGCCAACACTCTATGAGATGAATATTGAAAGTGCTCAGACATGGAGATTACCCAGGCTTTCTGAGAGACATCTTCTAGCGCTGCCCTACTTGATGAACGCTTTCATTTCCTCTAAGATAAAAACAGTTTTCCCCAAGTTTTTGGGAATTCCCAAGCCATTTGCAGCCCCTTGGCCCTTGTTGCATCATCTACCCTAATTGAGAAGAGTTTTGTTCTGTCATCCTCCTAAACTGCCCTTCATGTAATTATGAACAAACTCAGTTCCAGCTTTAAGACCAGCTCCCACCTGTGGGACCAGGAAGGCCAGCCTGATGCCCTGCTCCCCTCAGAGTGCCTCCTGGCCAGGAAAGCTTGGCATGTGCCATGCTGCCCCTCAGGGGACCTTGCCTCTGAGACCCTGTGGTTTGTTGTGGTGCCCCTCTCCCCTCAAGGCTGAGCATTTTGGGCCAGCACAGTGCTCTAGTCCCACTGTGGTTCCATTCTCCTCATAGCTGTCCTGCTCCTGGGGCCTGCTAGGCTGCAGGGGTGTCCTGCTCCCATTCAGGATGCCCTGCCTTGAGTTCCATCAGAGAGCCCCATTGTCCTCCAGGGCTCTCCAGGCTGCCCTACCTCCAGGCTGCAGCAAGGAGGCCTCCTTCCCTCAAGGCTGCTCTGTTTCTGGACCAATTCCTTTTAGGGGAAGCCGCCCACTGTCCTTGGCTTGGCAGGTGGGCTAGTTCCCTTTGAGACTACCTTGTCTTCAAGGCATGGTGTGGTGCCCCAGACCCTCTCAACTCCTATGCCTGACATGCCACCATTGTGCTCCATGCTTCTTGAGGCTGTGCTGCCTCCATGCCCAGCATGCAAGCTCAGTGCCCTTTCAGCTGGAATCACTACGTGACCTTGATCTCTTGATTAGGAGATCATTACATATCTTGTTTATCCCTTCAAAATATTGCACATTGCCATCAATACGTGATTACAATTAGTAATAAAAGAGCTGTAAGTGAAACAGGTGTTGCTTGTGAGAATAAGTGTAGACTAGCAGTGACATTAGAGCTAGGGCCACCAAAGCCTTCGTCAAGTATAAAGGGTGTTCTCTACAGCCTCTGGCCTCTCTGGCATGGAGAGACAGCAATCCTTCAAAGGCCCTTCTCTACAAATGACTCCTCTGAAACAGACACCCTCTCCTGGGGCAGGCCATTATCTCCACTGGTATGAAACCCTGAGAGCAGCAACTGGAGTCAGACCACAGATCGGAGGGGCCTATATTCATCTGTGATACCAAAATTGCTGATATAGGCATTACTGAATCACTACCTCCACCATAAACACGGGACTGAAGCTATGTCTTTAATCATATTTTTTTATCACTAAAGGCAAAATTTCTGTCCCTTTCTCTTTGGACTTACCCTCCAACAGCCTCAGTATTGTGCTAGTTCAGCTTTTTTTCCAGCTATACAATGAATTAGTTTAGTAAATGAAATGGAAGAAAAGTAAACCCTCCAAAAGAACAATGTCACGCTCCCTAAAAAAAAAAATTTGGTTTGTAATTTTAATGATTGCCCTGGTCTGGATCGACTTGCATCCACACAGACAAGTGGGTTTGCAAACAAAAAAAAAAAGCAAAAATGGGCTACAGATCTTGCTGTTGGAAAAATTGCCGTCTTGAGCTGCATCTCAAACTCACCAAATAATTTCATACACTGGTACATAAATGCTCATTAGAGAACAATTACTTCTATAACTACCAGCCTCAGCCAATTTCTAGTTCTGTGATCTGGGATTAAAACTGTGTTCCTCTAATAACTTCTTGTGACACTGTCAAATTGATCCTTGTGATGCTGAAGTAGGAGTCTCAATGGAAGTAATTTCTTACCTTTCTAGAAAACAGATCTTCCCTAAAAAGTCAGTACAGAGCTGCTCCAGAAAGTCTTCATATTTTGCAAAAACAGAACAGAAAAGCCCAACTTTTCACTTTCTCCAAAACACAGAGCATGGGATTTTGCTGCACTTTAGATCAGGACAGACTAAAGCCTTCTTTAATTATTATGCAATAACTGTATCCACATGAAGGAGTTTGGGTACTTATTGCCTTTGTGAAAGAGTGGCTACTGATACATAAAACACTACAGCATTTCAGAGCCATGGTTATTTCTATTTCCCCTTTCCTTCTGAAAACAACAGCAGCTGACTGTCAGTGTTCTGGAGGAGCAGGCTGTTAAGAGTAGGTTCTGGCCACATGGGCTAGGTCCCAGGTATCCCTGGAGCGGACCCAGAGTTAGGCATTCCAGGAGTAAAGTTCTCCCCTTCAGATAGAGGTGGATGAGCAAATTCTGGACTTTAAATGTTATTATTGATGGGCTGCTCTGAGGTGTTATATGCTGATCAAAGTAGCAGGTCGCCAGGCAAATATTAATAGTTAAGTTCTGTCATTTTTGCCACTTACATGTCTTTTCATAATACCTGTCTAATTACAATTTAAGTAATAAAAGTTACATCCCTAACAACTCCACAGCAGCATATCAAAGGTCAAATTCTGAGCCTCCAACACCAATCTAATTATTCGAGTCTTGTCAACTCAGTAGGGGTTTATCTCTCCATAACAGTTTGCTTCTGAGACAAGTCACAGTTTCTCATCGGGTTTCAGCACTCCACATTCCCTCCTCTGTCAGTTCCTCCCTCTAAAGGTTCCATCAGAGGAGATGTACCTGAGAACAGGTGCACAGACAATCCTAAGATATATTGCTTGTTAAGAAAAAAATAAAAATCTTTTTTTGCATATTATTTGCATAGGAAATCAAATCTCTCAAACAGGTTGGTCAACTGGTATCTGAACAGTGACCCTGTAAATCTCTGTTGCAAGTATCTTTGTGCAAGCATCTTCAGCTGAATGTAGTGAGACTCACTGAATTGCTTCTCTGCTGAATTGTTATAATATGGCTGGCAAACAGTCTTACATCGAAACCTAGTCTAGATGCCTCAAGTGTTATGTTTGACCATTTCTGTAACTACAAGAGCAGTTCTAAAGACTAGTTACAAGTATCTATGTACAGTTTGGCCAATTCTGCAGCATCGATTACCTGGGAGCGTCTCTGATAAAATAGTGCCATCAATCAGCTTATAAACAGCAGGAGCTGCCTGAGGAAACCTGCAGGACCAGCTGGAATTCTCTCTTGGAGAGCTTCTGCAATGGTTTGTCACTTTGTTGTGAAGGCAACTAGGAGTTTGGTTGGCCCCCTCATGTCATGTCAGTCCATTATCTCAAACGAGTCGTCTCAGGCAGCAGGATCAGCCTGCAGAGTTCCTCAGCCACCCAGGGAATTAGGGATTGTGCTGAGTATGCATATTGGCACGGCCAGGATACACAGCTACACTGTGACTGCAACTTGTCACAAATGAGTATATCTGGATGTCATATATCAGTTAGGGAATTGCTGGCATGGCAATGTTTAGAAAACTGAGAGATCAGGGCGAGAAGTTCCAGTTTTAAATGAGAAAACTAGACTTTTTTCTAAATTCCTCCATCAGCAACGCACTTCTTGGCAACAGTCAGTGCTTCTGCTATACTGACCATCATCACTTCATATACAGAATTCTTACTCTTTAACAATTGTATTTTAAACTCCTGTGAGTATACACGGACCTGATGGCTCAGAGGTCAGGATGACTAGGATTGAGAGCACAGTACAAGCCATGTTGGAATATCCTGATTAGTACAATTATATGTTATAGTTTTCAAAGGCCTCTGCAATAGTCCCAAATTATAGATCAAATGCAAAGTTCAATCTTACATCACAATTAAAACTTAAAATCCATAATTCTTTCCACAAGGGGAATTCATGATTGCTTTTCTTTTGGGCTGTTCTCAGAAGTGAGAGGTTTTGGGTCTTTCACTGCTATATTCGTACTGAAGATAAAATAGCTATTAAATGTAGCAGAGAGGCAAAATAATCACTCACACAAAATAATTTTTAAAATATCTAATAAAAAATATGTGAAATGCACTCATCCCTGTGGAGTAACCATGATTAGACTACTGTATTTGACAATGCTCTGGACTTGACTATATCTTCAATCTCTTTAGTTCTCTTCCTCTTGCAAACCACAGTTTGAGGACTTTTTGTCCTTTGTTACTGTAAATTTTAAGATTCTACTGAATAATGAAACATTTTGGTTTGCAGTGCATGAAATTATTCGTATAATTCTAATTTGAAATCTATGTGTGTTTGTAACAATATTCCAAATATCATTATAATATGATACAATAATATTACAAATATTATTGCAATACCTGATGATGTCCAAATCCACTCCCTGAAATAATAATCCAGGTGGTCTTTCCCATTCTTGTGTCACATAAAAGAAGTGCTTTAAATAATACTTTGCACCTAGGGAGACTTTTATATTGTCTCTAAACATGTACAGCATGTACAGCATGTACAACATGTACAAGGCATGTACCTCATCCACACCCCAAAATATGGGGTAATATTATAGATTAACTTAAATATTAATGTAATAGATAACAAAACTTGAAGATAAAATCATCTAGTATTTTGGGATACAGACAAGATGAAAATCTAATGCTTCTAACCATGTGTGTATTTCTAACTTAGGCATTAGAAACTTCAATATGCTTTCTCATTAAAAATGGTTCTCAAGGTTTATACTCCTATTTGACCATAATTTGCAGGAACCAATATAGGATGATTGTGGCTTAAGGTTGTTCAGGTTCAGGTGTTCAGGTTTTTTATTTTTCCTGGCATCAAAAGACAGAACAGCTCAAATTCGTACTGAGCTCATACTCCTACAAAATGAACATGACCTTTCATATGCCATTTTAAAAACATGCCTTGCATTTGCTTATAATTTAAATCTTCTGTGGTTTAGATTGCTGTAATTTCCCTTTTCCTCCTCACCAAGCTGGTAATTCTTTACAAACTGTTCTTGTATATGAATTTACTACCTATAAATCATAATTTTTATGTATTTCCAGAACATATTAGGTGCAAGGGAGAGAATGTACCACTTTCTTATATTTTTTTCTGCCATTAAGAAATTACATATTTTTTCAAATCTCTTAAAAGCTCCAATACTGCAGTAAAGATTAGCATATTTTCATTTGGAGTTGCAGTGGTGTACCCTTCTTGTTAAACCCATCTATTCCATTATTGTTGTTTCCACACTGAAGAAGGTGGGAAAGTGTTCACAATGAAAAGGAATGGATCACACAAATTAGCTTAGTCACAAGAAGAGTTCTAATTCTGCATCATTCCTTTTTTCCCCCTAAATCCTCCATTTTTAATTATATACTGTTTTGATCGAGCAGCTTGACTTTCATTTCAATTTTTTTCCAGAATGCCAGTTCTTAGGTTTACAGACAGAGAGATCCTGTCAGCTACTGAAATAGACCTGAAAACTGGCTCTGGCCCAGCCCTCCTGGAATTTGTTTTATGCTTCATGTAATTCACTTGAGCTCTGTGGCAAAACTGTACAGCAAGTATCAGGGAAATAATGCTTTGCTGTCATCTATTTCATGGCAAACTACCAAAGCAGGATCTGAAGGGCAATACCTGGAACAATGGGATTTGAAGATTGGTGGGCTTCTCTAGGCCACATCTGTAACAAAAATAACTGGTGTAAGAAGCTCTTTCCTTAAGGAAGAGAACTCTTTCCTTTACCTTGCCTTCAAAAGTACTAGCAATGTTCTCAGAAGCAAGCTTTCACCCAAACTGTGAACTGTGCTACACTGATTTCTCTAACTTGATAGATTATGCCTAATGCATCTGTATTTTCAGAGCCTTTTTATTATATTAAGCAGGTTTCTGAATGCTACAAGCAAAACCATTATATACTACTTAAGAATTTTTTTCTCCTGAGAGAAAATACAAACACATCACATATAAAGTTCATCTAATTCTCAATATTGGCTCCTTTATTATACCCCTTCTATTTTATGTAGTTTGAAGAAAGAGAGAAAAGGGACACCATTAACACCTAGGTCACACAATTATACCTGTATTATGGAGAGTTGAGTATGAATAAGTTGATCTTCTCCCTGGCAGCGATCAAGATGAATTAGCAGAGTCTCCAGATTCTGCCAAAGTCCACAGCCACATCAGGTGCCAAGGTCTACTACCAGATCAATAATCCAGGAGGCTGAGCTCTGTTTGCAGCCAGAAAAATCATCATCTTAGGCACCTCAGAGTGCTGACTCCATGCTATAACCTGGCCAAAGCCTGATTATATTTAATTTATTGGCGAACATCACCAAGCAAAATTCTGAAGAGGTATGACCTCACTTTTGCTAAGTTATAGACAGTTCTGGAAAATGAGCTACATTGTTCTCAGCTCATGAAATACACAGTACTGATCACACTTTCTTATTTTTCACGTTTTAGTGGGAGGCAGTAGGATTTGGCAATTTTCCTTATTGGAAGAGGAAGGAAAATACCAAACAGGATAAAAAAATGCCAGCCCACTATCATAGTTACCGTTGGTTGCTTGTCAACAGTGACAGCTGAACATGAAGAAAATTGTTCACAACAGGGAAACGTGAGAAACGTAACAGAATGCCTTACTGTATAAGACAGTTATGGAAGAGAAAGCAAGAAGACAGACAGCTATTTGCCAGACCTGACAGAGCCATCTAAGTTATTTTCATAGATCTTCCAGTTAAAATGCTTTACAGGAGTGCTCCCAAAGCATTATGTGTATCACTGAAGGAGGCAAATAAATGCCTCATCCATTTTCTGAAAAACAGAAAGCCACAGAAACCAAGATGACAGAATTCCTGCTATTGGGCAAAGAAGCAAAAGAGGTGTAATTTCAATTATTGCAGCTTCATCTGTGGTCTAATTAAATTCCTCTAACCTCATGTGACATAGCAATTCAAACTTTTAGGCACAGACTGTACCCTAATAAGCAAAGAAACAACTAAGATTTGGTATTTATAAAGCAAGAAAACCTTGTTTTAATGAATAGTGACATTTTTACATATTTGGTCTTCATCTCAGACTTGCTAATCATGCTATAATCCATCAGGAGAGAAAGGCAGAGAAGATGAAAAAGAAATTGGTCTTCAAGTGTAGAAATTCCATCTCAGATTCCAGCAAAGTGTATAAGGCAGAAGGCAGAGTTTTTCTCAGTAAAGAAAGTTTCTTAAAGCCATCACACAGGAGAAGTGACAAGACAGGATGGACTCTAGTGATTTGCATTTCTTTTCAGTGAGTTCATGACTCTGAGAGTATTACTTCACTTTCTTCCTGATAAGCTGTGTGCCTGGGTACAATATTCTGTACCCATTGATATCTTAATGAGAGATGGCTCATGAGATTTAGCTCTTCCAAAAACATTACATACCTTCTCTCTCTTGTGAGAACTCTAGTATAGAATACAAGCAAGAGTCTGCCACTTCTCTCAGCATATTTTTTCTGTGAAAATATTGGCTGCACATATCAAATCACCGTGGTATAAGATTATACATATACAATCTTTTCAAGGCTTCAGAAATAATACAGAAGAGAAAGCCAAAAGACAGATGCCCATTTGCTGGGTCTGGCAGAGCCATCTAAGTGATTTTCATGGCTCTTCCACAATCACAAAGAATTACATGATCACTGAAGTTAGAAATGACATCAGGAAATCATCTAGTCCAGCCCTCACTCAAAGACCTGTCAGCTACAGCTGGGGCCATTTGTAGCCAGGTTTTTAACACATCTAAGGAAGGAAACTACAAAATATCTTTGAATGCCTTCACAGTAAAAAAAAATATTAATTTTTAATCCTTCCATGTCCTTTATTTCAATTTATGCTCATTTCCTCTTCTCCTTTTGCTGAGTACCACTGACAAGAGTCTGGCTTCATATTTTTTACCCCCTCCCACATCAAGCACTCAGAGCCTATCCTCATGCGAGAGAGTTCCTCAGTTACTTAGTAACTGTTGTGGCTCCTTCAGTGAACTCACTCCAATATACCCATGCTTTTCTTACTGGGGGAAAAGTTTTGCATAACAAAATTTGTAGGCATCTCATAACTTTAAGATAACTTTTACATCAAACTTCAGGAGCATTTTGCTGTCTGTCCTGAGTACATGATTTTTAAATGCTCAAAAAGTTAGGTGGGAACTGAACAAGGTCAGTGTATAACAAACATATCATGATACCATGCCCATTTTTCTCTGCCACTGTAGTAATCACAATTCTCAAAAACCTGCTTAGCTCCTCCAATCCACAGAGGACTGGAGACCCATTTTGGTGACCTTTATAGAAGTTGTCAGAATACAACTCTCTTCCAACTGACCCAGTTACAACTTATTCAGAGTTTGGCGCTCTCAATGGAAGAAAAAAAATGGAAGGAACATTTTGGTTCAGTTTAGATTAAGTTTTCAGGTCTGCAACTGCAAAATAGAGCTTCTTTTTTTAAATAAAATGAAGTCTAGAGTCTTAGAAAAAATAATTAAAATATCTTGCAGAGACAGTTCTGGGGTGTTCCATTATCTGTAAGTATAGCTAAGTCTTCGTTTGTGGGAAGGTGTCTATAAATTAACACTGAATGGTCTGAGCCCTGGACACATTCTTGGCCTGCAGCAGCAGGTATCTCAGATCAGCTTAGCTTCTGACAGACCCTTCCTCACTCAAACCTAACATCAGTGGTTGAAAACTGCAATGACTCCCAGGAAGAGGATGGATTATGCAGTGTTAACGAAGGAGGATGAGAAGATGATGCATGGAGGGGAGGCGGGGGAAGCTAATGAGGAAAGCTAAAGGACAAGGAAGGACCAGCATAAATAAAATGAGATCTTTAAATCCGCAGTGTGAATTAGAATTCACTTCAAATTCTTCAGAATTAACATGGACAAGTTTCAGGAATAAGAGTAATATTTGAAGTACTGGCAACTTTGAGAGACACAGTAGGGATAAAAGTGCATGAAGAGACTGGAAAGATTGGCAAAGGTATCTTTTGAGACAAAGGAAGTCACTGTAACTTCCTGAGCAATAAAAAACAGTGCAAAGCGATGCTACAGAAGGATCCTTCCAATAACAAATCAGATAACAAATAAAATTGATTAGATAACAAAATTTGGTGGGTATCTTGGAATAGGAATAGATTTTTGCTACAATATTTTGCAATCCAAATAGGAAGTGGATTTATAGTCCAAGAATTGGCTAATACTGAATTGGAACTTCCAAAGCCACAACGTGCAGTTGTTGCCTGTTTTCAAATGATCTGACTGTACCAAGTGGAGTTTGGGTCATCTTAGTTACAATCCTTAAAGCTAGTCATGAGACATTGCTGGCTGCCCAACAAGCCCAGTTTTCCTCAGAGCTTAGTGTCCTAAGAGACCATTGTAGCAGTCTTTCACTGAGCCATCTGCAGTGTATCAGCCTCATTCCTGAACCAGAGGACCCAGCTCTGGACACAGAATCAGTGATGTAGTCTCACCATTCCAAGTAGAGAGAGAGAGAGAGACACAGAGAGTCATCCTTCCCTCTCTCCACTGGCTGCTTTCCATTTAATGTAGATGAATTATACAGCTTGCCTTTCATGCAGTGAGAGCGTGAGATGAGTCATATCCAACCTAGCTGCACCTCCACCCCATAACCCCCAGATGCTTTCCAGCAGGACTGCTGTGCAATTTCTCACTCTGCACCGAAGCACAGGATTACCCCACCTCAAATGCAGACATCTGGGTTTCATCCAAGCTAATGACAACGCTGGCAATAAGTCTGAATCTTCTGAGGGCCGGCTCAGTGTTATTGCCACACTCAGCAAGTAGCACAGCAGCCTCAACCACAGCTGCTATTATTGGAATTCTGAAGTAATAAATGCTTCCCTTTCCACTTTCCCTTCAGCACCATTCTACTCAGTTCCTAATACTTGGTGACCTTCACATGTACTTACACATGATATATTTAAACTCAGAAGATGCTTTTGACACCTCCTGGCTTTGCTGCAAATGCACTTCTACTACCATGACATTTTCTTCATGACAGTTTTCTTTTTCTCAAGATCTAACAAAACAGGGGTTCAGAAATATGTTCCCAAGATAGTTCCAATAACCAGTTATCACCCTTGGGTAATGGGTGATGTCAGCAGGATTTGTATTCACATGATGGGAGTATAATTTTTCCCCTAAATAGTATGAAAGCTCACATTCTTCAAGTTCAGTGTTGCTGTGAATTTCAGTATCAACAGGAACTTGCACTGAGCCTCATATTCAAACTGAAGGACTGGCCAAGTCTCTTTGTGTGCTCACAGACATCTGTGTATGTAAACAAACTGCTCCAAGTCTCTTAAAAATTATTACAAGGAATAACTTCTACCTGATTAAAAAAAAAAGTTCCAGTAGGACCAATCATTTTTCCTTCAGAATAAAGCAGATTAGAGAAAACTGTGTGTATGTTTTCAAAGTAGTTTCCTCAATCACATACAGAACATAAATGGAGTGAAGACACCAACCATCTGGCAGATTTCCAAAGGAGCTCAGGACCAAAACATTCATCCTTATGCTGAAAATTAGGAGACTGGAAGGCTTTCCCAGTGTCTGTAAAACATCAGCACCACATTCAAGGATGAGCAGTCAGGTATCATCTGTGTTGACAAAGAGGTGGAGGAGGACAAGAATAGGTGCCAGGGTAAGTCATGCAGTATCTAAAGCATAGGAGGGAAGGATATATTAAATCTCTGCCTGCCAACTTTGCTAGTTGCCGAGTGCTTTTGAAAATCTGATGCCTCATTTAGCTGACTAAAGAGTGATTGAGCTGTACCAGAAATACAAACCCAGCTGTCAGAGAAAACTGGAAAATATGTTCTGGAGTAGTTTTTCAAAATCAAATTCTTTTTCTCTATATAGAACACTGGTTTATTTTAAAATGTTTAATTAGGCTAAGTTTAGCTGTGTGTATCACCTGAAAATAGAAAAGACACACTAAAACTATGCAGGTTAGTCCAAATGCATGCTGACTAAAACTTCATGCACCCACTAACCACCAGATATTCATGCCAGAGCAGAGAAAGACATTGTGACAAAGATTGCAGAGACATTAAATTTTTATCTGCAGATCATTTTTTCCCCTTACCCCTTCACCTGGAAATTGAAGTACTTGGTGAGAAAGAGGCCCATAGCCCAAGGTTATGAGAGTAGCTCTGGAATACTTGGTAATGACTATAGATGTTTTCATATTTGAATGGTTTTAAGAGCTTCAAAAGCTCTATGAACGTCACAAAGAAAAGGGGAGATGACCCACTTCCACCTCTGTCATTACTTAAGCCTCATGCCTGGAAGGTGTGAAATTAAATTCTACTATACAAACAAAGGAGGTGTGGATGATTACTGAAAAAATTAGCAGTGATACGGAGTTAATGAAAGAACTTGAGGTGTCAAAATAAATGTGAGATGAAAGGAACAGGGGGAAATCAGAAGCTTGTGAAAGACTGAGTGATCAAACGGCTCTGCAATGTGTCTCACAGAGGTCCAGTTTCAATCTGTATGGAATGTGTGTCTAAAACTATTCTCATATTCTGAAACTGCTTCATATGGTGCCATTGTGCCCTACATGGCATACTCTCATTGCCACTTGACATTTCAGCATACCACACACCTTCTGCTTCCCTAGGTTTCTTATTACTGTGTGACTTATTGCAAATTCCTGAAATCTAATGTATACCTACTGATCTGTTTCTGAGCAAGAATTTGTGAGGGTCATTCATGTAAAAAGGAGAAATTCACCTATTTAATTTTCCTGGCCCAACCTCCTCATCCTCATGGGGCAGGAGAATAATTTTGCCCTCTACTCTCTAATACACACTCTCTATTTACATTCCCCCACCCCCAGGAATATTTCCACCTCCTGTGTGCCCAGGGACCTCCTGTTTTTTGGCAGTACTTCATGGTATGTCAGTATTCCAGAGGTCAGCTGAGGATAAATTCTAATTGAAAGATATTAAAATAGGCGGCAAGGGACAAAAATCCAAAACCCCAAATCTATCAAAATCTGTTACTGATGAAGCATCTGAGCTGACTATGTCCTTAAAATATGCATCAAAAGTAATCTTTCAAACCTCTTCTTCAGGTCTCCATTGGCACCCCCAGAGGAAATAATTTCAAACTGTTCAGAGAGCAGCAATCCTGTTCTGGTCCTTGAAATCCTTCGAGCAACACACACCCACACACCAGCATTATTTTCTCACCTCCTCCGTATAAAAACAAAACAGAAACGTGAGAACAGTGGGCTGGAGATGGAGCTGCGGAAAGTGAAGTTGGAAGGATTAATTATGTAATACGCCCCCTCTCCCGCCCTTACCCACAGCAACACGAGCGAGGTAAACCCAACCTCCCAGCTGACAACTCAGAACTAGAAAGTGCCCGGAGGAGTGAAAGCAAAATAAACGCGTGGGGAAGGTGGCGATGCACTCCTACAGAGGAAGATGTCATTAGGAAAAGGCTAAAAACAAGTTCAAATCACCTTTAGCCTCTTTCCTTCCCTCCCCAGCAAGACCTCTCCCTCCGCCTCTTCCCCTCTCCTCCCCCCAGCTCCTCCTCCCCCCTTTTCAGCAGGAGCTGCAGCCGGATCGGGACTCTATTCCTACAGTTCACGGCTATCTGACGGAGTGTGGATCCCCCTGAAAAACTCCAAGTAAAACAGGAGCTGGGAGCACACACACCAGAAGATATATTAAGAAAGCAGGTTTGCTACTTAACTCGGAGGACAGAAGCTGGAGCAGACTTCTTGGGTTGCTCTCTAAGAGCCTTGCCGAGAGTCCTTGCAAAGAAAAGTGTTGCTGATTCAGAAGAAGAGGAGGGATGGGGAAGAGAAAAAAAATTGTGCATGTCTGTGTGAGAGGGAGACAACGTGTGTGTGCGTACGTGTGAATGCGTGCTTGTGTGTGAGAGGGTGTAGGCGACGGGTGGGGGGAGCTTGAAATTATATTTTTTTTCTACGAAAGACACGTGAATGCAATTCCCAGTGAGGGGCACCAAGCTCTGCCCAAGAGCAGAAGGGGTAGGGAGAGGGAAAGGGAGAAGAGAAGGAAGGGAAGAGGAGAGGGAAGGGAAAAGGAGAGGGAAGGGGAGAGGGGGGAAGGAGGGAGGGAGAAGGAGGAGGAGAAGGGATTTCTATTTCAGAAGACATTCATAGAAAGAGGGTGGCAAATTCTGTGACCGTCTTTAAAGAAGTGTCCTGGGACATAGAGAGAAAGAAAGAAGCCCAAAGAAGGAAAATAAAGGGCTATGATTTCCTTGTCCTGTTGCTTTGTCTCTGGCTCCCTCTGCCTCTGGAAGAGTAGCCACAGGACACAAAGATGCCCAGCTGGTCACTGCACGCCCAAGTTCAGTTTAGCTGGTGCTTCTCTCCTGTTTAGCCTGACTGCTTTCTCTGAAGGGGAGGACTCATAGCCCGACAGCCTTTTAGTTTAACCTGAAGAGTGTGTGCCGCCTCTCTCTGCCCACCCCAAGAACTCGCTGGAGGTGGAGGAGAGGGGAGAAAGAGGAGGACTTGAAAGTGCCTGAGGAGCTCCCGATGCTAAGAGGAGACAAACATTCCTGTGGACGACGCAGAAAGGACAAAGCTGACTGATTTATTGCTGTTTTCCATAT
>VZSE01010866.1:513268-529243 GCA_013398275.1 Promerops cafer | reverse complement strand
GTCCGGGGGCAGCGGGGGGCGGGCGGCGGTGACGGGGGTGTTGGACACTCCGAAAGGGACAGACCGTCTCTTGCGGCAGCACCTTGGCCAGCTCCCCGTGCTTTCCGCCGGCAGCCCTGGCTAGGATCGTTTGGGGCGACTTCAGGAGCATCCGTGTCTCTGCAGCATCCTGGATATTAGCAGAGCGGAGCTGCCCGAGGTGGGGGCTGTCCGGCTGGCCTGGGCAGTGCCGAAAATAGCTTTGCACTGCCTCCAGGCCGGGAGGGTACCCTGCGAGCTCTCAGGTTTTCTGCAAGAAATCCACACCCCCCCCGCCGCTCCCCCACCCGTTACCTTCTGCTTCCTCAACATTGGGGTCGAGCAGCCCCTGTTTACTTGTCTGGGGCTGTCTTGACCTCACTGAGACTTCTCAAGGGATACAGCAGTGTGCGAAGTCTCAGGTCTGGAAAAGCAGAAGGATGCAGGATGCAGTCCCAGCATCTCTGGGAGCATGTGAGAAGGAGACAGGCGAAAGTGCGAGCGTGTGCCAAACTCGCTGTTTCTATTAATAGACTGTGCCTAGCACTCTGACTGAACACTTAACACATGCTTAAGCAAGATGCAGCGCAGCCGTGCACAGCCCCCATGGACACTGCGCCCCAAACAACTTTACAGCTCTGCCCTTGCAGGGGCGGCACTGAACCTTCTCCCCAGTTACCCTGCAGAGGGAATAAAGAGCAAAACCTACTGTGAACACATTCCATTCTTTATAATTTCCACATCTCTGCCTAATGTCTCCTCCTTTCAGCTAGTCCTCCCAGTAGGTGTCCTGCTCGCTCATGAATTCCATCCACATTTCTCTTCACGATAGTGTTCTCTCTGCTTGACCTTCATAAATACGCCTCCTTTGCCATGCCAGGTGAAGAGCCAAATTTTCTTAAATGAATGTGATGTAAGCACTAAATCAAAGAACATGCCTGCTACTGAGCTACGACCCCATAGGGTACAGTTTGCAGAAGAGGCATCTATAAATAGCGAGAAGTCTGGCTGCACATCTGTAAACTGTCGTAGTCCTGACAGCACATATTGCATTATAGGTCCCAGGATCCCAGGACAGGATGGCAACAAGCAATGTACAAGCACAGACAGTTCCTTTCAAAGCCATTTTTTTTCAATGGGAATTTTTTTTAGACAGGGAAAATAGGTGAAAAGAGCTCTCTAAAGGTTCCTCTTCTATTTCATTCACTCTTAGCACGTTTTTATTGCTAATCATGTTTTCCCACTTGTGCAATGCTGCACACACTGCAATGTTATTTTATGGAGAAGGATTTTTTTAACAAAAACAGATTCATTCCAGTGCTGCACACAGGTTAGGAGAATATTAAAAATGCTATGCTTCGTCTCCTCAGAGTATCCATCAGTGACAGACCTGTGAAATGAGAGTGAAAATATTGCAGATTAGGCATATCCTGCTCCACTTCTACCTTCAGAAAATCAGAAGGGATACATTTGTAACCGCTGCCTAGATATTTTCTATTTTATTAATGTTCTTATTTCTGACACAGTCTGAGAGAAGTTGTCTGTCTGCATATGTGCAGAGGTAGAAGTCCACCAAGCAAAATATGCCAAGACCTGTGAAGCTCTTTTACTCGTCAAGCATCTATATTTGGCAAAGGCATATGATACCAGTTTGACCTTCAAACCTGTATTTCTCTGAAGTTAACAAATATGTGTGACAGAGGGAATGCAGGACAAAATATCTCACTTTTGGACTTACCACAGTGTCAGAGAAAATTAGGAATTGGTATAAATTTGCTTCATTTGAAACACATGGGGTACCAGTAATACTATTTGATATCAAATTTCTGAAGAATTTTGATGTCACATTTTGATATAGGCACGATATAAAAATAATCAGCAGTAATGAGAGATGAAGAATTAAATCCTTTAACAACTGGTCAACACGCCCTACTACCAAATTATTCCAAAGACCTTCTGGTTCTTGCTTAGATTGATTTGACCCAATTTACTTGTGTTACGGCTTCATAGTAGATTTTTTTATGGTTTAGGGTTTTTTTTTTTTTAATCTACCACAACTAAGAGCATTTATCAAAGTTTTGGTCAAATATAGCAAGTATACTCTTTCAATTGTAGGGCAGTTTAAAACAATACATTAAGTCAAGGAACATGGACACTGCATGAGAAACTTTTTATTCCCTGGACTACCCTCTGTTGCCCATGTTGCTACCTCTTCAGCTTAAAGGGCTTAAAGAAATGATGAGCACAGGCACAGACAAGGAAACAACAAAGCTACAGTAAGACAACACTCACTGTTTCCTAAAGCAAAAATACAGAATAGAAAAGCAATTGCTCACTAGCATTACTTTCCTGTCAAGGAAGAAACCTTGTGTTAGCAGGAAACTTAGAGAAGTGTGCTCCCATGGTTCCAGCTGTACAGACATTTACTTCACTGGTATCCCCACAGCCTTATACCTTGGTAAAAAACATGGTAAAGTGAGTCCAAGTGTTGCCACAGGTGCTGTTGGGCCTTGGATCAGAATTTCAGAACTGTCAGAATGGTTTTGCAATTTATTTCACTGATAACAGCCTGATATCAGTTTGTCTGCCAGAGTTTATGTAGGACCAGTGGTTTGTTGTATGTGTTTATAGTACCCTGAGAATACACAGGGTTTGTGTAAAAATAAAAGTCAAGGGGGAAAAAACCCTAAGAAAAAAACCCTATTTAGACCCTCACTAAATGCCATGGGGTCCCACTAGTAAGAAACTTGCCAGAATGGTTTCAGATCCATGTCTGCAGCACACAAGGGAAAAAGATGCAGAAAATCTTTATTGCCCTTGGCCATCATATGAATTTAAGAGTTGCTCCACTGGAATGAAAGCTGTAGAGTCTCTCCTCAAGATACTAAAATGAACCTCTGTATCTTTAGTCACGAAAGGAGGCTTGTCTAAATAAAACAGGACTGTTTGCATAAATAACAGATGCAGAATTGTGTTCTCTGCAAATAATTAAAGATACTCTGACAGAAAACAAAGTAAAAGAGAAACTGTTCTCTGTAGAACATACGCACAAAGGCTCTGCAAAATTCATGGTGCTGACCTGCTGTAGGTTTTGGGTTCTGGGGCTTTTTATTTTAAATGTATTATTTGGAATCCTTATCAATAATAGGCCTGATATCAGTGATGTAGAAAAAAATCTGAAAGAAGTGTGATTTCACAAGAAGTGTGCCTGACTTTAACTTGCGAACCTGTGCCAGGTGAAGGGAACACAATCATAAAATCATAGAATAATCTGAGCTGGAAAGAAAATTTAAGGTCATCTACTCCCCCCAGTTTGCCATGGGCAGGATATCTTCAACTTGACTAGGCTGCTCAGAGCCCCATCCAACCTGACATTGAATATTTTCATGGATGGGGTGTTAATCACCTCTCTGGGCAACCTGTGCCAGTGTTTCACCATCCTCAGTGCAAAAAATTTCTTCCTTATGTCTTGCCTATATATAAACCTAGTCTAAATTGACCCTCTTTTAGTTTAAAACCATTATGCCTTGTCCTATCACTACAGGTCCTGCTACAAAGTTTGTCCCCATCTTTCTTATAGGCCCCCTTTAAACACTGAGAGGGTGCAATAACCATGAAGTGCTGCTATAGCACAAAGTGCCAGGGTTTATGTGCACATCCAAAAGATATCTGTGACAGGCTAGTGTCTGACTGAAACAATCCTAGAACCTGAAACTGACCTGGTTTTGTACAATCTAATTGCTCAGTAACTTCATAACAATCAATTCTTGTGCTGAAGACTTCACAGTGTCTGTAGAGAGAAAATATTCCTGTCTCATTGCTAAGAATAGAGAGATCAGTTAATTTATTTATGGTACCATAATAGAGTCGTCCCTGAATGTCCTATTATGCAAACCTTGGGCTTTAGTTAGATTTGGGGTAACATGCCTAATAGATGTACTTCCCTAGACAGATGAATAAAACTGATCCAGGATTATGTGATCCAGGTCAGCAAAGGTAAATGACTATTCTGTTTTCAGAAGTGGGGGGGTTAAATTGTTCTATCTGCATGAAATGCAGTCATACCACTACTAAGGGTGAAAAAAAAAAGATATTATAGAATCTATTGAAACCATGAGCTTCTATTTGTGATTTATGAGTAGAAGAGGGATTTCTCCTTAGTAAGTTATCAAAGTAGAAATTAACAGAAGCAGAGCAAGAGTGTGTGTAACAGAGAATTTATTCAGTAAACCGAAGTTTTGCTCCTGGCTATTGTGCTGGGTGATCTTGTAGATAGAATTTAATCTCTCTAAGCTTTTCCATTCATTCTATTGCATTCTATGGTTCATTAGTGAAAGCTGTTGTAGAAATTTTTTATTCGGTGTTATTAAATTGCTTAGAACAGCATGTATGAATGAACACTAACGAGCAGGTGATGTTTACCCAAGAGAGAAACGGCAGTGCTCTATGGTGTACATCTCAGACTAACAGAAGTCATAAGAGGTCTGGCCTGGTGTCACAGAGCCAGCTGAGGAGGCAGTTTGTAACACAAATTTCAACCTTACTGAGTGGCCACATGCCTGTGTCACACAACTTTGAACGGGAAAAGTTGTGGGTGTGTGCAAGTAGTGTGGGTGAGCTACAGAGACCAGACCACTGGCTCATGATCCAGAGGTCTTGCACTGCTGACAAGGCAGTCAGAAAGCTGGCCCGTGATGCCAGGGCTTCACTGAGGGTGTAGCCAAATTCCCAAGGGCTATAGAGGCAGCTCTGAGTCAAAGCAGGGAATGTTCCACCTCCAACACATTTTGATCCTTTACAATGCTCCTACTAGAACTGAGTCGCCCGTGCTGTTAGACTAGTACAAGGTAGTTCTAACATAGCCACAGGGGCTTTTTTTGGTTTCTAGCCAATTCAAGAGTGGGGGAGCAGAAATATGGCTCTGAGCCACCTTCTACAACTTCAGCTGTGCAGAACAGTAATTTAGTTCAGCTGAAGATATAGCTAAATGCATTTCACTCCTTTCTCAAATTTAATACTAGAAGTTTAAGGTATTGACCGTGATATTCTGGCCCCATTGAAGAAATAGATTTTAGTTGGCATTAATGACAGAGACAGGATGAAGAAAAACTTATGCTTAAGTAAAGAGTAACAGCAATCACTCAAAGCAGAGTTTCAAGATAAAGATAGCTTAGCATGGTTCATCCTCTGCCAGCATAGGGTTGCTTTAGTGAGTAACATTTTAGTGTCAAGAAGACAGGGATTTTTAGAAAGAGTATGGTTCATATTGGTGACATCATGGGCCAAATCCCATTGTGTCCTTGTGCCAGTGCTAAAAGAGGACTTCCATGCTAGTGAGCAGGCTTTAATAACACTTTTTTTCCAACCTCAGTTTGTGAAAAGCACCAAATTCTTCAGAGAAGAACACAAGATATTCTGTAGGTGATAGATTTTGTAATTATTCTACATCCATGCAAAAAGTGAGCTTATCAAGACTGATTCACATGCCTTCCAGAGCTCCATTCTCAGCCTGATTGTGAAAGATGAAGGCTTGTGCCTTTACTGATAAAGGCAGAGCAGAGAAAATGGTAAAAAAACATTGAACCTAGTCTTTTCATAAGATTTTGCCTCAGCCTTTCTGAGCATGCAACAAAGTTCAGTCCCTTGACAGGTGAGATAATGGACAGCTGAAGGGGGTGAATGATGAAATTTCTTCCTCCTACCTCTGATTCCACAGAGAATCCTGTTACCTGCTGCCCTGATCACTAGCTTTAATTCCATCTTTATTTTAATCTAGGAATTTTGGATAAAATGGGTCTTTTCCATATTTTTCTTTTTTTCTTTGGGAGTAACCTCTAATTAACAGAAACAAAAAGCACTCATCTCAAGGAAGCAAAGAGGAGATTACCCAGTAATTGGCTGAGTTGATGACCACAAGGGTGTCTTCCCCACGCCAGAATGGAGCAATTGTTGATTAATCACAGCCTACCTGGCTCTTTCCTGTGTCCTTGAACAGGTCCTGGCTGGCTTCATGAAGTCTTTTGGCATGTTATTTCTTTCAGGGTCTTGCATGGGAGCTGAGTCACTTCACAGTGATGTGGATGGGCACTACTTCATTCTTACTATTTCGCTTTTAAGCTGAGATTAACCTTGCAAAGGGGCAGGTACTGATCTCTTCGCTCTTGTGACCAGTGACAGGACTTGAAGGAAGAGCATGAAGCTGAGTCAGGAAAGGCTTAGGCTGGATATCAGGAAAAGTTTGCTACCCAAAGGGTGGTTGGGCACTGGAACAGGCTCCCCAGGGAAATGGTCACAGCACCAAACCTGGCAGAGTTCAAGAAGTGTTTGGACACCACCCTCAGGCACACGGTGTGATTTTTGGGGATGATCCTGTGCAGGGCCAGGAGCTGGACTCAATGATCCTGATGGGTCCCTTCCAACTCAGCTTATTCTGTGATGCCATGACTCTACGATTCTGCGATTGTTTCTATGGTTCTATGATTTAAGAGGTACAGTAAGGTCACGGATAATAACTTTACATATTTCTTATAAGCTAGGTTTGTTAAGTCCCAGTTCTGAAAAATAAAAAAACCCAGAATTTTAAAAGGCATGTAAAATGCTGTCTTTTCCATGATCTACATAATTATAAAAATGGAAACTCACTTTAAAAATCTGGAATAGAAAATCTATTTATCTTCATTTTATTGCATCAACAATTCAAAGATTTAAAGATTGGAATTGGAAATAAGGCAGACTCATTTTCAGAAGCACTTACTGGCAAGTTTGCTTTTTTGAAAATTCTGTTAAGTGCAGAAATTAAAGGTAATTTTCCTTTGTATTTTGAGTGTGAAATGCTAGGTGATCATAAATAAAATCTCAATGTTTTTCTTTCTAAAATGAAGAGAATATTTTAGCAATAAAACATTTGAAAGGATATTAAGGTGAGAACAAATTGTTTAGCTGAAATTTTTGACAGAGAAACAAAAAAGAAGGTAAAAAGAATACCATTCTCCCTCAGTTATAATATCCTGTCCTGCAGTACATGCTTTTGGAAGTTTGTGAGTGTTGAGGACTGTGAGTCCTTTCCTCACAGAGTGAATTCTTGTTTAAAAAGAGGCATTACAACTTTTTCTAACCGCTGCTCACAGAAAAGGAGTTATTTAAGCTCTTAAGCCTTTCCTTTTTTTTTTTCCTGAGGAGGGGGGACCCACCTTGGAAGAGGGGCATGGAGGTGGGTATTTTCTAAGACATTGTTTTATACCACTGTCCTCCTCAGCTTTTCCTGGTGCCTAAGTCTTCACCATAGAGCAGCTGGCAAGCTTCCCATTCAGCATTCAGTTTGGTCTAGACCACACACTTCAGCTCCTAGTGCTCTCCTTGTGCTGTCCCAAGGTGCCAAGTATATCTGAGACGTTCTGCCACAGTTCTTCCCCTGTCCCCCTTTTTAAAAGAAAAAGTAGCCCTTCTGTCTCTCGTGTCAGAATGATGAAAGTAAACATCCACTGGCTGGGAAGCAGTAGTATGTCGTGGTCTCTGAGGAGCAGTGTTGAAGTGTTCCCTCAGTGGCCACAAAGCACACTTGGGGTCATGTGTGGCCTCACAGTTCTCCTGTCCTTCTTGTCCTTTTTTGGCCAGACAGCTTATGTTTCATCGCTTCCAATAGGACCAGGAAGGCTCAGACCTGGTCTCAGAGCCCAGAATAATATATGACCAAGACAGGGCCTTCCAACAACAGTCCAACAGTTCCAGCTTATTTCTGCTTTGGACTTTATTTTCTCATTTAATAGGAAGAGAGGAGATGTTGCCATCTATTTCAGTTTCTAGATGTGTCCTTGTGCTATTCTTCAATCCATTGTGAAATTTGACCCCAGCTTGGGAGAAAGACCAGCTACTGATATTCTTTTCCTTAGCCACAAACAGGGAAGTAATTTACCCTTCCTGTAACTTATTCTGAACTACTTCTATTTGAGGACCATATATCTCATGATTGTGCCCCATATTAGGCATTAACCTGTCTTAATTACAGGACTTGTACTTTTTTATTTTACTCTAATATGATTTACATTAGGATATATCAGGAGTAACACCTCTGAGTCCTATACAAATAGGGATCACAGTGGTGTGGCAGAAACACAGATGTGCTGGTTTGAACAAACTTCTGTAGACCATGTCATGCAACCTCACACCCAGTGTAGAACAGTCACCAGCATTAGATTGTGTCGACCATTGCTGTCTCTGGCCAAGTCTTGAAAATCTCCAAGCACAGCGATTCCGCTGCCTCTCTGGGTAACCTCTCCAGTGCTGCACAGACCTCTCAGAGGACATTTTTATCATTGTCCTATCTGAACCTCAGTAGCTGCAGGTTGTGACCTTTTCACCTCATTGTCTCATCTGCTGCTATTTAGAAGAGTTCTCTTCCATATTCTTTGTAACTGTCTTTCAAGTACTTGCAGGCTGCTGTTAGGTTGTCCCTTAGTCTTCTCTTTCATAAATCAGGTTCTGCACACGGTTATCTCTTCTTACAGGTCATCTTCTCAGGCCCATGACTATTGTATTATATAGAATCTTGCTTACCTCTTTTTAACTGAAGGCTGTGCAGAAATTGGTATGAGAATGGAAAGGACGAATATTTTCCTAAATGAAAGAACGTAGTAGAAGACTAACTGATTCATGCACATGGCCAAGTAGTGTCAGTAAAGTGTATTTTGCAAAAATCCCTTGTGACTGAGCCCAGCTGTCTCTCTGGTGTGTTTTACTACAGTGTTTTGGGTCAGTAGTTTCATATTTTTCCCAGAAAGAGAGGTCAAATCTAAAAAGTAGCACGGCTTCTTACCCACAGTTTGCATCTTGTCTGAGTGTACATCTGGAACAGCTGTTTCAGGTGGAAATAAAATGAGATAGACCTAACCACATCACAATATAGTTTTCTCCTTAGGAGGCACAGTGGTTTAAACCTAATTCAGATTAGCCAGATTTACTAGGAGCAGGGGGTGTTCCGCAGTTGCTAGGGATGCTTGCCTATTGTTGAGCCTTAAAAAAAGGTAAGGGCCATCATTACCCTTACAGTTTCATTGGCTTTGGTAAAACCCAGTAAACCCTCTGCAAGCCTGAAGCAGACCAAGGATGCAAAATAGCAAAACTGAGATACAAAACAGTTATTGGGCAGACAAGACAAAGAAAGGGAACATATTTTGATGTGCAAGAAAGTATGTTGCAGACTGAAATTTCAGCTGAATCCTTTTCAGCTCTGTGTAAATTTGCTGATCTCTTAGATTCTCTGGATTAGAAGAGGGAAATGTAACCCTCAAGTAAAAGCCCTGCTCTGGAAAATATTATATTTATATAGTACTATATTTAGCCATGTAACAGAATGGTTTGCAAATTTACTGGAGGTCAAATGATATAACAAAATTATTTTGTGAAGTTGGAAAAGAAAAGGCTAGAGAGACGATCGGCAGTCAGGAAAGTGGGTGGGCAGGTGGACAGAGGGAAAAAAGAAGGNGGGAAGGAAGGCAGGGAAGGAAGGAAAGGAGGCAGGGAAGGAGAGAAGAGACGGAGAAATACAGTCAAAATACAGAGAAACATAGGAACAGTAGAAATACTTAAATTCATTATCAAAAAGTCACAGAATCGCTCTGTGGCTCCTTGAAGACTGTTCTTATCAGTAAAGGCCAAGGTAAGAAGGCACTGAGTACTTTGGCCTTTTCCTCATCCATTGTCCCCAGGGCCCCTGCTCCATTTAGCCACAGGCCCACATGTTCTTAGCCTCCCTTTTGGTGCCTGTGTACTTGCAGATCATTATTCCATTGTCAGGTTTAACAAATGTCAGGAATCAAGGAGCTGTAGGCAGAGGTAGCAGGAGGCCTTCAGAGGAGTGAATCAATTCACCCTTTTACAGCCTGTCAATAAGGAAATAACAGGGGGGGTTGCAACAGCCTGTAAGGTCTAATGCAAATCTCAATTTTTCTGTCAAAGTGAATAAGCCCAACGTTCACTGCTCTTTGACAGATTAGTCAGTTATGAAATAAGAAGAGACAGTATGTAGTTCTAGGCCTGTGATTCACCCCCACCAATCATGAAAATAGAAGGAACATAACATAGAAAAAAAAACAAGACTCTTTTAAATTAGTTATCAAGGTATGTATTTTAAAGCTTCCTTGAAATTCTCCATTAAAATTTGCCTTTACCAGCATTGTCTCACAAATGATTAATCAATTGGTAATCTCACAAAAAAGGGATTTAAAATACTATGAGACTCTGCCAGTGGAAACTTTTCACCAATTCTTACACCTTTGCACACACACCTGAAACCCACCCTGATCTCCACTCCAACGAGTAGAACCAGGACAATGTGCAATATTCCTCACTCGTCTCCATGTCAGGGTTCTAAGCAGCAGCTCAGCTTCAACTCACCTCATCTCACATCACAGGCACATTCTCATCTCTGAACTTGACATATTACTGTAAAGATCATTTTCTTAGCTTGCTGTTTCAACTGCATTTACCTTCTATTAATATCTAAATTGCTGAATCTTTATATTCTATTGAATCCAAAAGCTGATTGCACTTTCCAGGGCTGTTCAAAGCATGTGTCCTGCTACCTGTCTGAATTTCTTATTCAGCACCAAGAGATTAATTCAAGCCTCCAGTGCAAAACTCCATCTCACACTTCTTAGATTTTTCAAATATACTTTAATGAATAATAATACTAGCACCACTACAGTGTGTATACTGTTCAATGAAGGTTAGCCTAAAAAAATTCTATAACTAGGCCAATGGGTTTATCATTCTGTTTTCTCTGTATTTGACATTCAATTTCTGTCCTGCCTTCCTAAGAGATTTTTTTTTTTTTTTTTAAATCAGATAAACTTAATGGGAGGAAAAGATAGATAAGGATTTTAAGTAAAGAAGGTGCTTGCACTTATTACTGGGAGATTTTCATGAAAATGTGAAACTGTTCTCATAGCCTCAATACCAGTATTTTATTGAAGAAAAAAATCTCTGAGCCATCTTTCTATCTTTTTAGGTCTGTTCCTTTCTCAGCAGAAAACCAATAATGCTTCTCAGTGCTCATAAAATATGTCTTCGTTGCTTTGTAAAAGGGAAGGCAAAAGTATTTATGTTTGCAAGACCTATCTCAACCTGGTAAAACTGAGTATTCTAACCATGCCTACTAGAAAATAAAGGCATTCTAAGCTCAAGACAGGTTTACCCTCATGTAAATCCATCCCTTTCAGCAGAATTATTTTTGATTCATATAGATTCAAAACCAGCTCACATCTATATATAAAATTGTATTTAAAAGGATGAATCACCACACAGTGGTTTTGCTAAAGAATAGATTTTTCATCATTCTGTTTCACGATTGTATAAAAATATTAGGAGCATATTTTTTTGTATTGCTTCTTAACCGTGTTTAAAAGATGGGTGTAAGATACCAAAAGCTTATTTGATCATTAACACAAAGCTACAAAAGCCTGATTTATATCAACACAACTATCAATTGCTTTTGAAATACACAGTGTAGATGCCTTTTTAATAGGTGTGGTTCAGAACCCACTGTAGTTAACATAATCACTGAAGATCTCTGAACATTTCAATAAATGTTTGATTAATAATGCAAGAAATGCTGAACACACTGGTTTGCTCATGTGTGTCAGTAGCACTCAGCATGATTATTTGTTGTAGAATCAAGTCCATACCAGCAGGGTATTTAAAAACACTCCTCATCTCTCTTGTGTAATATGGAGCAAGAGTAATTCTGCTGAAACTGGAGGTATTACCTTTGTTCAGTGTGGTTAGATACATATCCATTTTCTTAAATAACTGCTGAAAACACATTGAAGTCAATTATGGCATTTGCAGCCCTCCTGGGAAAAAATGTATTACCAAGCCTGGAACTGACGGGTTGTTAATCTCAGTCTCTTCCAATGAAATTTCTTGCACTAGGTAAACTAACACCAAATAACATTTCATGGCCCAATATGAGCAAGTGTAAATCAGGCTAAATTTACTGGGTGGTTAAGAACATATATGTTGTCCTTGCTATAAATGGGGACTAGTCTCACAAATACGCACAATTGCCTTAGTAGTCTGCAGAAAGATTAATATTTCTTTGTCCATTACTAAGCAGACTGTCATGGTTTTACCCCAGCTGGCAGCAAAGTACCATGCAGATGCTCCTCCACTCCTTTTCTTCCCCAGAGAGATGGGGAGGAGAATCAGGGGGAAAAAAAAAGCAAAACTCATGAGCTAAGGAGAGTTTAATAATCGAAAGAATGAAAAACACAATAATAACAAGAGTGCTATTAATACTAATACTACTACTACTAACAACAATAATAATAATTTTAATAAAATAGAGAAGGAGAGACAAACAAATGATGCACAATTTAGTTTCTCACCACAGACTGATGCCCAGGCCATCCCTGAGCAGCAATCATCAGCTCACAGCCATCTCACCCCAGTTTATACACTGAGCATGATGTTCAGTGGAATATCCCTTTAGCCAGGTGGGGTCAGCTGTCCTGGCCATGCTTCCTCCCAGCTTCTTGTGCACCTGCTCACTGACAAGGCATGAGACACTGAAAAGTGCTTGGCTCAGAGCAAGCACTGCTCAGCAATAACCAAAATATCAGTATGTCCACAACACAGTTCTCACACTACATCCAAAACCCAGCACTCTGCCAGCTACTAAGAAAATTAACTCTGTCCCAGCTGAAAACAGGAGGAAGACTTACAAGTAGCTTTCCTTTACATGGGCATTTTAAACCTCAGATAAATTTCATTAACTGCTTTAACTTGGTTATAAAATACCATCACCATTAAAAAACAATTGATACCCACTGTTGTTCCAGAATCTGATAATTAATGAATTACCATAAGATACTCAGTCACACAACAGTTTCTTCTCTGACCCTAGTCCAAATCAAGAAAGTTACTCCAGTCTTCATCTTAGAACTAAAATGTTATGTGATACATAACCCTAATTCTGAGTGAGCAGGACTATGCTATTTAATAATTCAATAACTGCCTTGACATTGTGATCATTTGTAATTTCAGCCATGGAGTTCCTTAAAGACACATTAAGATACTTGCTTACAAAATTCTTTAGCAGGTATATGTGTGTGCATACATATACTCACAATGTTTTATATTTACATAAAATTCAAACTGGATATTGTGTCATGACTAATTTCTTTGTGCACCTGTGTTAGTCTTATTAAAGCTGTGTCAGAGAAGACACAACTATGCCTATGTGGGCTCAAACACTGTAAAATGATAAAATTCTGGTTAAGGTCTTATACCAGATAATGAGTTTTTATATATCTATATCTATATCTATATCTATATCTATATCTATATCTATATCTATATCTAGGTACACATATACGTTTATATGTTGATAGAGAAACTCCGTGTTTAAAAAGGCAGTTTTATGGAAAAGTCCCAGCTTTATATTTCTTTAAATCCTTTGTATTCACTATGTTCCTCTGTATGAGTGTTGTGACAAAATTCAGTTTAGATGTGGAGAATCACAGGAAGATGCACCCTTCCACTTCAAGTTCAAAACCAACCTCATATTTTAGATATAGTCCCAGCTGAGCTGAAGTAGGTTTTAATTCAACAAACTTGGTGAGCTGTTAGCAATACAAGCCCCCAATGCAGAAAGGGAACATTCAAATATTTGTCTCTTTGAGTTTAGATCACTTCCAAGCATTCACACCTTTCATTCAGCAGTTAAATATAGTTGGTCTTGTTTTATTAAATTCTGTAACACCTACACCTCTCATAGCTCATAGAGATGCCCACCTGGATCCTGGGCTCCCTTACCTGCCCCACAGGGTCTCCCACTGCCAGCTGTGCCCTGTGACAGGATCAGAAGCAATGGGCACAAACTGAAACACTGGAGGTTCCATCTTAAAATCAGGAAATATTGTTTTACTGCAAGGATGACTTAGCACTGGCACAGATTACCCAGGTTGATTGTGGAGTCTCTCTCCCTGGAGATAATCAAAAGCCATCTGGATACATGTAGGCAACTGGCCTGAGGTGGTACTGCTTGAACACAGGGGCTGGGCCAGATGACCTCCAGAGGTCCCTTCCAACCTCAGCTGCTCTGTGGTTCTGTGAAATCAAACACAACGTATCAATAAAATTTGAAATCTAAGTGTTTTATATGTCCATTTCACACATCACGTTTGTGTTCTTTGCTGATGTTTTAAAATCTGGTAAATTTGTGACTCTATAACAAAGGAACATAGCCTCTGTTTTTTCTCAAACATTCAATCCTGTGAAATGCTGAGTATGTTCACATCTCTATTCACTATGGTGTTTTTTAGTCCTGATGAACTGAGGTCTCAATAAAATGAAAAGGACCAATGATTTATTAAAGTCGCTGAATTGTACAGACAGTACAGAACAAAGGAAGTCAAGTCAATTAACTTAATGTGCTAGGCAACAATTCTATATTTAGCTTTTTTCACTTTGCGTTGGTTTTAGTTTTTTTGACTGCCGGATATGACTTTGCTATCTCTGATAACAATTTAAAATCAAAATCCTTCTTAATCATCTGGTTTTAGTGTGAAATCCGAGGTTAAGTAAAGACAGTATTATTTATTTGGGATTTCTTAAGGAGTTAGGGAAGATGCTGTTGTCAGTTCCCATTTTCTTCCTCCATCTTTCAACCATTTAGATCTTCCTCCATGGTATGGTCTTCAAAAGAAATATTATTGTTTGAGGGATACAATTTGTGTGTCTTGCTGCTGGTGGCAGAACCTTGCATTCCTCTGACTGGCAACGTGCTTCAGAGTTCTGCTGAAAATTACTGTGTTGTCAGTAAAAGGAGAAAAATAAGAACTGTAAGAACCGGGGGTTTTTTATGTAGTGGTTTTTGGGGTATTTTTAAGTGGAATGATTTTACTTCCAGGGATTCAGTGTCCCACAAAAAGAAAAAAACAAACAAACAAACAAAAAAAAAACCAACCAAAAAACCCAAACCACCCAAAAAAACCCAAACCAAAACAATAAAACCACCCCAAATATTTTTACAAGCCTTCTTTAGGGGATCTTTGTGATGACAGTAATTTTTTTTTCATGGTATTTTAAGAAATATGCACAATTCTTTGGATAGAGTCCTAATGTTCTCTATTATTGAATCAACAAGTCTTTATTCTTTTCTGTTATTATTTTACTTTGAATGGATTAGCTGGGATCTGGAATCTGCTCACATGAATTCAATGCTTTAATAAGGTATCTAAGCTGCTGGCCTGCTTGTCCTGTCTAAGCAGCAGAGACAGACACCTCTGAATGGCAACTCTGCCCATCTCAAACAATGCTTTAAAGAAACCTTTTCCTTTCTATTGATCCTACACGGAGCCTAGGGCAGTTTGGTGGCCAAATTTCAATCATTAACAGACCAAACACAGTGGTTTTTGATTTGTATGACAGTACTGAGAGCATACTCCCCTGATTTATATGTCTATGAAAAATCCTATTTTTCGTCTGTGTTTTTTACATTTTCAAAATCTTCTCCTTGTCAGAAAGCTCTCCCTCCCCATTGATTCTGAATGTGCAGCCAGTTCAGAAGTGAGAGCTGATGCTTCTTCTCCTCCTCTATCCCACTCAGCTGCCAATCATTCCATGAGCAGAAGAAATATTTAAAGAAACAGGATCCCATGAAGCCTGATATGTTCCAAAAAGAAAAAAAAATAAAAGCACTTCCTGTCAATAAAACCTTGAATCACCTTGAATTGAAACATTATTTTTACTTCTGTTATTTCCCTGTTCTTTTTCTTCCACTCTCTGAGATCATGTTAATTTTCAAATAACCAGCAAATGAAACTTTCAGTCTTATCCTTTAACTCCAAGTTATCTTAAGCAATTTGCAGCTTTTTTTTTTCTGCCTTTTTTTTTTTTTTTTTTTTTTTATTTTTTTTTTGGGGGTTTTTAGGGAAGAAAAACAGAAAAAAAAAAGGA
>VZSE01010866.1:383685-513176 GCA_013398275.1 Promerops cafer | reverse complement strand
TTTTTTTTTTTTTTTTTTTTTAATTTTATTTTAGGGGTTTTTAGGGCAGTAAAACAGCACATCAAAAGGCAAGGAAATATGAAGGTCTGTTCTGCCTTCGGAACACAGGGTTGGTGCAACAGAATTTTGCACTGTGCGTCACGCTGTGCCCATACTGTGGCTAAAGAACAATAATGCCAACCTTATATGTGGAAAGGTGATAAGACTGGCTAAAAAAAGACACTGAATCTGCGTCAATGTGTTACTTTTATGGGCCTTTCTGTACCCAGAAACTTTTACTCAGTCTTTTCAAGGTTTCTTCGCAACTGTGAATAGTAAAAACACTTCTAAGGCTGAGATCCACTGTCTGAGCTTTTCAGGTTAAGAGAAGTCACATGAATCAGTGAAATTCATGGGTCAGAAGCACTTTAGTCAGAAAACATCAGTCTTGACACTGATCAAGCTATTTACACAGCATCAACAGAAGACTAATTTGAACAGAAGCCCAGTTATGCGGATCTACTGTAACTGCTACTGTCAGTTACATTTTCTGCTCCTGTTGTTGCTAGTAATTTCCTTTTTGCTCTACAGCTTTCCTAAGTGGAGCCACTTCTCCAGTCTGTAGTGATTCTACACCAATCATCTGTATTGCTTCTCTATTACTGCCTAAGTAAAGGGAAGGATGAGCCACTCATGCGTGCCCAAGGACGTCCCGTTACCCAGCTGCTCCTGTGGATGCTCTTGGCAGAGCCAGATCTTTTCACACAACGAGAAACAATCAGAACCCAGGAAGGATGTCAACAGAAAAGCGTGAAAGGGCGTGTGACCACTAGAGAAAAGGGGGAGCAGGATGCAGACTGTCCTGGCACGCCCGAGGCGTGCAGGAAGGACTCAACTCCAGCTGACACCATGCCATGCAAGCAGCATTTGCTTGTTGCAAAAGAGGCACTGACAACTGTCAGGACAGTCACAGGTTGTGTTTTGTGGACAAAGAATTGTGCTTTGCGTCCATAAGTCAGGCAAGGATTTCCATTCTGTCTTAGCCAAGCGTGTACCCACTGTCATCTCAAAATAACATATGCTGCCTTATGAATCAGCACCAAGAGAAGTGCTGAGGCACAAAGGGAAAGTGCTGCAGATTCCTTATGAAAATGGCAGCAACAAGAAAGGGAAGGCAAATTACAGGAGCAAAAGCCAGGATGGAGGAACCCCTTGGTGAATAGAAGTGTAGGTGGCTCAGGGTAGGTTGTCCATAATATTTTAACTAACCTGAAACCAGTCAGTATAAAATTCATACATTCTCACTCCTGGAGGGAGAAGAGAAGATGCACTCTTCATCATAAATCTCAAGGAGAACTGTCTTCTCGAACTTCAAGCACCCGAGAAAGAACCAAGCCAGAATTTTCCTCCTTTCATAGACTTAACCATGTATGTGAGGCCAAAAAGCTACTGATTTAGTTTTAGCAGCTGGGGATCCTGAGCACAAGCTAAAATGGCTTTCTGCCAGTTTTCTCCCCAGTGATTCAACTACAGTTGGACCCTTTACATCTGATTAAAAAAAAATAAAGCTTTGAATGCCATCACAAGACTTGTATTCTAATGACTACAAACAAAAATAGTAATTGCTAAGAGACATCAGAGGACAATATGCTTTTGATCAATTTCTTCTTCTTTCTGCATGCAAGATGTAATGTTAAATATCAAATGTCTTATTAATCTCTCTTTTGAAGACAGTTGACATTTTATGGGATTTCTGATTTAGCAGAGGGGTACAAGATACACTGAAAATGGAATATAAACAAAAGTTCAACTTAGAAAAATATAGGAACTGTAATTGCAGTTAAATCATAGTACAAATGTGTTTTTATAATATATCCATGGTCATGACACTGGGTGTCCCCAGTTACTGGGGAGGATAATGTGAGTTGAAGGCAGCTCAACCCCATTGCTCTCACAAAAATTGTTCTGTTAGTTTTTTGACTTTTATACTTTATGTTGGGTCATGTAAGCACAGTCCCCTTTGCAAGTCTGGCTAACTCAGGGAGGTGTTCATGTTCTTTTAATGAACTCAGGGTAAAACATTTAAACTATCAGTTGATTCACTTAAAATTAGCTTCTTTGCAAGATTTGTGGGCAGCTGCATTATTCCCTGAGTTTCACAGGCATTTCATCCTTGCCCATCTTCAGTGAGCCATCTTCCATCATAAGTGTTGATTCAGAGAGCCACATTCCACCTCCAGGGGTTTCATCTGTCACAAAAAGATGCAAAGTTCTGATAACCCACACTAAGAAATGGCTGATTCCTTCAAGGTCACACAGTGAGATGGACTTAAGACCAACACAGAGGACAAAAAAATGCCAGGTGATGAAGAGGAAGTCTGTGCTATAACATATTAAGATCCAGTGAGCTACAGCTCCAAAAGAAGTGGCAGGGTGTCATTGCTCTGTGCAGGGAAATGTTATTTTTTGCTAGTTGACAAATGGAGTGACAAATGTGGGACTTCTATTCCATGTTGGTGCTTGTTTGTTGGTAGCTCTGCAGCGGCACTGAACTGTAAGTCACTGTGCTGATTTTCTCTGGCACTTCAGCTCAGGAACTGCCATTTCTCCATCTTGTTCTTCTTTCTGTCCTCACTTATCCTGCAGAGGGTACAAAGTAATAAACCTGGACACTTCTTAGAGGCCTCCTCTAGAGCTGAAGTACATCTGAAACTATGCTGAGTGTAGTTCAGAAGCTCGGCTAGCACATGGAGTAGGGGGTCAATTGGATATTTTTCCTCCTCCATACTAAGGCTCAGCAAAGCCTACAGAATATAATGTCTTCCTGAAGAACTTCCTGTAGAGCTGTTGTGAAACAGCTGAAACTCAGTGAGAGGGGAAGAAAAGACTGGTATGTCAGCTGCAAAGTGACTTTCAGAGATCCGTGCCTTAGAAATTTGCTAAGCAGAGGAGGGCTTCCATTAAATTTTCTGCTAATTTAAGAAAATAATTTGTACAGATAGAATACTCTGGTTATTTTTGTTAATAATTAGCCTCTAAAAATAGTGGAGCTCTACTTTTTCATGTGAAGTTCAGCTTACTGCCTGATATTGAGAAAAGGCCTAAAAATAACTGGTTTTATAGTTGATTAGCACTTTCTGGTTCTTGTTCTTTGTCACTAGAGAGTCAGTAGAAATTATGCTGGGGAGGGGAAGAGGCCAGTCAGTGATACAGCTACTTTTTCTACAAGAAAGGTACTGTGAGCATTGATAATGGATGCTCTAACTCACCCTGACCTCTCCTCAACAGATTTTCATGCACTTGCCAGGGTGTTGTAAAGTAGCTTGAAAGTAGCAAATCATTTTTGTTTCCTTTCCATTCACTTCCATTGCCTTGCCTGTTTAGCAAGGCAGGCACTTACACAGCAGCAATGATAGTAAAAACCCAATAGGAAAACCACAATGGAAAGTTCACACTTTTCTTGCTTTGTATCTTCATAACTCTTTATGCAATGATCTGCAACAAACTCTTCCTCTTCACTGCATTCAACTTTGATATTTTCAGTGCAGGCTTCTATAACTTCTGTTGCTATTTCTACAACAAGCTGCGCCTTGTGATGCGAGGCGTTTTAAAGTAATCTGGCACATGAATATCTCTCTTCACTTGAAAGTCAATAAAAACCTTCAGTCACATTTACATTTCTGTGTACTGCTTCCAGATAACAGGAGCATGTCTTCGCTGGGTTATAGCTGATCACAAAGTGAAAACAACTCCTAGGGTTTCATGCCTCAGAGGATGACCTTGTCCTTAATTTTTTTTCTTGTCACAAAAAAAGCTGACTTGCCTAGCCATCCTTAAAATAGAACTAATTACCATCTGTTAACAGGCCCCTAATGGTCTGACTATAGACCCTTATGCACCATTCATGGTTTCATTGCCATGATGATAAATTGTCTGTAATTTAGAATTCATGTGGAAATACATCAGCTTACCTGGGTGACCCGGCACACATTATGGAGACTTCTATAGAGCCTTACACACTGAATGTTGGACTCCACAAAGAAATCAAGGGCAGCCTTTTAATCAATTTACACTGTGAGTTATACTGTAAAAAATAAGTATTCAGGCAACACTGATGAGTCCTCTCTGTTGCATGCAGAAGGAGGGACAGAGAAATGAGAAACCTAGATCCTCCTTCCAGCTAGTCCAAGTCGGTGCAAAGGCAGGCCCTAGAAAACTAGCTCCTTATGCACTGAGCCCCACATTACAGCAGGAAAAGGAACTGAGTCGTGACTTGCTAAATAACGATATAGGCTTTGAGCTACTCCCAGGGAAACATAGCGTGGAATGATTCCTTCATTCTGTATGATTGCATAGTGCCAAATCTACCCAAGCAGCAGGGAACATGACTCACCGGGCAACCTTGAACTTTGCTCATGTGCACACAAGAAGAACCACTTAACCCTTGTTCCAGCTACTCCCTCACAGTACCCAGCCGCCCTAGAACCAGTGCTGGATTCACAGGTCTTGGTGACTCCTCTCAGCCACACATAAAACTGAGTGTGTTTCCATCCTGTCTGAAAAAAATGAGGCAAGACTGGTGCAGTTTGACTGCTTGTATTGCAGAATACAAGGGGAAGGGAAAGACTTCACAACTGCAGTTTTAAGCCAGTGCTGTTGGAGCAATGTGACACTTTTGCAGCCTTCTCGCTCTGCCATGCCAAACCTGAATGGGTCTTGGAAATGGTTAGGGGGAGTTCAGTCCCTGGATGGCACCCCATAGCAGTGTGCTACTTGTTGATGGCATAGAAGTGCTTGCCCGGTCAAGCCAGGCGGGACATTAAATATCAGTATCAGTCCAATTAGTAAGCATATAACATTAGCAATTATCACTACCAAATATAGAGGTGACTCTGCAATAAATGCCCAGGGATGAAATTGATATGGTTTATTTTTAGATCCTTTTAGTTTGGGACCGATATTTTAAAATCATCTGGAAGACCTGATGCATTTTATTAATGCAGAGATATTTCTTTCCCTTGTGTAACTCCCTGAAAGGCAAATCAGAAATAAAATGACATTAAACTTGGAAAAGCTCTTTATTTCCCAGAGGCTGTAGCCTACTTCAAATGGAAAATACTGTTATCAGCTTTTCCTCTTTCCAGTTTCAACAATAGACAGGCAGTAGTCATACCTCAAACCTTCCCTCTGAACAACCACAAAAAATAAGCCTCTAATAGCTCTGTCAGAACAACAGGCTGTTTCCCCTTCTTATATCTGTGCATCTTGATTTCTTTTGTTCTAAATAGTTTTGGATGTAGCACTTTAAAGGCAAGAGATCTGCCAAAACTCCCAAAACCCAGACATCTCAGAAGGAAAATCTGTTGCAGGAGAACATACAACATTGTTTATACCTCCTGCTTGTTTTTTCTGGATAATTGAATTGAAGAGGAAAAGCATTCCATGGCGATCAGTCAAGTTAAGTGCTCCGTGGCCTTTACTGACTATTTTAGGTGTTGGGTGTTTTTCAAATTTTGATAGAAGTGATACCAATTATGTAACATATGGTTGTCAATAACAATTGTAACTCTCACAGTTGACTTCAGTTCTAAATTTTAAATTCCTGTGATGATATCGGAATTTCACACAGTCAACATTGATAGGCTGGGGACCACACATTAAGGCACCTTCCAGTTTTTCACTACCGAGTTAGTTTCTACCAAGTGAATAAAGAATGAAATTAAATGAAATTAAATTCTCATCTTCTTTAGTCACAAAAGGAGAGATTTAAAATGACAGGAAGGTAGAAAGGATTTGTTTTTCATCTTTTGGTTTTATTTGCCTTTCTTGAATCCTTGAAAAGGGTCAGGATGCTCCCACAGAAAGCAGGGACTTGTAGTGTTACTGTGTCAGACATAGCTGTAAATCTGCGTAAGTCCAGAATCTTCAACCTGCAAGAGACACTGGCTTTGTGAAGCTGCTGATGTGCTGCTCTGTGGTCCACACACCAGAGTAAACTTTTCAGACTGGATTCTGGAACAGGAGCAAGGCTGCTGTAGCATAAACCAACCAATAAAGCTCATACATCTTAGCAAGGCACTATATTCAGAAGAGCTCCATTAGAAAGCATGATTTTCCTAGGAGCCCTCATACATGGTACTGAGTCAAGAAAAAGATGAGAAGTCTGGAATGTCTCTCAGAAACACCTAGCCCTGGTGGCCTAGCCTGTATTTCTCAGCCTGCTAGATTTACTTATTGGTATCCATCTTGTGTCAAAATAATCAGTGTATTTGAATATATCCACCTCTTCTATTCCTGATTATGGTGAAAAATGGAAAGAAAACCACAGGACATGTAGCCACAGAGCATCACACCTTTCTTTAATTATCTATAGTTCTCATTTATTTAAATCTTCAGCTTTCAGATTCTTGACTTAAGTGGCAGAGACCGTTAAACTACAACAAATCCATATGCCGCATACGTGGAGGCAACAGCATGGTTATACATGGAGATCCGTTTCCAGATTATTGATAGCAATTAGATTAGTCTCTACCCTATGAAATGAAGAATGAATTTAGCCATCTGCCAACTGTAGTTCGCTTTTGGTATTATCCACCAGAGGACAAAGCTTCTAAAACACGATCCCCCGCTGAGCTAAAGCTGTGAAACCCTGGCTGTGATAGAAGCGGGTTGGAGACTTCAGCCAGCACTTGAGAACCTCCTCACTGTGCAACTTACCTGGCTCCTAATGAGGCTCAAGGGGCTCCAAACAAACAGATGGGCAACAGAGTCTACTGACAGACCATCTGCTCAACACCACAGAGTACACGTGAAAACACAAGGCACTTCTCCAGCTGTTCTTTGTAGCAGGGATCTTGCAAATCAAGTAGGTGTTGCTGTGATATTAAATCTAAAATAATAATAGACATTAGATCTACCAAATGCCAAAGATAATCAAAATGCAACCTTCTCCTAAAGAAAGGTGCCTCTGAGCACTTTTGAAATAATGCTTTACTATCCCTCCACGAGGTGCTTCGCAAAGAATAAATTTCAGTTAATACTAATACATTTCACTCATATTTTCCTTTTGTTCTGTGCTGAACTAGGACTTTTCATGCCCTGCATGGGACATTCTACTCTACATGCATTGCAAAATCTCCATCGTTATAAAAAGTAACACAAGTTCAATTAAATGTCAACATCTGTAACTTGTCGCTATTTTTTTTCCCCAATCACACCGTGCACTAAGCAGTCATGAAAGCAGATTGGTTGAAGAGCATTTTAGTTACAAGCACTGACACATAAAATGGTCTAGAACTGCTCACACATTTACAAATAATACAAATATTTAATATCATTCCTGTCCTTAAATTTTGTCATTTCCTGTAGTCTCACTTCTGTTCTGTTACATGTGGCTTTAGAAGGTTTTCATTCCTGAGTGATATGTCCTCATCTTCTTGTAGTGTGCACTCTTTAATCTCATGAAAGCAGGCTGTGTTCTTATTGTGTGTACAAATCTATCAACCAAAATTTATAACCTACCTCATAATTTGCACTAGGCTTTGGTGTATAAGCCTCGCCACCTATATCTCCTGCACAGTGAAAATGTAACTGTCTATATCTTAATAGCATAGAATAATACGTGTGCAAAGGACCTATGGAGGCCATCCAGTCCAGCACCCTGCTCAGATGAAAGGAGAGCTTTAAAGGCTGGTAAGGGATATTCTCCAGCTGAGTTTTGCAAACCACACAGACCATTTGTTTCAGTGCTTAACCTCTACTAGGGAGAAGAATTGTTCCTGCATTATTCCAGGAATATTGGAAACTGGAAATCACATTGCTTATTTTGTGACCTGTCACTAAGAAAAGTCTGGCTTTACCCAACAGACAGTCCCCATCAAAAATCTTGACAGTATGAAGTACCGTGGGTCAGAGCCATAAAGGTATCACAGCACCTATCTTGCATTTACATATCTAAATTTCTTTTTAGTTTCTGCACAATAAGTAACAACTTTGAAAATGCTGTGATTTTTACATTCCTTTTTGCTACTTGGTGGTTTTTCTGCTGCAGCCTAAGTATGCTGACCACACTTTTATCACTGATGACCAGCTTGCATCTTTTCCTTTGACTTTTTGAGGATTTGGACATCTAAGGTATAATCTAGTTCCCTGTATAACTGATCAGTCTCAGTTGTCCTGGACAGACACTTTATTCTAAAGCAGTGTTTTCACAGTATTTTTTCTATCACCATTACTTAGGGATATGATGTCACTGTGGTAATACACTCTAAGCTATGCTTGTCTGTATAAAGGACAGTGAATTTCCTGCTGATAACAAATGGATGGGTTTGTCTATGACAGGTTGATCTGGCATTCCAGACAATCCACGTAGAAAGTTCAGAGCAGTGCCTCACTTTGAAGTGGCTGAACAAAGGGTAGCCTCAAAGCAAGCAATTTTAAGAATCAGTTTTCTCTCTCCTAGTTTTCTTACAGAGTCTGTCTGACTAGATTCAGTTTTAGAGTTTAGGTAGATTTGCATTTGCATTGAGTGCACAGTTATGTGCAACTTAAAACAGACTGAGCCTGACTTTCATCAAGCAGAAAGTAGATTTATAGCTGCTGAAGAATTGGCAATTTCATACTGATTTTTAGACAACATAAAGCTTCCACTAAGTAAATGTTCTTTCTTGGTCTTCAAAGGTCCTAGCTCCCGAAAGCATGTACCTAATACAGGCAGAGAGATATATATACTTGTTCCCAAACAGCTACCTCTGTCTGCAGTTGAATGTTGAACTCCTTGATTTCCTGCCATTTTGCATTCCTTGTGAACTTCCCGTCCTCAGCATGGAAAGGTTTTCCCATGTGTAGGGGAGCTAACAAAGCCTGGTTTCCTGCAAGTATGTGCTCTTTATGCCCCCAGCTCTTAATTTAGTTCTGAGCAATGCCTGGTCTTCTTTGTACACCTTGATTACTGCTCATCCAGTCTGGAGGCTGCACATTGCACATGTAACACCATCCACGTGGCCTAATAAACCTAGAGCAAGTAGAAAGCATGACAACTGAAATCTACCTGCTTCAGTGTTAGTGGATCATCAAATCACTTACCCTTCTACCTAATTTCTGGTTTTCAAGAAATGTACCAAAGTATTTGATATTTCCACACTTCTGTCAAATCAGACTGGCTTGGACAAGCTCAACTCAAAAGTTATTAATGCGAGGCATAGGCAAGATAAGGTAGGAGCTTCATTTCCTCAGAAAATCAGGTTAAAACTCCTCTGATAATGGATTAGATTCTTTGCCCTATCCAAGGATCACTTAAGATAAGCCTTGGACAAAGACTTCAAAACAATACAAGATAAAGGAGTCAAAGGAGGTTTTAACCTGCGTGATGACCGCCAAGAAGTTTTTGTTGAAGCCTAAATTTTGGCAGGAGGATAGCAAATACCTCTTATATTTGGCTGTGCTATTATATCTGCAGCAGGAAGAAGCTGTATTGTTGGAATCACTATGGTGATTGCATATCAGTTGATAATCTTTTGCACTCTAGAGGTCTTGATTATTAAATTCAGACCAATGAAAATCGTGTTAGGAACATTCTATTCTAGTAGTTCTGACATAGAAAGCTATCTGGCTCAAAAAATAAGTAAAATCAATGTTTAGATATGATAAAGCCTCTTGTTTAAAAGGAAGATGATGCTGAAATGGAATAATTTAAAACTGTAATTCCATTCTTAATTAGTTCTTAAGTAAAAGTTCAGCACTTCCCAGCAGAAGGTAGAGTTAACCACTTCAATGTCATAAAAATGCCATAAATAACTAAGAATTTGTCAAGAATAAAACACTGCAGCTTGAACAACAGTTTTGCAAGGATTGGAATTTTAACCTCCATCCCGATGTCTCCATAGTAATATCAAGAAAGGAGAATTGAAATTCAAGTTTATTTTTATTCTACGCACCACAGCTTTTGTCACAAACCTCCTAAAAAATGAATTGTGCATATTTCACCATCTTGTCTCTCTGTAGACAGATGGATATATCTAAAAGGCTCAAATTTTCAAAAATAGCTCATGATTTTTGAATACCCAGTTCTCTTTTGTATTTTGGGAGTTGTACACCCAGACAGCCTTGTCAGTCCATGTTGGAATAGGTCCAGTTTTCAAAGAACATCAACAGTACCCATTGATGCACATGGGCAACTCTGTATATCTCAAAGTCACACAGAGGTGTCACTGAGGTGCCTTTATATGTTTTAGAAACCTACATCAGGTTGTTGAGTTATGGGATTTTGAGAAAGAATGAGGTTTACAAATCTTGTCTTTTGTGAGAATTCAAAGCTTTTAAGGAAACCAGTCCTGTGCTAGTACATCTGATCACCTGCAGTGTACCAACCTTGTCCCCAAAGAAAGAGGAAATAAATCTTGTTTTATTTTTAAAAGTAGGAAAATATTTCCCTGATTAAATTTTTTTTAAATGCTGAAATGGAGCACAAAGGTAGGACTTCAGTCACAAAACGGTAATAGACTCAGATCCCTCAGACCCGCCCACCTCCACCTTAAGTACCAAATGGGAGGTGGAAAAATAAAGGGCTGCATGTTTAGCACAGTGGAGAATGAATTCTAAAGCAGCTGCTGCCATTCTTTCAGACTTCATCTGCATTAGCAGCAAGCCAGTGTTCTGGAACTGTGTGCAGCTGGCCAGAATCCAAACATGGGTTCTGCAGAGAGAGTTTTTTAGATTCTTTACACTGATGTAAGGTTTGCCCCCAGCCCAGATGCTTTGCCTTTTCAGGTGTTATTCAAAAGATGAGTTGTTCCTCATGTAGGCTATATATATGTGCTAAGCTTGCAAATCACATCAAAGGTTCTTTTCAATTCTGGAAGGAATACAGGAAGTTGTCTTTCCTTGATAGCTTTTGTCTTAAATGCATGTTTTCTCCTTAGGCAATTATACCATATCCCTAAAAGCATAGCTGTTTCTAGTTTACAATCTCAGAGCTGTACACTTGAAGACTTTATTGTTTCTGATACAAATAATAGCTTTCATTGCAATTCTTTATTCTGTAGTTGCCCACTGTGTTTATGTTTTTCCCAGATATTTGTTGTCATAGGGCACAAGTCGCTCTCAAGTGAAATTATTCATAGAGTTTATGGCAAGTTATTGACAGAGGGATTTCCTGAGCACCACTCACAAAATTATTCTTATAATTGTGACATTGTTTTGGAATTCCAGAATCACACTGCTACACACAGAAAATTCAGCAGGAGGTTTTACAGATGCTGCAAAATTTACACCATTTGAATCGGGAAGGTCTGCATTGTGTTAGTATGCCTAAAACAGAAATGAAGCAGCTGGTTTAAGGTCCTTGTGACAGAGTGCTGCTGGCTGAGAAGATCACCATCCCTATTCAGTTTTCTACTGCCCCTGCTGCATGAGGCTGTAGTACCCACAGCACAGGATGGACAGTGCATGACCTATTGGCATTCAGAGCCGAATGTTGTCAAAACACCACCATCAACACATTTTACCACAGGCTGCTTGGCTACAAACTAAGGCAGCTGAGAAGCAGAAATAATAGGCTTCTACTTCTTCTGTGGGGTGGGATATGTTCTTCCTGGCAGAGACATAGATGCACAGTTGAGAGCAGTAAGTCTTCAGGTAGTTTTGATAAATCTGAAAAGTACTGCGAGTCAAAGGTGCAATACTGCCTCAGTAGCTTAAAAAAAGTTATCTTGCCACCCCTTGGCCATAGCAGAATTCAGTTGCAGACTAGGAAACAGTGATGTTAATTCTTTTACAGGAAAGAAATTTATTCAGACAACTTTCCTAGCCTAAGTTGTTAGGATTCATTTCATTCAGTATATTTAGTCAGAATAACCTTGCTCTCATAATCCTGTCTGGACCCTACCATGCAGCCAGGAGCAGAATTGATACTGCCTGAGATCCATGTAGGAGATTTGCCTTCAAGACCAGCCTCTTTTCCTGTAGCAAATGCTCTTGCTTGTACAGCAAACCACATTTAAATTTGTAGTTTGACAGCAACAGAAATGCTAGGAGACCCCTGGTTTCACTTGCAAAAACTGATATAACTTCTCTCCATTACATATCTTTTGAGCAGCGCCTGTGACACACTGTCACATGTCTGGAGACATTCTTACCTAAGACAGGAACAGAATTCAGTGACTGTTTTATTTTGTAATTTATATAAACTTATGTATTTTGCTTGTAAAATTATGCAGAGAGTAAGACTTAAGAGGAAAATGTAGTACCTAACGGATTTCATATTATAATAAAACAGAATTTCAAACACCTACAGTTTAAGTCTTTGTAATCCAGCAGGCAAATACAGAAAGGACTGCTGAGAAAGGTAACTGCAAAAATTACATAGGGTGCATGCCAATGGAGAAAAAATCAAGATATAACCTCAAGTATGTAATTAAAGTAGCAGGATTATATTTGAAAGAGTTGAATATTGAGCAACACTTTGAGAGAATGAGTTATCAGTGTTACTGCTTGCAATGAACAGGCAATGAAGCAATGTCTTAAGAGAAATTACTGCAGATGGACATTTTAGAAACTCGACCAAATAGAAATACAAACACCAATTGGGAACAAGTGCATTCTGCGTGGGAGGTGAACTACGTGAGGTGAACAGGGTGAGGTGATAAAGTAAAACATGTAAGAAGTAGAAAAGACTTATAAATAAAGCACTTCTATGTTTTTGAGGCTGAAAAATGTTGCAGGAACATAAAACAATGGTATTTACGTTTTTAACAGATGGACCAAAGAAGCCATCAAAAGATGACACATAGAAATCTTCAAATGAACAAGGGTAGAAAATGTGGGGGCTTTTTTCTTCTTCCTCTTTTTTTTTTTTTTTAATTGAAGCAAACCGAACTAGGCTAATTGATGCTATTCAGAGACAGTACAAGGGATTGATACCTCACAGTACCAAGCTATAGAAAACAGCATGAACTTTGTGAAAGTAGCCAGGAGAGGCTCAGGCAACTCTGGTCCCCACTGGGAAACTACAGTCTTAAAAAAAAAAAAAGTACAAGAGGATATGATATATTTAAAGTAGGATTGACCTTGATATATGAAGTTGTTGACCCATAATTTGCAGGTGACCTAGTGCATAGGTGAAGCTGTAGCATATTGCTCAGTCTTTCTCACTTTTCAGCGTTTTGCTTCATATTAAGGATTCAAAATGTAGATACCCACGTGGGCCACACCTGGGTCTGTTTTACTTTGTATTTGAAAAACACGCTATCTTCTATCTGATGTGCTACAGGTATCAAATCAGAAGCAAGGGGGTGTGAGAATTCTGTGTCTATCAGAATGCTGGTGTTGGAGATGCAATTCGCAATAAAAAATTAAGTGCTGGGGGCCATGGTGTGTTGGAAACACATAACTCCTGCATCTCCCAACAACAGGAAACTACATTAAGGGACCACACGTGCCACACTGCTCCTTACAGTGCTTCCTGGACATGCTGAGAGACTTTCAGATAGCATCAGGGACTTTCAGATATTGTGAGCCTTCTCAGACCTAGCTCGTCGGTATAGACAGGTACCTTACCTGATAATTAAGAATCAATTGTGAATCCTGCCCTTGTTGGCAACACTGTCTGGAATCCTTTTTTTATGAGCTCTTCTGTGCAGGGGAACTATTTGTTTATTGCAACCTACCTCTCACAAAGCTGTGGCAGTTTGACAGAATAGGACACTAATGGAGAAAAAGTAGCTCTTTACTGCTTTGTGTCAATGTTTGCAGTAACCTGCATCAGCCAACACAAATAATTTGCCATTACTCTGCACTAATTTAGGTATCTGCAGAGAAACATTAAGGAAAAATCCATTAAGGAAATTTTTCAAGACATCAAATAAGTTAAAGATCCAGGAACAGAAGGCAGCCTAAATTTGACTTGTGATACACCAGGTGTCTTTGGACTTGTTATCTACTAGATAGTTACAATAATACCACTAACAATAATATCACTACTCTAGACATAGAGAGAAATATTTTCTTTAAATCATGCCTTTTAACAATATTCCATGTTCTCCTAGGTTTGCACCATTCCATCCCAGCCTCCTCAGCCTACTGTTGTTCCAAAGCCAGTTCAATCTGTCATACATGTTCCATTGCAACCAAGCTGCCCAGGCCGAGGCAAGATGGCAAAGCTCATCAATCCAGAAGAGATGACATCCAGGGATTATTACTTTGATTCCTATGCTCACTTTGGAATTCATGAGGTAATCTTTGTTTTAGTTTCAGCCATTGTTAAATAACTAATAATATAATAATAATAATTATTATTCTTGCTTTTATTTTTTACTTACTTATGTGTACCCCTCTTGCTCATGATTATATTCCTCTACCTTTCCTCAGACAATTGCATAGTCTGGTAAAGTGCCAAAGATATCACCCACTTCTCTAGAGACCTGTACTCAAAGCCTCTGTCCCACTTAGATTCTTATGTAGCTGTCTGTGCAGTGGTGAATTTCACAAGTGTATCAATGCAGTGCATTTATGAAGGCTGCAACCAGCCCAGCCACAACCACGGGCACTCCCTTATTGCTAAGCTGGGGATTTTGTTCTCTTGAGTGTTTGAGCACAGACATCAGCAGAGCAGCTACTCAGCTGACATGAGAAGCCAAACAGTTTCTTGACTCCTGGCATGTTACTTGAATGCACAGACTGCATCGACGGGAACGTTAAGCCCGATCGCCTCCATTAAATACACTCCTGGAAAGAATTTGAAATACTTGATGGACCATTTACTATCAAAATGTTGACTGTAGATGACTTCTAAAGAAGCCACTGATACCTTGCCCTGCTGATACTTTTGTGATGCAAGAGGATGAGATCTTTAAGAGCAGGATGCAAGAAAACAAATGTGAAATGACTCAGTGCACTCCTCACAAACAATATCTATTTCTATTACTCTAGTATTTGCTTGTGGGGAGTAAACATAAAAGATTTCTGTCTGCCAATAACATCTGCCAGTGCAGCATTCAGAAATTCAGTCCAAGAATGGAAGAAGATAGAGAAACAATTGAGTGGGAAGGAGACCTAGGAGCAATTTTGAAGACACATCAGAGACTTTAAATCAAATGGATCTCCTGATGGAAGGATAGAGCCATGTAGGTCTCAGGGAGTGCAGAGAGCATCTTGCTGAGGCTGGGAAGCTGGAGGTTTCCTCCTTGCCCGCAGGAGGTGTGCACTGGTAAAGGATCTGTGTCAACAAGTAAAGGAGATGCTAGAGGAGGCTGGCAGACTTTGAAGCATCAGGGGCAAGAGGAAGAGACTGACTAGATCTTCTCTGAGAGCATGAAGGTACAAGAGCCTAAAACCCCAGCTGTACTGAAAGGAGAGGCAATCAGTCTGTACTTACCAGGTTTGGAAGTGGGAGCTCTTCTGATGGTGAAGGCTGGAAACTTGTGACTTCTGGGAACAGGAGGGAGGCTCTTGATCCACCTGCAGATCTCTGGCTACAGAATAGAGTCAGTGTCTTCATTGTAGCTGAGGGGCAGGAAGTTCTGTCCAACAAACCTCCAGAGCCAGTTGGGTCTGAGCCAGGCAGAGGCACTGGGAGAAAGAGACAAGTGATAGCTGCCAAAGGCTCTCACTTGCAGGGTACAGAGGCCCCCAGCTGCTGACAAGAACTTCCACCGAGGCATTTGGATCTGGGACATTGTGGAGAGGCTGCTGACATTTGTCCATCCCTTAGAGCCTGCTGCTGTTCTACATGAGCACCAGTGAGAACTGGAGCATATCAAGGGTTGCTGGGCAGCTCTCAGGATGATGATCAACAGCAAGGTGTGCCAGGTGGATTTTTGCCTCAATTCTAACAGCGCAAACAAGGACTTGAGGAGAAGTGTTACCACAGGTCCACAGCTGCTTGTGCAGCTGGTGTCAATGACAAGTTTTTGTATCTATGGGATCCTCTTTGAGCATTGAGGTCTGCTAGGAAGAGATGGAATCCACCTGGAAAAACAGGCCAAAAGGCATCAGTATTGACTCCTGGGGAGATACCACTAGTGACTGGCCTCCAGATGGACTTTGTGCCGCTCATTGCAACATTTTCGGAGCAGAAGTCCAGTCAGATCTCAGCCCCCTGCACTGACCATTTATGTAGTCCATAGGTCATCCATTTTTCAATGAAGATGTTATGGGAAAAAAAAAGTTGAAAATTTTGCAAAAAATCAAGATAAAAAACACCCATTCCTCCCTCCCTCATCCACAAAGCCCATTATTTCACCATAGAAAAATACCAAGTGCTCAGTCATCTCCAAATCCCTGCTGAACACTCCCAGTCACCTTCTTGCTCTTAATATGTGTGGAAACAGTTTCCATGAGGGTGTACTCGCACCTTTCCAGTGGTGATGGACTGCTCTTTGCCTGATACCAAATGATGCTTTATGATAAAAGTAGACTTTTATTCATCTGCAGTTACTGAGCACACACAGAGTCCTGCCAAGACAGGTAAGTAAGCAGCTGATACGTGTAACAATCCAGTTCATGATTGCCTTGGACTGCTGGGCAGTGAACAGATCCTTTTCATCTTGAAATTAAAAAACTCATTCATCTACTTGCTTAAACTATGAAATTAGGCAATAGTATAAGCAAACTTTCAGCCTTCTAGACATAACAGAAACATTTTCAGAAAACCAATGCTGTGTTGAATGATCTACACTTCTCTTAAAAATGGCACCTGGGTCTTGAACTGGGTCCTCTTTATTGATATAGTTTGACTGACAGATGTACAAGAGAAAGCAAGGTATCGATGGAATTAAATGCATGTACTGCTGCTATCAGTGCATCAAAAATCAGCACCTGACAATGACAACTCAGACTAGTGAGATAGTAGTGTAGGTGATACATTAGTGTCTTCTGGAAATTGATCAGATAAATGAGTGGACAGAAGAGCAGTGAGGGAGGACCTTAGAATACAGAATTTCTAAGTTCTGCTATGGATTTCTGCCTCACACTGGGCAAGGCTGTCAAGCCTGCTGTCTTATAATGTCTTATGGAACAATTTCTTTTCTGTTCAAAGAGGAACCTCAGAAGGTCCCTCCACTGAGGCTTTGGGTTGTGCACGATTTAGGAGGAAGGGAATGTTTGGATTTCTATATGGCTTCTGTCTATTCCCAAAGCAGTGCTGTGGTTAGATTACATTCTGGTTGTTGATTGTGACAATGAAGTAATAGCAGAATAAAATCATACAAGGGACATCATGCTGCTTCTTAATAATTCAGCTCTAAGTAGCTGGCCTTTTACAGTTGCTTTGATGTGTGCACCCCAAAGTACTTGAGAAAACCTTCATGTTGCATGTTAATAATGCTTAAATGACAGCAAGGGAATGCATTCAGCAGCAGTGTGGAATGCATATAAGCATTTCAAATAGTGACACAATGCTTTTATTTTCATCACAGGAAATGTTAAAAGATGAAGTGCGCACATTAACCTATAGAAACTCAATGTATCACAATAAACATGTTTTTAAAGATAAGATTGTCCTCGATGTTGGAAGTGGCACAGGAATCCTCTCCATGTTTGCTGCAAAGGCAGGAGCCAAGAAGGTATATGGGGTAAGAAGATTTTCTCTCACATTTTGAATTTGTTTGTGTACTTTTCCTGAGAATTTAGCTTTGTGATTTACCTTTTCTTACTTGTCTTGGTTTGAAATTCTACTCTCTAAGCTCATCTATGGCTTGGTTTATACTGACTTCAGTGGATTTCCATTGTACTCTATGACTTGCGTTATTGCACCTTTTCCAAATGGGGATGTCTTTTCATATGTGGAACCTTTGGTGATCTGGTACATATTCACATTTCTTCTTGGCTGAAAAAAAATGTTAAAGAAACTCACTCCTACTCAGAGCGGTTAAGGGAACTATCTTGCTTTTTAAATTTTCAGGGTCTGCAACTTCGTAGTCTTGGAAACAAATTTCCTTAATACACTTTTCCCTGCATATTACAACTCAGCAAATTGTGCAAGAAAGCATGTGCATGTTTTCTGTGCCAACAATAACACTTTTCAGAGGCAGAAGGAAATTATTACCTTAAATACATTGAACTTTAGGAGCATGAATGTGCTCTTCTCTGCAGAGAAGTCATTATGGAGAACATAGATTTGCTTACTAAGTATATTCAAACTTACTTGTACTGACTCTAAAATGACAAATGCAGTTTCTTTTTGCTTTGGACTTCTGTTTGCCCTGAAGACACAGTGCAACGTAGAAAAGGGAAATAGATCCTATTTCTCAGTGTACTTCAACAAAATTGTTTACTAAAACTTAATTGGGTACATCTGTGCATTTGAAGACACTGATGTCACCAAGTACCCAAACTATGTGTCTTTATCACTGGTAATGATACATGAAATGCCATTTCAATTCTCAGGCTTTTATTTTCAAAATCCAATGTTACTTCTGAGTATCTCATTTGAATATCAGACTAGAGCATGAAACTATGGATAGATGAAATCAAAAGGTGCTGGAAAATGTTTTGGAGTTTAAGCCCAAGACTGGCAGCTAGAATGCATTTTCTTGTAAACCAAGTATTACTTATTAATATTATTTATTACCTCAAAGCCTCAGGGAGGATAAACCCGCAGCTTTCTCTGATGCAGAAATGCAGGTCTCATGCAAAGATGTTGCAGTGCTCTAGAAGTATAAGCATATACAAAATGATGATGCTGTGCTCCCACCTTCCCATCTCTCAGATCCCTGGCCATATGGTCTTCCTCCCTCCCTTGTGCTGGCACTGGTGCTTATCTGATTCTACAGTGAGCCAGCTCACTGGCAGAAAATTCAACAAGGAAAAGAAAAGTAAATAATATTCCACATGTTTGTTGTTGTTGTGAGGGTTTTTTGTGTTTGGGTTTTTTTTTCCCTTTGGACTTCTTTAGAGTTCAGGCTTTACCTCAGGCCTTTATAAAGCTCAGTGGCACACCAGTGCCAGCTCACCCATGGACTGTTCATTGCTGAAGCTGGTGGGTGTGCTATCCATGGAACTTAGCTCTCAGAGGAACTCCCTTAGGTGTGAAACTCTCCTGCTACAGCCAAAGAATTTCAACCTTCTTGTCAGATGAGCTGTCTCACCGTGAGCCCTGTACACAGCAAGCTGCAGAGTGGATTTGTGTTGGACAAGCAGCCATTTCAGACACCTAGCAGTGGCAATCTTTTAGTCAAATTGAGAATTTATGGTCATATATGCCATTGGAAACTGTGAGTGCTCCATTTAAAAAGCAAACATTTGCCATGAGTTATTATATAGAGTAATGTTCCAGTTTCTTCTCTACAGTTAAATATGATTTTTCAAATAGCATGATGTGGGAACTGTTGACAAATGCAGAGTCTTGGTTTTTCAACAGCTGAAATCACTCTCCTCTTACTCACACTTTCCCTCTTAGGGTTCAAATTCATCCACTACTCTGTCTGGTTCTTCTTATCCCTTCTTATTCACTGTTGGAACTTATTCCTTGCCACTGCCTAAGCCAACTGCTAGAATTATCTCTGGGTCTTCAAGAGATGTAAATCATAGAATCATTAACTTAAAGCTGCATCAACTGGGCCAAGGACATGTCCAGTCCAATTTGGAAAATCTCCAAGTATAGAGACTCTAAATACTCTCTCAGCACCTATTCCAGGCCTACACTCAGCAGGAATTTCCCTTGCCACAGCTCATGATTACTGACTTTTGTCTTGTCCCTGTGCATTTCAGAAAAGAGTTTGACTTTACTTTCTTTGCAAGCCCTTTTGGGATACTTTTAGATTGCTAATAGTTGGGGGGGATCTCTTCTACTGCGTGAACAGAGCCAGCCCCCTCCTTTTCTCTTCTTTCTTCACCTGCTCTGAGCCCTAACCCTTGTGGGAGGGTACCAGTGTGCCATGCAGTGATGTTCATCTAGTGAGGGAGCTGTTGTAAGAAATGTGGAGATAGAATTGGCACACAGCTGTCGGTGCTTGGGAGGGGTCAGTGAGGGACACGAAAATATGTAAAATATCCCTTGAAGCCTTGGTTCATCTGCTGCATTTAGGCATACAAAATTCAGGACAGTCACTGCAGTAGAACTATCTGAATTGCATGGTATTTTCAGACAAACAAGACAGTGCAGGGAAGAAGGAGTTAAACAGACACAGAAAATGAAGGCTGATGATAGATGTCAGCTGCTTTGTATATAAAGGTGGTGATGAGGACACAGCCCAGGGGAAAGCTGGGAATCTTGTGACTGTTTCAGGAAGAGACCGCAGTAAAAGAGGAGACATTTGCAGCAGTAGATTGAAGACTGAGAAGTAAAATGAAAGCAGAGGTGAATATACACACACAGACCAGATACAGCTGAAGCAACTCAAGGGTCCATGCTGAGACCCCTACCATTTAATATCTTCATTCAGCACAATAGATAGTGGGATTGGGTTCACCATCAGCAGGTTTGCAGATGACACAAAACTGCTTTGTGCAGCTGATAAACTTGAGGGGAAATGCACCCCACAGAGGAATCTCATCAGGCTTGAGGAGTGGGCCTATGTGAACCTCGTGATTTTCAACATGGCCAAGAACAGGATCCTTCACTTGAATCAGGGCAATCCTTTGAAGACATCTTCAAGCCCAAACCATCCTCTGGTTCTGTGATGATAAACTCAGGTACATACTTATTTTATTGGAGCATATGCTTTTCATAAAATCCAAATGCTCTGCAAAATAGGACAGATTTGAGCAGATCACTGACTTGAAAGAAAACTGAGGAAAAACACCTGACAACACCAATTTTTCCTCTATTTCTTCACCTACAGAATTTAGGGTTTGGTGTTTTTTTTTTCTGAAATGGGTTGCTTTTTAAATAAAATTCAACCACATAACAGAGTCCAAGTCAAAATGCAGATGAACAGCCTTAGCCACCCTAAAGCAAGTTTATTTTCTGAAATATGTATTCCTTCATGAAACATTTAAGTATTGGGGTTTTTTATTATTTTGCTTCTTTGCATCTGAAGCAGATATTTGGAAACTTGTTGTCATTCATGAGAGAGAACTTTTTATTTCTTAGCACCTTGTTCTTTAGAAAGTTTGGAAAGCAACCTCCAAACACCTACATATGCCTGCTTTGTTTAAAAACCATCCAAAATGGGCAATGGAATTGAAAATACCAGACAGATGTGAATAAAGACAGGGAAGATGAGTATAATGGCAGTAACTATAGACAGGGCATACAGTCTATACAGTTTACAGTAAGGCTAGAACCTGGATGGAGCAAAAGGACAGCCCCCACCCCAAAGGATTTCTTCCTTGAACTCTCTGGACTGGCACCCAGGTGCTTCTTTCCACAAGCCAATTTTGGTTTATGCTCAGGCCATTGAGCCAGACATTTTAGGAATGATTTACATCCACAGGCAAGCTAAGCAGAATCAATGTGTTCCCATGGGGACTGGGATTGATATTATGACTGCTATTATGTCTATTTCATGCACAATATAAAAACAATAAAGGATTTGTGTGTCCTTGCATCCGCTGTCCTGCCATCTGTGAGTGCTATCACAGAGGTCAAGCACCATTTAGCTTTTAGAGATTAAATGGGATTCACTGGATATATAAACCACTTCATTAGAGATCATATAGCTCTATTTGACATTCCCATAGGGGAATTAGAGAGACAAGGATTATGCAAAGTAGCATCGTCCGTTTAATGCCAAATTTGGAAGAGGTAAATTAGGAACTGATTCAGTGACTACAAGCAACTTTGGCCTTCATGATTTTCAAGGGGCACAAAACCCAGAGAGATTCATGGAATGTAGTTTTTCTCTAAAAGATATTAAAGGTCATTGCAAACATGCTTTTATGCTAGTACACAGATTTTACCAAGTTTAAGGGCAAATCTAAAACTAGGAGGCACTCTGTAATTATTTTCTTAGAAAAAGCAAAGAACTGAGCAGAGAAAAAGCCATGCAGATCTGGATGTTCTTGTAAATAGAAAATTTCAGTCATTTCTTATGTGTTAAATGCCTGCAATCTTTTAGAATAGCAGCTTTGCTAAAGAATATAGGTTTTTCACATAGAAAACAATTGCTTCTTGGCATAGACCAGTGTTGGCATATTTGAATTTTAATGTTATTCACAAAGTTTGAATGTATTTTGTTTTAAAATATATATGGAAATGTAGCATCATCCTAATTCATTCCATTCAGCAGATTTTTGTGGGGGAGGAGGCAATATTCTAAAGTATCAGGAATAAATTGAATATAATTTAAAAATTATGTACATTTTGTAGGTAGAACCTCTTTTTTTCACATTTCAACAATTTTAAAAGCAATCTTTTCTACAGGAGCCAGTTTAACTCAGACACAGACTGCAATTTAAATATTAAAATATCATTAATTATGATGCTCCCCACAGATTTGATGTGCTCTTTATCAATGGTTACATGCTCTGTAGAATCTTTGCTGCCTTCAGTAGATACTGTTTTCATTCACATAGCTGGGTTCTCTAACAGATAAATTGCTCTTTATCTTGCTTTTCTTTTTTTCTTTTTTTCCTAGATTGAGTGCTCAAGTATATCTGACTACTCAGAAAAAATTATCAAGGCCAACCACTTGGACAACAGTAAGACATATATAAATTTTTTTTCAGGAAAAAGAGAAGATAACAGTTTTGCTTTTTCTGATTAATTTATGTTGTGTGTTTTACATTGTAAATGGTAGTTTTGCAGAATTTACTTATGTAGATACAAAACTAAACACCTCTTTCTAGGCACTACAACAATTCCTCACAGAAATTACTGTCATTTCTGTATTTATCAGAGATAAAAAAAGTAAATAGAATTTATCAATGGGAAGTTTGGTTTTGCAAAGGAGAAGGAAGACCCCGTAACTGAACTTATCAAACTAATTCTGCCATTTGAATTCCACCTTCTTTCTTGAACAAAATAGAAATACACACATACTGACATTCAAATTGAAATAAGATTTTAAGCAAAAATTTTTCACTTAGTTTTCTGACTCCCTATTTAAAGAAAATACTTTTTTGAAAACCTTATCTAAACACACACTCACACAAATGAAAACATTTGAATCACAAAATAAAAATATCATATAAAACTTCTTTTTTGATTGGAAAGAAAGCTGATGAAATTTCCAAGTATGCGGAAACTCTAAATTTAAAAAAACCCAACCAAAAAAAAAACCCAAAAAACCCTAGAAGTAACCCCACGCTACTGAAAACCCTTAGCACAAAATAATCCCCAACAAGTTATATTTCATGCCTTCAGTCCTCCTCCAAATCACAGCACACAAGATATCTTTGTAACAGCACAAAAAATCAGTCTTTTTTTAACTCAGGCCGTGAGACAGCTCCTGTTTAAAAGTGCTTTTTTGTGAAAAGCTTGCCTTTGCAGCAGAGCAGGTCATGGCTGGGCTGTACCAGATGCCCCCACTTTTAGCTGTGTCTGCACTGGTGCTCTGCCCACACATGCGCAGGAATGGGTGTCTGCTCTGGTTCAGATCTGTTCTAATTTTTATTGCTGTCCCTGGCAGTTTCTGACTAACCCCGAGCTCTCTGGGAGGAATATTTATTGAACATCACGGGCATCCAAGTGTTGTGGTGTGAAACAGCAGTGGTGTGGGATACAAGAGGCCAGCCAGCATATGCAACTCTTGGTTCAGGAAAAGAAGAAAGCAAAGGACCAGAAAATACTCTTTCCACAGTAGGGATAAGGCACTAAAGCAGTGAGAGGGGACCTCCTTGGTTGTCTTGAACCTTGGATGTAGAGGCTGTATGTTCCCAGAATGGCTTTCATCCACTAGAGACACAAATAGCACACCACAAATCGATTTGCATTTGGATTTCCAGCAGCAGGAATTGTGTGTGAAGGAACCATTGTCAGAATAAATTAGAAAGTTCCAGTGTGCTCCAGAAGGTGCAGAAGGTTTTTATCTCTGCTTTTTCCTCCTGTTTCTACAAGGAGAAAGTCCCTGGGAAGCTGTGGAGGAAGAAGCAGAGCCCACTCCCTTTGGGAGGAGACTTGGCAGGACAGATTCAGCAGTTTGGTCTGCAAACTGCACACCTGAACCAACATTTACACTTTCACACTCTACACTGACCCACATTCACTTTTATTTTAATGCAGCCAGGTACTGAGCCAGAGGATCTTGTTGCTCATGGAAATTTTCCTTTTTTCCCCCCATAAATATTTTGAGAAATGCAGGATCAGCAAAAGGGGCTGAACCAAGAGAAAACCTGCTGTTTCCAGAACAGATACATGCAGTACATCTGGGGACAGCACGATCTGTCCCCACATGATGCCTTATGAAGTGAAGGGAGATGGGAGGAGCCAGTGCTGCTGCTGCTGCTGCTTACACTGTGACTGTTCTAGGTGTAAACAGTGGGCTTCAAAGTCAGGTGTGTCACTCTGGCAGCTGTCAACAGTGCTAAAATTCACTCCAAAAGAATTGGGGCAGTGAAAGTTCTTGTGAGAAAAGAGAACTAAAGAGAACTCATGGCTGGAGCTTATAGACATGAAGAGCCTTCAGTATAACAGATGAACTGTTGAATTACTAACTGTGAAAGAAATTAGTTTAAATAATGGCAAAGAGAAGAGAACTCTGCTCTTTTCCTGTCAGGTTGCTCTTATTAGCTGATACTTTGTGGTACCAGTCTGAGTCAGCGTGTTCCCAATTTCTTAGGGGGCTAGTCTGGATTAGAAATTTGCTATGCAAATAAAGTGGCCACATCTAGTTAAAGTAATACTGCATGTATTTGGGAAAGACAAAACCTCCTTTTCCCTGGGCTGAGTTCTAAAAATCACTCAACCCACACTTCCATACTCAGCGAGCTAACCTAGTTCTAGCTAAATTAAATTAAATTAAATTACCTTCATTTTTCTGAAATTGAATGTTGACCATTTCATCAATAAAAACTTCTATCATTAAAAATTGCCATTAATTAAGAGTATTGGAGTAATTTTATCAATTAGTAATGGAAAGTAGAATATTCACCTTATTTCTAAATTTCAAGTGCATCTGTTACCTTGTCAAGGAAGAATCCAGAACCATGAGACTCCACTGCAACAAACAATATAAACAGCAGAGGAACTGAAATTTATTTAGCTGAAAATTATTTAGCACAAGCTGAAAATACATTTGTAAATGGGAAATATTTTTTTTAAAGCAGGAATAATTGGTGACTTGTGTAGTGGTCCTAAACCAAAATTATTTGTTACAATTTAACTAAATATGGCCCGCCATTTAAACATTAGTGTGTAAACCTGCAGGGATGTTTAAAGGCTTCTAAGTGGATTCTTTGCCTTACTTGGTCAATGATCTAGAAAGCTGCCAAATTCCAAAGGGCATTGTAAAATGAGATCATACAGGTAACCAGGTAAGGCCTGTTTTTCTGTTGTTTTTAGACACAGTGGGGTTTTTTGTTTGGCCTTTGGATTTTGGGTTGCTGTTTTTTTTCCTTTTATACTGATACTATAAATTTTATTTATTATACCTGCTCTGAACAGTTTTTAACAAGTGTGAAATGCGTTGAGTCACATGGAGTCATGCCTTATCGACAGGCATTCAAGAAGAGAATCATATTGAAAAGGTCAGCCTGACATTCACCAGTAAGGATCTTAGTCGGGTGTTTTATTATGTGAAACGTATCTCTTTGGATTCTCTTTTCAGTAATCACAATATTTAAAGGTAAAGTGGAAGAAGTTGAATTACCTGTGGATCAAGTAGACATCATCATCAGCGAGTGGATGGGTTACTGTCTGTTCTATGAGTCAATGTTAAACACAGTCATCTTCGCACGAGACAAGTGGCTGGTAGGTGCTCTGCATGTCCTGCTCCTTGCTGGAGCAATCACCATTTATTTTCTGACTACAAGCTTTCCCTTCCCTACTGTCGCCATAACAAGACACAGTCACATCTCCAAGTGCCATTCCTCAGGCTTTAACGAGGAGATAACAAAGGGAACCTCAGTGAAAGAGCTTGGCTTTTGATTAAGTGCTGGCCGGAGAAGTTTGCTAGACACTGTCTAATGACATTGCCGCAGGCTGCAAGGTTAAAGCTGGTGTGGCAATCTGAAGGAAAACAATAAAGGCATGCAAGGGGTGCTTGTCTGGTTTTTGTATGTGCAGTTCAAAATGTGATGTCTTTGTCAGGTGAATAGATTACGAGATCCATTTCCCCACAATTCATCAACAGAAACCTGGAGGGCTAATGTTTCCAGACCGAGCTGCTTTGTACGTGGTAGCAATTGAAGACAGACAGTACAAGGACTTCAAAATTCACTGTGAGTAAGCACCTGACAGTATCACTTTTCTGTGGTTATTTCCCCAAAATCTCTCATTTCCAGTAGCCTACTGTAATCTCTTGACAGGCCAGAGTTCCAATATGAATGTGAACTCTGAGAAAATGTTGGTCTGCTGATAAATTCAGGAAATCTTCAGTAATATAAAGTGTGCAAAGGAGAGATGCATCTATAAATTGATGAAGACCTTGCCTAGAGTTATATTAATAACTCTAGCTATATTTACAACTTGGATTTGAGGAGATTTAGTTTTCTTGTTTTGATAAATATATAATCCATCATAACAGCCATAAAACCCAGTAATATGCTTTTGCCATTCAGGTCTTTATTTTTGTTTTTAACATAACAAAAGGATAAAAACAGTAAGATGCGAATTAATTGTACATGTGAAGAAATAAACCTAGAAAAAAGTTATATCTCCATGATGGCTTGTCAAGAAGAAAAAAACCTCACAACATGTAATACCTTTTTAAAAACATTTTATAAGAGAATTTTTGAATTAAAAATAAGGCTCGTAAATTTAAATTTTACTTATATGCTAAAAAGGGGTTCTAATTTTGGGGTTTTTAATACTTCATAGATGCATAAAATTGACTTTTCCTTTGCTTTTCAAATGCTGGGAGAGTTTCCTTGAAGTATCAATGAATAACTGGTGCTGTTAGTGACATCTACAAGTGACCTAGTCCAGGCTCCTGCTGTGATCAAATGAACAAGTTTTGAATTATTTCATTCTTCTGTTCCTTTCAACATTTTTGATTTATTTATTTTTCAGAGCTGGGCAGTTTCACTTAAAGTTACTTTCCATTATGGAAAAAAAAAAAAGAATCACAAAATTCCTAAGCAGACTTATTAGTGAAAGATATATGTGAAAGTTTGGGTTAAATTAGTGGGTTCAGAAAACCTCTAAATAAAAATGCCTAACTCCTCATTCCTTGACTCTCACCTCCTCCCAGAAAAGAAGGCTTGGCGTTTCTGTAATCAAATTCAGTGCTAATACACAGAACTGCCAGTTGGTCAAAATTGCTATTTTGGGTCAAAAGCAAGCACAGTGCAGTGGGGTGGTGACAAGAAGTCTCTGTAGGTGCCAGGAAGGATTATATCTCCTCCTCAAGCACAGCCTAGATTTTTCTCCTCAGCTATGTGATGACCTTGACAGTTAAACTCCTTCCAAAATGTACAGATTCAAATGCATGTATGAGGCATCCATTCTGTAAAGGAATCAGAGCCATTTGGGCCTAAAATCTTCCATTTTTATTTTGAACTCCTTCCTTTCCAGACCCTGAGTCTTTTTCTTTTCTCACAGGCAATACATCTGTTTTCAAATTGTTTTGTTTTGAGCCATTTGAAAAAATGTTTCAAGTCATTTTTTCCTCTTCTAAAATGTTGTTTTCCTTTAACACACTTTATTTTCTGATTTCCCCTCTGATTTCCCTTCCCCTCTTACCTTATATACCTCTGTGTCTTTAGTTATTTCTGTCTCACTATCTATCTGCACCACCATCTTGTCTCTCCTTTCTGGGTACAAATCCTTGATGGTGTCTCCTTACATTTCAGTTTTTCATCTTTTTCTCTCTTAGAGTCTTGCCTTCATATGAGATGCAGGGCTGAGCATTTTAAAGGGCATTCAAGAACCATTATATTGATAAAGAAATAATGCAATGTGAGGTTTCTAAAAAAAATCTAACTTCTGATTTTTCTAACTGAAGATTAATGCCACAGATTACTACTACAGTCAATTACTCTGATTTACTGCAAAGTGTAAAACATATAATTTTTTTTTTTACCTCCCATGACAGCTCTCTGCCTAAGACAGATTGGGTCACATATTTCAAAGGTATCCCATGTGGGCTGAAGTGCAGTAAATTATGGAAGCCCCCAATAATAAATAAAAAATTAATAAATTGTTTCTTCAGGACTACCTAGTTAATCTTTTCTGAGTAATCACATAAAAATATATGACTTTTATAAATGTAGTCTGAAGTTCTCAAATGCTCATGATGCCTGAAACAGAAGTTTCAGCTACCCGGAAATGTTGAGAAACTCACAACCCAATAAAGAGATATCAAAGAATCATTCATGTCCATGCTTTTTCCAATTTAGGAATATGCAGATTTTTGTATCACATTACATTTTCAGTGATACTCCTCTGGATACCCCAGCTGTTCAATGCTATGCTCTAAAAATTGAGACATTTCAAACATGCTCACAAATGTGTTTATCTGTTTTCTTCATTTTTTGTTCAAGCCATTTTTTAAAATACTCCCAGTATTCAGTTTAGATTTTGAGATGAAGCACTGAATGGGCCTTGACTTACATGCTTCATAAGACTAAGATTTCACTTGTTTGAAGGTTCTTGTTTTCCCTTTGTTAAGCAACCTTAAAAACAAAGCCAGCGTGTTTTTCCACTTTTCTATGTTTTCATTTTGTGCAAAAAATCCTCAGCATGATAAGAAGCATCTATTGGAAGAATGAGAAGAACAATTCAAATATAGATGATTGGCATGACTTTTAAATCTTTTCAAAGTGAGCCTTTTGCTTTTCTGCCATGACGTATGTGCAGATTAAAACTTGGAGTCCCAACTATTGAAACACATCTGCAATTCTACTCCAGACAGTAATTCATTTGCTAAAACTAAAACTACTTAAACAATCAAAAGAGCATGTAAAAACTGCTGATTGAGTGGCAGTCTATGTGGAGAAAAAAACCCCAAACAAACAAACAAACAAAAAAACCTAACAACACTCAGCCTGACATCAGATGATTTTGAGCAACAATGACAAGCATCTAAAGCCTCAAAAATCATGGAAAAATCTCATAAAACACAGTTTTGGAGACACCAAAAAATAAGGGTCACTTGTTCAAAGATGTATATTGACGGCTTATTTTGCCACAGCTGCATATCTGTAAAATAGCAATGATGACATAGCTGGGGCAGGGAGCAAAGAGCTGAAGGGGACATCTGAAAATTAGAGGACGGTAGAAATTCTTTCAGAAGAAAAATGCTCTGAGAAGCAAAAAATATTTTCTGTTATTGCTGCTAACCTTGACAAATCCATTTGCATTGACAGGGTGGGAGAATGTGTACGGCTTTGACATGACCTGTATTAGGGATGTTGCCATGAAGGAGCCCTTGGTGGATATAGTAGATCCAAAGCAAGTGGTGACCAATGCCTGCTTAATAAAGGTTTGCTAATTCTGAATATACCTAATTATGACTGCTTACACCTAACTGTAGGGTTCTTTTGGGACCTGCTGCTTATGTTTTGCTACTATCTTTGCATGCTTTGAACCAGCTTCAGAAGCCATCATTGCAGAATGCTGTCACACTAAGAAGGAAAATTGTGCAGTTTTAAATTAGCCAGTTCTTGCATGTTTCACATGCTCAATACTGTGACATAACCTGAGCATGAGCATTGATACCTTGATTTCTTATGGAATTCCCAAAAGCAAGATGCTCCTTGTGTCTCTACTCATCTGGTTACATCTGCAGGCTGTAACTCAAGATTCTTACAAATTTTACATGTGCAAATACTAGATAAAGAGTGATGTGGTATATTTAGATATGAATTTGAATTGCCCTGCCTTTTTGTAAATAGAGGTTGGAAATTATTGATTGAATGCTGCTGAGGAGAAGGGGTAAATGATTCTAATTGCTGTAAGAAAGTCTGAAGCATCAGTTCTGAATTGATGATGAAATAAATAATTAACTCCAGAACATGTGATCTGAATTTGAGCTCAATTTATTTCTCTAACTTCCTCATTCTTAGCCTTATATAGAATGTTACTGTTCTCTCTCAGCCCCAACATTTGCACTGAGATTTTAACTGGTACCCTGCTCTACATGAGACAGAAAGGTCACTAATCCCTGTTCACAAGACCATGTTAACAATGAAGGAACTGCCTGCAGGATCACTTGAAAGCTCTAAAATCCCCTTGACGTGAAGGAATCCTCTTCATGTGGGACAACTGTGATGAGCAAGGCTGTCTGCATCAATAGTAGTGGTAGTACCAGGTCCATGAATCCAAGAGCTCATTTATCCCAAAGAGTCAGTTCTAACTTTTCCCTTTCACTTTTTGCCAGTAACAAACACATCATTAAATATTCCCATATGCAAAAGGGAAAGCCATGCCTCCAGTCTGCAAAACCTTTAATGAAAGCAGCAAAAAGGAACAGAAGCAGAAACTCTGCATGAGCATGTATACATGCACAGTCCATCTGCACTGAGGGGAACACAAGATGGCTGTGCCTGAAAACAGCCTCAACCAGGGCAATTTAAAATTGCAGCAAACACAAAAGAAGCAGCTATTTAGACTCTATGAAATATGTCCAGAGAGAAAGAGATCAGGAAGCAAAATGGGTTGGCTGCTCTGGAATAAAAAGCTTTATGCCCTTAATTGAAGTGCAAATCCAACGCTTTATTTAGAAGGTCTTTGAAAGTAATTTGGTTTAAGATGACAGACAACAATTTTCAAAGTGTTTCTATTCAGGTTTTATATTTAGTTTTGACATCTTTTGTCCATAAACTGAATGGTGCTCTGCCATGTAGAGGCACCATGAGAGCAAAGCTGGTAATAAGTACACAAGCACAAACCACCCTCCATTCCAGAATCAGTCACGAATCTCACAAACTGATCACTAAGCAAAGAGAAAATTGTCAATGAAAAGCATGAAGGAGGGAGATTTATCTTCAAGATAGCAATATGGAGGCAGGAAAAACAGAATCTGTAGTTATATATTTTTAAATTTAATTTACTTTTGCACATGGTTTATTTATATAAAATGCATTTCTTTCATCCTGAAAATATTTGTGAATTCAGAGAATAAAATTAGCCTAAGAAAACATTTGAGAATAAACAAAACCATAATGTTTAATTATTCAAATGTTTTATTACACCACTTTTGGATAGTACAGCTTGTTCATATTAGATTCACAGAGGGATTTTTAGGGTTGTATTCAACCCAAAGCCAGCTAATTTAGGGTGCCTACCAGATGAGTCTGGATTCTCTCTACATTAGTCAGTGGATGGACCAGTCACTAGATACATTCCTCAGAGACCAGTCAAAATCTTGTGCTTCTGCAGTTATTGCAATTCCAATTTAGATGCTCTGAATGGTTCTACAGAATGAGCAAAATAAGACACCAACTGTGCATGCTGCGTAGCCATGGCACTTATCCGACATGCTGGAGACTTGAGTAAAATTTCCTCTTTTTTACTCCTCAGAAACTGGATGTAACCCAAGTCCTGAATGCTTTAAGGAGCTTTAGGCACTGGGCCACAGGTGCACTTGGGGTGGTGCACGTAGGGAATGCAGCATCCTCTCTGCTCTGAGAGCCATTCTCCTTTCCATGATCTCTTAAATACATCTGCAGGGCACAGGAATTGTCCTGCCAAATAGGAGTTCTGCATTTAACTTCCATACCAAATCAGCCAGGAAGAGTAGTGAGAGCAAAGCATCTTCAAACCAACAGAACTCAGAAATAAGTGTACAGGTGTCCTGCTGGGGGCCTCCTGATTTCAGTAACAGTGCCAAAAAGAATTGAAAAGTTTGTTTCATACTTAGTAAAACAGTTGTGTTTTCTCCTCTGATCCAAAACCAAAGAAACAAACAAACAAAAACCTGAAAGAACTCCAGCAAACCTGGACATCCACTGAGATTTGCTTGTTTAGCTTATTTCCATGCTCACAAAATATTTCCTAGTGCTTTTGATTCCACTTTACCCTGCACAGCCAACACAGCTCAGAGAGAGGGAGCTAGTTCCCTTTTATGTGCCTCACCACTAAACTTAAGTCCCAATTTCCCCACAGTGAGATCACTAAAAAGACACCAAAAATTTCAGAAGTCTGCAGCTATCACCCACCAGCCCAGTTTAGCTTGGTAAAGCAAATTTTGCAGGCTGCTATGGAACTGCCAGGAGACCTCAGAAGTTCTCATTCTTAGCATGCTTTTTTCTTACCCTCTTGAGGGAGAAAAACCAAAAACATTTTAAGGTTATCACAGCTTTAAATGACCAATTATAGGCATAGGTCACTGATAAACACTAGTGCCTCAGGGTGTCATTGCAATGCAGTAGAATAATTTTCATTATGGTTAAGTTTTTCTTGAACAATAATGTCAACCAGACAGGCCAAAACTATGGCTTGCTTAAATTATCTCCCCACAAGATTTCTAAGTCTCAGAAACACATATGTGGTCCATGCAAAGACCTCAGTGACTGAAATATGGCTGCATCTTTCTATGTCTCTTTTTGCAGTCCTACCTTAGATTACAGAAGGCAATTTCTGCAAGAGCCCTCTAATGTGCCCTAAAAGAGGCTACAAGAGCCCTCTAATGGGCAGTCTAGACTCTGTTCTCCATTTTTGCACTGCAAGTCTTAAGAAATGCTGGTGAGGTCAGAGTCACAATTCCTGACTTCAGCTGGTAGAGTAGAGAAAATTTGGATTTCTGCCAAAAAATTTTTTTTGTTTTCTGGGAAATGAAGGCACAAGAAAGTGCATAGGAAACATTTCCCACAGCATTAGAATAGTACTTCAGACTTACCATCCTCCCTATCATCACCACAACTTTTGGAAACAACCTAGATAAAAGCAGTACCTAGCTGGGAAAATCAGATCCATGTGAAGAACACAGTTTAAGTCTTGAACAGTGAGATTTAAATATTGATGGAAATAAGCAGTCCTGAAGACTACATCATTGCTTCCAACTACTGCAATCAAGCCATAGTACAATTGACATAATTTGCTTCTGTCTTGATCAAGAGTCTGGAATCAGTTACCTGACACAGGACTAGAAAGCATCACCATGAAAAAGCAGGCCCCTCTCGCACCTCAAATGTTTTGACTGCTTGACACAGTCCAGAGATGCAAAAACAAATAAGTTTATTTTTATTAAAAACCCAACTCTACTATCTTTCCTCATGCTGACAGTCCCTGAGGTCCGTCAGCATGATAAAAGGTATTTGAACTGGACCTATATCTCCATTTCAACATCTACCTGTATTTATCAGAGCACCTTTTTACCCTGATTTTCCCCAGCTCCTACAGCCCCTCCCTGCCATTCCCAAGAACACACGCTCTTCAGTGAGTGTCCTCTCTGTCAGCTTAGTCAGATAACTGCATCATTTGCTCATGATTTGATATATTAGAATATACCTCTGATTTCTTACAGTGTTAAAAGGCTGCCAGTCATCTTTGTGTCTGACCATTAAATGAAATACTAAAGTATCTCATTCAACATTTACCTGAGAGTCACAGACATCTGCATGTAAATGTCTTTCTCTTTCTCCTCAAAACAGGAAGTAGATATTTATACAGTGAAGACTGAAGAATTGGAATTTACTTCTGCATTCTGCCTCCAAATTCAGCGCAATGATTACATTCATGCCTTGGTCACATATTTTAATATTGAATTTACGAAGTGCCACAAGAAGATGGGATTTTCTACAGGTAATCTGTATTTCTCTTAATTTCATTTCTGTTGCTATCAGTCTATCAGTGCTGCTGATAAACCTTCCTTTAAGGTTTAATGTACCATCACATTTGAATTTCAGTGATAAAAACTATTGTAATTTTGGGGGAGGTGAGCAGGATGGGGAAAGGACAACTGCTTATAGGAATTCTGTGGAAAGAGAGGCAGAATTTCACAACGGCTATCAAGCTCAGAGCTCAGCAGGAATCACAACCTGTGAATTTATGTCCCTCACAATTTATATCTAAATCCTGTGCCGAGTTTCTCAGATTAGACAGAGAATCACCGCCTCAGAGAGATAGAGCAGCTCTGCATCCTAGTTTTCCCCAAATCCAAAACTCAACAAAACTCTCGCTTGCCCCAGAGTCTAGAACAAAACTACCAATTTTTCCAAGCTTTAAAAACACACATACTGATTATGTGAGTTGTCTCTAACAATCCAGATGAGAAACTCTAACTTGCCATGGTGAGCAGATATTTAAAGGAATAACTCCATTGCCTTAAGGCATCGTTTACCAGACTGAATAAACCAGAGAGTCTTGCAAGAAATGCAAAAACCTCATCCTGTAGACAGCCTGCATGTAGACAGGAGGGTGAAGTGTTTCTCTGCCTCTGTTCAGTTTATCATGATAAGGAAGGTGCAGAAGAATTACTCCATAAAAAGGTTGTTTGGCCATCTGCTGCTGAAGGTCAGCACTGTCTAGAAGACTGGTAAAGATTCTCACCTGGTGTCTGTTGGCAAAGCTGCACTGAATTCAGTAAAATACACCAGTTTCTAGGATATGTCAAAATGCCACTTCATTGATATGTATTTTTGTAAACTATGAATAAGTGTGTAATTTGGGGTGGACTTGGAGACCTGGGCCTGCATTACACACAGCCCCCACCCTGTTCTTGGGGCACAAGTTTCCAGTTATGTCAGGCTTTTCTAGGAAATGTGGCCCTGCACAGAGGCATGTGCACAACTACGTGGGTGTGTGCAAGGCAGCAGTTATGATTTAGAATATAAATTCAATTTTGTTTTGCTCTAACATGGTTTCAGTTAGAAATTTTACGCAGGCATGTCCAAATAATAAACAGCCTGGATCTGAACTCCTACACGAAGATATCTCATTTAACAATTAAGATTAACAGTCATTAAAACTGTCTGGACACATAGACAGAAATTATCTGGTAAAATCCTTTTCCTTTCGAAGATACCAATTTGCCAGCACAGTTTCTGAAAAAAGTTGATTTATATTGGTCTTCTGATTCTAGAATTTTAGAAAGCAGTTAAAAATTCCTGTCCTGCCAGTTTTTAAAAAAGCATCAGTATTTCCCCCATCACAAACAATTTTCAAAGCCAAATAATTTTTTTTTTAACATTGATGTTGAAATGAAATAAGATCATTATTTTATTAAACAGTGTTAATAATGATACCATACAGTGACCTCATGTGACTGGGGGATACAAATAGAAGAAAAATAAATTTATCAGAGGCTTTTTTTTGCCAGGTTAGGAAGTCTTTGAGTTCCTACAGCTATTCTTAGGTTCCTAGATGCTCTTGACTGCAAGAATGGTAGGAAGAAGATGCAAGTTCATTAGGCACTGCTCAAAGATTGGAATTGAAATCAGAAATAGAATCAAAGAAGTAAATTAAAAGCCTGAAATAGCAAAGGGTCATCAAAGTGATTCTGCTAAGCAAGACTAGAAATTCATTTAGACCAGTTTCCATCTCTGGCAAATTGCCCAAAATGCCTTTTAATAGTCCCAAAAGAGATCAAGGTGCAAGTGCCCTTTCATCTGCTCTATCCTCCTGGAAACTATACAATTTGCTGGTTTGGGATCACTAGTCAAATGTTTAATCTGCAACATTGTGATTAATAATTTTTGATGAACCTTTCCTTCATGCTTTTTATCATTGTTTTTTGATCTAATTTAGACTTCTGAAATTCAAAGCACTTAGTGGTAAAGATTTTCCCAATTTCAATACATGTGGGTTGAAAGAAAAGCATAAAAATGTGCCTATCTTGCCCTGTAACCCTTTTTGTGGAATCTTTCTTGCTGGGTGTGATTCATCTGACATATTCCAGTAAAAATTACAAGACAACCCACAGACAGCCAATAGAACTGTGTTGTAAAGTACGTTGCTATTCTATGAAAGAAAGGATTTTTCCCAATTGTTTCCAAGTCATAATTTGATTTGCAAGGCATTTAAGAAATTTCAATATGTGATACCCATATATATCTTTTTAGCACCTGATGCTCCTTATACTCACTGGAAGCAAACTGTCTTCTACTTGGAGGACTATTTAACTGTGAGAAGAGGAGAAGAAATCTATGGGACTATATCCATGAAACCAAATGCAAAAAATGTGGTAAGTCAGCATCCCTGATCTCTACTGATCACAAACTATGATCAGCAATAAAGAAAATGCATAGGAGTAAAACAATGAGCGTGCTAAAGGCATTCATGTTTATTAGTAAGAGCTCCAGTCACAGCTTCACCAGAGCTGATGGCAGCAATGATAAAGCAGTGCTAATGTTACAGAAGTCAGCCTGCAAGCAGGCTAGCATGGGAAGGGGGAAAGGATTCAAATAGATCACTGAGTCAGCTGCCCTCTGCAATCAGCTTGACTCACATTTTGTGACGCCAGCAGGCAAGGGGTTTTTCACACTGTCACTGAAATCAGTGGAAAGATCCCTTCTGCCAACACAGGATGACCTAGGGTGAGTACTTCAGTTCCACATCTATGGGCACTGAGTGATTTGCCACTCAGTGCCCAAGGACAGTCCAACAGGAAATTAAGTAACACATTTCAGAGGAATGCTTGCATGAACTCACTGATCGAATGTACTTGAACTCACTAATTGAGTGAAAGGGTTGTTTAAAATTGTGCCTTTCCATAGAAAATACAGATGCTTTATTTAAGACTAAAGCTAAAGCATGATGGATATCACACTACCATGACTGCTGAAAACTTCCTCAGTTTCTCTGCTATGGGCTGAATCCCCCTAGTGCTTCTTTAAACTGGTAAGGAGACTGTGAGACATGGTCTGATGGACAACCTATGGCTAGATAGAACAGGACATGAGAATTATGGCTTCTGGGAGAAGCACTGGACCATTTTCTGCCAAAAATCTTGAGCAGTCTCTCTTCATTTTCTATTACAGTAAACAGCAGTTAAAATAACGTGCTTATCCATCTATGCTGTTGTTGTAATTGTTGAAAAATTGCATTTGTTAGCTGTAACAAATCTTAATATTTCATTTTCTTCCCTTTTTGCATCGCTTTTCCATTTTTATACCAAACACAGATTGGATATGGTAGTGTTGATACAGAGGGAGAATTAAACACAAAATAAACTTTGCATTAAAATGGACACATTCACCCCTGAAGGTACTTGCTGCAAGAGGAAAATCTGTTTCCCCACCCTTTTGTTGTCCTAGAGGGAGTGGAATATTTTCTTTTGGGTCAAATGTATCCATTTTCTTTGAGGGGAAAAATGAATAAAATATCTCAAATTTGTTCGCACAGCAGTAAGCACCTGAATGCAGATTTAGGTGCTAAAATTAATGTGCTCTTGATAGTTGTCATAAGACAGAGAGACCACCTTGGTTCAAAAGGATTTGATAGTGCTTTGTTCTTCTGAAACATGAAGTTTTTCAAAAGCTTGCATAGACACAGCTTCTGTAGGACTATATAGTCCCTCCTCCCTAAAAACATGTCATTATAAGATAAAAAATTACTAAGGGCTTTTGTACAATGGGAAGTTTACTAGATCTATTCTGGAACAACCCCCAGTGGGAAAGCCCTTTAGCCTAAATTAAGAGCATCTCAATGGGGGATACCCTTCAAAAATTTTCATAGGATACATATGATAACAGCATTTCAGAAGCTTCCTGAACCAGGAAGTAACCAGGACATTAAACCCACCTCAGGAAGAGTATAGAAATATGACCTAAGCACAGATTGTATGGTGAATGCTGTTAAACATCTTACAGCCTGCTTTCTCAGTGTTAGCAATTTAAAAACAGAAGAAGTTAGAAACCACTGCAGGAATCTCTTGAATCTGCTGGTCTTTTCAACCCAAGCAATGATAACTGAATTAATACACTGAACTTGTGGTCTTACTTACATGTTGCATTTCGATCTTTTTACAGCGTGACCTGGATTTCACAGTAGACTTGGATTTTAAAGGACAGCTATGTGAAATGTCAGTATCTAATGACTACAAAATGCGTTAGCAAGAAACCTTTCAGAGAGATGAAAAGGAGAATTTTATCAAGTCTTGAACTGCTGAGCTTCAAGCTAGGAACAACTGTTCACAAGATTATTCTATTAAATACTAGAATGTTTACTCTGATGGAGGGTGGTAACTTGATCTTTCTTGCAGATAGTACAGGGGGCTGGGATCCCACTGTGAATGTACAGTATACAGAACTGTAGCTTTTGTTAAACATAGGAAAAAAAAATAAGCAACAGTCTTGAGTGTTCTGGTTAACTTTAGGATGGCAGAAGACGCATATACAAATTGTATTACTTACTGTGAATTTCTGGTTCTTCCAAGCTTTGCATGTTAAAGATGATTAGGGCAGTTTTCTCACTATGAAAGACTACTACAGCACATTACTGTGATAGTATTACCGGACTTATATTCAATATAAATGAATATATATATTGTACATGAGGAAAAAAAAAAAGTCATTTCATAATAGGAATTTGTTTTGTGATTATTTAATTCTCATTATGCAGTTATGGGAAGATAATGATGTTACCTCTGGCACTACTCTAGGCAGTGATATATTCCATTAACTGTCCAATGTTATAGCTTTGGTAAATATTCCATGCAAAGTGTAGATAAGAGCTGGGCATTTACAGGAAGTTCAACAACTATATTTTTGAATGTCCTCTGAAAATGTGGACCATTAGTTTTGAAATTCACCTTCACAACTGGATGTCTGTCAGAGCTTTAAAAAACATTAGCTTTTTATCCTTGAAAATATTCTGTGGTGAGTTTTTATAGCTGGATTTTGCATGAGACTTTCAGAAATCAGACACCTAGTATTTAAATGTGATGAATGCAAAGTCTCTGAAATGGTGGATAATTCATGCTTCTTGGCCATGCCATATTTCAGTTCTTTGCAAAATTCTTAATACAAAATAATTTTTAAAAAATAGGAATTAGTGTTACCTTTTGGTGATGTTTTAGATAAGTTTTAAATTGCAAATACTATTCTCAAGAGTGCAGTAATTTGCAGGAGCAAGTTAATGTCTTTAAAAAAAAATGTCGATGGCTTCTGATATTACTAAGATGTCTGTAGCTTTCCCGTCCCCTTGAGTCCCTTGTTTTTCGTACAAAATCTCCTGCTTATTGTTAAATTATTAAGTGCTTATAATTCCTCATATGTATGTATCAGGTCTTTTTACTATATGAATGTGGGCCATTTAATCACATGTAGTTCATCAACAACTGCATCACCAGTCCTATCTACACATTTTCCAGTCTGTCTGGCATTAGGCACTAAATCATGTTCTATCTTGTACTGGATAAGATTGACTAGTTTTTTGCCTAAAAATATTTTTAATCACCTGCAAATAAAGCATACTCGAAGATGTATTTTGCCAGTATTTGTCAACTTCTCGCTTTTTAGAAACCTATTTCTATTGATTTTCCCTCCTCAGAAACTGTACAGTGCCTCCATTTTTTCATGGTCTAAAGAATATGGTCTAGGGATTCAGTCGAATGGTATCTGTGTAGAGTGAAATTAAACTGTAATTCAGCAGTAAAAGATACTGTTTGCAATTTAGTTCATCACTGTTGTTTTAAAGCTTCTTTCATATTTTTGGATTGAGGATGAAAAAGTTTCCGTACAAAATTGAGTTTATCTGTCAAATATTGCTATCATTTTCAGGGAATGAGTTCAGCTACTCTTTCAGTAATGGACTGGAAAAAAACATCTACAAGTCCCTTTCTAGTAACACTTTTGTGATTCTAGGAATTGAAGGTAAGGAAATCTACCATAGTTTTTCTCAGGCCCTCCATTTATATAAAACTCTACTCAAACAATATTTTCATCTTCTTCTTTGCCACTAATCACTGAGATGTCTATTACTGAAAGAGGAAAGACTCTTACTTTGTTTGCCTAAATCATACATTGAAAGCATTTAACACCATCCACTTCTCTAGCCCACTACATGAATATTTAATAACTTCAATATTAAAAGAATAACAAAGGAGGGGGGGAAATCTCATACCTTATTTAAAATAAAAAAGACAAATGAGAAAAGAAGAAAAAAAAAAAGATTCCTAAGGGTCTTTACTGAGAATGTGTAATTTTTGTCTGACAGAAAGCACTGGTCAAGAAGCAGCAAAAAAACCCTCACTTGATCAAAACAGCTTATTTATCAATTTGAGAAGTATTTAAGAACTGCTGTACCTTTCTGCCTCATCTTTCAACTGCTGACAGTGAAGTGTTGGTCTCTGTTCAATAGTGGCCACCTTGCCTTAGTACCTGAAGTGCCCATTCACTTCAGTATTGCAGGATTACATCCTGACTGATATTGCTAATGAGACAGTTCTGAGGTGGTCACCACACCTCAGGCACATTCCATCCCGGAAAATTATCTTGTGCTTTTCTTCACATCAAAAAAAGTATCATGTATTTCTCCATCACAGAAAGAATTGAGAGGGCCTACCAGAGTGCTGAGCGTCTTCAAATCACAGTGATCAGAAAGCAAATGCAGGCTTGCAAGGCCATTAAAGCTGTTACCTACCAACAAGGTTTTGTGCCACCGCTGGGTTTGACACACGTAGGACCAGTTAGGTCAGCATTAGTGAAACAGGTATGCAAAGACCTTGCAGGTCGGGTGCAGTCAGCTACAAGGCTTTCCTCAGCAATCCAAGTCCAGGTAACTACCACAGAATCTGAGCCTCATTTTCTCAAGGTTTGAATAAGAAGGTTTCTCGTGGACTCCAGGATAGAACCAAAGCCGCTCATTTTCAAAGCTTTGCATAAAAATATAATGACAAAATGACTGTTGAGAGCTGAAACAGACACATGTTTAAAACATTTAATTCCCTTCCCACAGACAGGAAAAGAAGATCGTGAGCTGAGGACAGAGCACGTGAAAGAAACAGAAATACAGTATTTACACAAAAGACTATCCCTGATGAGTAACAGCACTGGAGAAAAGAGAAAGCAGGTCGCTTCTGCCTTGACTCTGATCCTAAGGCAAAAGTATTAAAACTCTTCTCAGGGGTTGTTCTGTCACTTGAAACAAAAAAGGAGCATTCAAAAAAAGCTCCATGCTGAGCATGCCTCTAAAAGGCACAGTGGGCAATTCACACTTGCAGTGCTTGATAGGATTAAGGAAGTAGTCCCTAGTGTTAGGGGGGCCACTCTGTATTCCCAAGGTTCTCTAAAGAACAGCATAGTGTGGCTCTATTCTCATAAGAACAACTTATTCCCAGCACCAATTAACCCTTGCCAAATGTCATTAATTTCAGGTTTGGGTTTCACAGGGGTTGTACTGGGGACCTTTCTATGTGCAGAATTAGGGGTTTATTATTAGGACAGCCTTTTAATACTGTCTTAGACTTCTAATAAGAGTTGAAACTGTCCAAAATGTGAACAAGAATATTACCCAAGGTGGTAATATTTACCCAGTAATACCCAAGACATGTTTTTACCACAGAGCTAATTTGAAGAACCTTCTCAGAGATAATTTCTAACAGGATTTGTTTTAAATTTAATATTCAGAAATTAATTTAACACATACAGATTTGATTATAGATAACTTCACTCACTTAGAAGGCGAGTTTATAAAGGATACATAGTATTCCATGTATATAATGAAGAATAAGTCCCTGCTTTAGGAAGATTAGAAAGTACAGGGCTGACCTGCTGGAAAGCAGCTCTTCAGAGAAGGACTTGGGGATGCTGGTGGACAGCAAGCTGTCCATGAGCCAGAAGTGTGTCCTTGAGGCCAAGAAGGCCAATGGTGTCCTGGGAGCATTATGCTGTCCTTAGGAAGAGCATTGTCAACAGTCTGAAGGAGGTGATCCTGCCTCTGCACTCAGCCCTGGTGAGGGGAATCTGGAGTGCTGTGTCCTGTTCTGGGCTTTGCAGTCCCAGAGAGACATGGAGCTCCTGGAGCATGTCCAGCAGAGGGGAATGAGCATGACTGGGGGACTGGAGCATCTCTCTTAGGAGGAAAGGCCGAGGGAGCTGGGCCTGTTCAGCCTCAAGAACAGAAGACTAAGAGGGGACCTTATCAATGTCTGTAAGTACCTTAATGCCAAGAGAATGAGTCCAGACTGTTCTCAGTGGTGTCGAGCAATAGTACAAGAGGCAAAGGGCAGAAACTGATGCACAGGAAGTTCCACATGAGCCTGTCACTTGGTTTGTTCAGCCTAGAGGAGATTGAAGGGAGACCTCATTGTGGTCTTTAGCATCCTCACAAGGAGAAGAAGAGGGGAAAGTACTGACCTTTGCATCCTTGCAGCCAGCAGCAGGACTCAAGGAAACAGCATGAAGCTGAGCCAGGGGAGGTTTAGGTTGGATATCAGAAAAAGGTTCTTCACTCAGAGGGTGGCTGAGCACTGGAACGGGCTCTCCAGGGAAGTGGTCAAAGTACCAAGCCTGACAGAAGTCAAGAAGTGTTTAGACAACCCTCTCAGGCACATGGTGTGACTCTTGGGGCTGTGCTGTGCAGGGCCAAGAGTTGGACTCAATGATGCTTACAAGTCCCTTCCACTTCAGGATATTCTATGATTCCATGAGGAAGAACTTTACTGTGCGGGTGACCAAGCCCTGGAACAGATTGGCCAGGTTCTGGAATCTCCTTCCCTGGAAATATTAAAAAATCACTTGGAAATTAATCCCGAGTAATGGATTCTAAGCGACCCTGCTTGAGCAGGGGGTTACACTACGTGACCTCCAGTGGTCCTTTCCAAAAGCCTGGCTCTGTTTTCACTGTAACTCCCCGTTAGGTACTGGAAGATACAATTAGTTCCCACCTTAGTCCCCTCATGGTAACTCCCCTCTTCCCCACAAAACCCACGACTACATCCTAGCCTTCTATATTAATTACACCTCCTATCCACCTGTAATCCCTCCTCCTCCATTTTTCCTCCTAACAGTCTATGTTGTGGCTGTTACACAGTGCTTAACAAATGCATCTAAGGGTTTTGCAACAAATGTAATCCCAAGCATCACTATTTAAAAGAGAACCTCAGTTTTCTTGCTGTGTTGTGTTGGTGGCATGGAGGACACATTTTGTGAGCAACTGCCATTGGCTTATAAGGTCTAAGTTTATGCCAGTGTGTGTGCATCTGTGTAGTTGGAATATACAACTAAGCTAGGTGATTTTTTTTTCAATAGGCATGAAGCATTCACAAACAAGTTCCAGCTGGAAAAGGGGGAGGTTTTTACCTGTTTCTGAAACATTTGTTTTCAACATTTCTCAGAGATCATCTTAGATCTTAATCTGCTAAGCACATGTGGGAGTCATATAGAAGACAAATCCTTTAGATGGCATCTAAACTTCCTAGAAATTAAGTGTGAATTAACAGCACCTACACATTTTTTTAAAAGCAACTGAAGAAATAAACCTGATGCTTCAGATCTGATATAACAATATGTTTAGAGTAAAGAGAACATGAATCATCAGCTAGAGATTTCCCAGAAAACTGGTATTTTTGCACAGTATGATGACTGGGGTGAGCCAGGGCAGTAGTATGCCTACAGGGAACAAGAGAGTTCCCTGAAAATAGCTGCTGCTTTTGGGGATAGGCACAAAGAAGGTAAAATATGTTTTCTACACAGTTGAGACAGAGAAAGAAGCAGACCACTGCTCACAGATGACTGCTAAAGCAGACCACCTGTCTCTTAGACAAAAAAAATTATTCTAGGGTCCAGATACAACTGACAGGAAAGAAAAAGATTTTTATGATCTCAAGATTTTTGAAATCTCTGCTGTTCTCTGCATGTCTTTCAGGCTTTACAGGTACCAATACAATTTGCCTGACTCCCTTCCCTTTCTCTTTTCTTTGTATGTTTGACATTTTTCTCATTTTTAAGTGGAAACAAACAATGGAGATTAGCAATGATGCAAACAACATGAAGATAGTATTTTTTGAGAAAGCTTGGGGAGATACTATAGTGTGATTATGAAACAGAAAGAAACCATGTTAGCTTTGAGATAACAACTGCAACACAAAATCAGTCTTACTTCCTCCAACAACACACAGGTTTGGGCTACAATCCAAGTCATTCCTCTGAATCACCAAGTGCGGTCTTTTGGCAGCTCAGCAGTCAGCAAGATCAAGCCTGAGCTGACCCCTAAATCTTCATGTGGAAAACAGAACTTCCTCTTTTGCAGCTCGGTTCTGTGCTTTTGTGTCCAGCCATTTCCCATTTACGTAAATGAACCATCAGCATTTCCAGTACAACACAGCCCTAGGACCAGAAATGGACCCCTTTGTTAAGGTCACAACAGAATTTAATCACAAACCATACATGCCCTGCCATTTTGATGCAGGAATATGAAATGGCAGCCAGAAAGGCGTGTGTAACTTATTAACAGTAACTTGCAATGCCAATCAGTTAGCAGAAGCAGTTTATCACCGTTGTGGCATATTTTTGACATTTATTGGCATGAAAAATCAATGTCATTAGCTAATGAGATATGATTGAAGCAAATATAATTGCTATTATCACCACCAAGGGAGTATCTCAGAAAAAAAAGCTCAGTATTTTGCTTGCTTTCCTATGGGGTGAGTGTAGATAGCAAGAAACATAAGTGCTGTGTGAAGCTGAAGCAGCAATGTGTGATGGATAACATTTTTACATCAAGTAGACAACAACAAAACACGTGATGTCAGTACATTTTGAGCTATGAATTGAGGGTATGTTAGCAGCAGAATTCAAAAAGTGAAGGTATCCTTTACCAGTAAAGATGTGGAGGTAACTGAGAAAAGAACTTAAGAAAATCATTGGAAGACATTCAGAAGACTGGGTAAATTGTGCTGACACAACCCACTAACAAAAGTAGTGAAGACATTGAGGCCTAACATTTTCTGGGAGAAATTTCCATTTGAATTCTATTGCTAAATGATACCATGAAGTAGGAATTCTGTTAAGCAGCAGGATGTCTACTCTCCATCTGGGCAAATTCCTAGACCCTTGCAACCTAATGTTCATGGGTCCAAATGCAAAATTCACTTCTGCCTGCCAGAACATTGATAATGTGCTATGTTCTTCCCATTCTTGTTCCTTCAACAGTACTGGCATAATGTGCTGTTTCTTTTCCTTCATCTTGAGAAGTTTCTAGCTGGTACTTCAGTGATATATAGGATTCCCTTTGTGGAATCTGCTTATAAACCAAAACAAGACCTTTAGCAAACATTTCTACTAAGCTGTTCTCAGCTCTTACTTGCCTGTGTGTCATGTGTCCTTTTTACTACAGTCCACTCATGTAAATGCCTATGGCAGTGAGGATAAATCTAGTTGGCCTGGAGATACTGTCAGTCCCACAAGAATTTGAACATTTATAGACGGCTAGAATTTTAGAAGACAGAAAGTAACACTATAATTTACCAATCTCTTGAAAACATCCAACCCCACTGCTGAAGCAAGACAAGCTGGAACAGGTTGCCTAGGACCATTTAGAGTTAGGTTTGGAGTATCTTCAAGGAGGGATACTCCACAACTTCTCTGGGAAAACTATTCCAGTGTTTGATGCAGTCCACAGGAAAAAAAAAAAAAAAAAAAAAAGATAATTTCTTGTACTCAGATGGAATTTCATGAGTTTCAATTTGTGCCTGTAACCTCTTCTACAGACACTGGGTACTCCAGAGCAGATTCTGGCTCCCTTCTCTTCATTCTCAAAGTCCAACAAGAATTTACATTTACTGATAAGGTCTCTCTTGAGCTTTCTCTTCTTTAAGCCCCCTGGGCCCAGTCATTCAGCTGGTTTTCAGAGCAGTTTCCTGTCCAACTATCTAACACTCAGTCATCTTGTCAATGAGGATGTTATGGGAGAGTGCCAAAAGCCTCACTAAAGCTGGGTTAAACAAGACCCATGAATCTCCCCTCATCCATCAAGCTAGACATCTCATTGTGGAAACTATCAGGCTCATTATGCACAATTTCCCTATTGTAATTCCATGCTGATTATTCCTGATCACCATCTTGTCCTTTGTGAATCTCAGAATGGTTTCCAGGACTAGTTGTCAATCACTTTCCCAGGGACTGTGGTAAGGCTCATTGCTGTCTGGACCCTTCTTCCTGCCCTTCTGGAAGACAGGATGGACATTTTCTTTCTTAGAGATGTCTTGCACCACGGAGTGCTTTCATAACACCCTTAAAAGCGCTGTTGCAGGTGTTGTGGTGATCTTAAATTAACTGCTAGGCTTTAATGTTCATATACAAAGCAGGCATGCAAAACGGTCTGCTTAACTAAAACGCTATTTTTTGGGTTTTTTCCATCTGTACCACCAAAATGTAGGTCGTAAGGAAACTTTGGATGTTTCTAGTCCAAGCAGAAATTTCCTCAAAGCTATGTCAAATCACTGTGGCTTTGTGTAAAACCTGTTCTGAAAACCTCCAAGGATGGGGACTTTGTAAATTATCAGCAAATTGGATACAAATCCCCTTCACAATAAACCATGCCTAGCTTATTTAGCATTACATTTTGAAACCTGCCAGCAGTTAATTTTTAATCATTTGATAGATGTCTCTAATTGTGCATGACTTCACTTTCTTGACCAATGGCACCCTACAGAAATCTAAGTATACCATGTTTGCACAGCTGCATTGTTTCCACAGCTGTGACAGAAAGGTACATTCAGCTACTGTTGTAGACAAAAATCATGTCAGCGAGGAACAAATATTAAACAAAAATTCCACTACTTAATTATCTGAGCAGCACTTGACTGCTGTGCAGCATTCCCTGCATGGGACAAGCCAAGAGCAAGGTCTTCACACATCTTACCTGAGTTTAGTAATTCCTTGCACAACCTCCCCTGGGGCTTCTAATGACACAAATTATTTCAGTGTAGAAGGTGACTCTACAGAGGATTACAAATAAAAATGCTTATAGCATACCTGTAGAAAGTTTCGCTCCTATCATTCATTTGTCTTTCTGACAGAAATGTCACTTAATGCAATCAGTTTCTCTGTCAGAATAATACTTAAAGAAGTCCTGTCACTGAAAAGCTGCATAAGTGATTTATGCCTCATTTTGGAGGGATGAGCAACAGCCTTATTACAGCTTCATAATATAAATCCATACAATACAGGGTTGCTATGACAACTGATGAGCCTTAATAGCCTAGATTCAAAGGACCTTGTTCAAAACTGTCAAGTAGTGCAGTTCAGTCATTTGCACCTGTAAGAACTGGGAGAAGGCCATGCAGAAACAGAAAAGTTCACTCAGGCTCTCAGGGGAGGCATCTGAACTTTGCAGCTGAGAGCCTTCCTTACCTCTGAGCTATGCACTGCTAGTCCTGAGGCTTTTCAGCCCCCAGCAGAGGTACCCAAACTGGTGTTTGGCTGCAGCAATACTGAGCTCCCAAGGCTGCCTGAGAAACATGGTTCACACCCAGTTCCATTTATTAGTATTTAAAGATGAGGTTACAAAGAGGTAAGACAATTAAACACCTTCTTGGTACTGAAAATGGGCTTCCCACCCCTCTAGGCTTCTTTTCTCAAAACTGTGATCTTAGCTGTGTTTTCTGCCGATATCCTCCCACTAACTGTGGTATTTGTCAGATTTTGCTGGGCTAGTTCAGCTCACTAACGCAGGAGAAAATTCTGCCTTTTTCTTCTTTTCTCTATTATTTTTTTTCCTTGAGATTCTGCCAAGGCCTAAAATGGCTTGTTGCAGGGTTCTAACAACTTGTAAAAGGTAAAATGGAGGAGTAATGACTGGCAGGAAGGGAGAGTTGCAAACCTACGCAGTGCTCTACCCTCTGAAAACAGCAGCACCCGAACTTTAACAGCAGCAATACAGTCACAGCAATATTCACATTCCCAATCCATAGACTTGATTTGCTCTGAAAAGGTAAGATTTAAGTGTAGTGCTGCAGCAGCACTGAATCCTGCAAATAGGCAGACTGATGTTCCAAAGCTGATAATACTCACTTTGCAATGAGGTCATTAAGAAGAAGGCAAAAAAAACCCCAAAAAGATTAAGCTGGATACAGTGACACAAGACCTAAAAAAGCATATTATGTATGCTCTGAGCAAAGGAGCACAGCTCTCACAAGGTGAGGCAAAGGTGGCACCAGACAAAACACCAGGCACAGCACAGTATGTCATAGAGGGATGTGCTGCTCTTCCCTTCTGCAAGTCCAGCCAAAACCTGAGCTGAGTACGTCCTGCAAAGGTGCAGATGCATACACAACACACTAATGTCACCAGCCACACAAAACACAGCAGGGTCTTCACTGTTCATTACCCCCACACACACAAACAGCACCTCAAGTAATGGGAGTGCTTGAGTAACATTCAGAGCTGCATAATGTGTTACTCCGATGTCTCAGTTCCACAGGATTCCCTACTACCTTCCTGCTCAACCCATGAAAATCAGACATTTCCAGTGAGAAAACTCCTCTGAATCTGGGTTTTTATTGTAATGATTGTTATGCTCAGGAGAAGCATGTGGCAGAAAAGGCACTGACAACTGCAGAAGCTAAACACAGCTGTCCAGTATAGCTGGACTTGTTTGAAACACTTCCCTCTTCAGTGTTTGAAAGGAAATAAGCAATGCTTATCTGACTAATCCAAGGTCCTTCAAATTCTAGTACATTTGGAAGGATTCAGTGTCACTGCATACAATAATTCAGATTAGTAATAGAAATGAACTTTTATACCTGCCCTGTAAAGTTAACCTACTGGGTTTTTTTTTTCCCCTTGAGAAGCCTATTTTCATCAGACAATAACCAGGTGCCTTTACTAGTTTCGTATTGGAAGAACTTTAGTTGTTTGATGTGTAAACAGGCCAAAGTACCCAACTCTCCTTTTTCCAGAAGTGTATGTGAGTGTTATTGCAATTTCTGTAATTTCAATAATCAAAAAAGACCCATTATTTCAGCAGCTGTGGATGAATTCAGGAAGTTGCCACTGATGAGCTTTATGAGCATGTTTCTGCTTTCTAAAACAAGCTTCCACTTCTGCAAATGATAAAGTGGATTTATTCCAAAATGAACTCACATGGTAGAAAATTCTGCCAATATATGGATGTTGCAAACAAAAATGGTCCCAAAGTTGGGAAATTTTACTTGAGTTAATTTACTACCAAAGTACACAAACCTTTTATCGATGATTAAGGTTCTGGGGAAAGAAAAAGAGTGTAAACCATTAGACAAATGTATTCATGTACATTTTTTCTCTCCTCTGCTCCTGAGTTTCAGCTTCCTTTTTTTTTCACTATGAGGTCAACTCTGTCAGAATTTGTCCAGGGAGCCAACAGGCAGCACAGGAAGTTGTGGGGCTGTGTCTAATGCTTTCTGCCACTCCAAGTAATATGGTTTCAGCCATTCAATCCCAATGATTCCAGTTGGCCTGGGCTAAGGGATACCAGTTGTCCTGTTCCTCATTTGTCCCTGCTCCAGTATGGGGTTACCACTGGCTGCATTTCTTTCAGAGGCAAACTTGCTTCAGTGTGGTCTGTTCCTCACATATTCCTTGTGTGTGGAGAGTTCCCATTTTAACAGCTGCAGATCATTCTTTAAATCTGGTATGTGAGGAGGTGCTGTACACTTCTCTCAGGAAGGTTATACTGTGCAATGATTTTTTTTTTTCCCCACTGTTGCTCCATTCACATCTGGACAGGATGGAAACTGTTTTGACTGGCACACAGTAACTCATGTATGTGCAGTTCCAAAGGGTTAGGAGCACTCTGTTATATCCATGCAAATGGACTTTGTATTGTGCATATCCAAAGATCTGTCAGTATCAGGTACCTGACCAGGCAGAGATAAATTTCTCCCAATGGAGAATTTAAATGGAATAATGGGAAAAAAAAAAAAAAAAAAAAGAAAAGAGGAAAAGGAAGCTTCACTACTGTTAAGCCAGTATTAACTTTCTGAAGAGTTGAGAAAAATACTGCCAGGAGGTATGAAACCCTGGTGGAGAGTCAGAAGACAGGAACCCAGCAACACAGGAACATCAAGGAACGTGGGAACCTGACAATTCCCACACCAGTTTGATGGCCAGCTGGACAGCAGAATCTGTCCAGGAGTAGAGCCTTGTAGCATGTTATTCATACCTGTCTTCAGTGAGCATGAATCCACCAGTAAGTGCTGTTTGTTCAGGTGTGCCAACAGGTGAATAAGCCCTGGCCTGAGGTTTAGGTAACCAAACAGACCATGAGAAACCCTGGACATGACACAAGCAACTCTGAACACTGCAAATAACAGAGGGAGAAGCTGAAAGTTGTTAGAGACAGCACTGTGAGCAATGCCTGGACTTCCCAGGTGGATAAGGGGGAGTTACACAGTAACTTCACAAATAATTGGCGGGAAATAGTTGGGACTCTTTTGGGAGTGGAAACTTGCAAGGCCAGCAGCACCTCAGTAACTATATCAATAACAGCACCTAAAGTCAAGGTGGCTTAGGAAATAGTAGAAGAAATAGGTATGTGGGTACACATGTAGAAAACCTGGGACTAATAGGGAAAAGGCAACTAGGGACAAGTTGTTTCTTTGGGATATGAAGGACAGAGAAAGGGAGGGGTCCGGGTAGATGGAAGAAGAATAAGCATGGAAAAAAATCAAAAGAAGGTAGAATAAAAGGGACCAGTTGTATGCAGGCAAGCTACTGGTCAGAATTTATCTGATGAGCCTTGTGCCCTATAGCTGCAGGACATCCAGTCTTTTCATTCAACCTTATTTTCTGCTTGATCCTGGGGAGAGGTGTAGGGCAGAGTGGGAGAAAGAGCACTGCAAGGCATAGGAGCTGTGTACACACACATTTTCATCAGCGAACTTAAGTCTTGATCTGTTGGAAAGGAAGAGGACAATTAGGTTATCTGTGTTCATATTTATAGGAATGCTGCTTGTGTATATGTGGGTGACAAGCAGTGAAGGCATCAACCTCTGTGTTGTCTGTGTGGCTGATGACGTTGGTGCTGTGTGTGCATCTGCACTTTTGCAATGTGTACTCAGCTTGGGATTTGGCTGGACTTCCAAAAAGGATCAGCAGCAGCCACAGCTATCAAACTGAGATGGAACACATTGCCTGGGTCCTGGACTGCACCAGATTTGTCTGCGGAAGAAGAGACTCCCCTCATCCCAGGATTCAGCTGCTTCTTAGCATTGTCTGTTCTCAAACTGTGTGCATCCTGCTGCAAGGTCTCAGTGCATGCTAAAAGACACCCAAATAAAAATGATCCCATGGAAGTCACAGAAAGAAAATCCACTTCACCTGTCACTGTCCTTCAAAACCAAGATGAACTTCAGGGATAAAGATATTAAGGATCTGAATTTGGGCGTTCGCAGGGCTAGAATGATGGAGAGTAAAGCTGAAATTAAGGGTTCAAACTGTCTTCCTGAGGCTGACAGAGGCTGGAGAAAATATTGCTGGTTCCAGTATGGATGAGGAACAGATCACTCAAGTCAATAAGCAGAGCCAATATTTAAACTGATGACACTTTTTTCCTGGTTGAAATTGGGATAAAGTGTTGTTTTTGTTGATGTTTAAATTAATGGTTTACACTAGTTCAGCTCCAGCCAGGACTGAACACAGATGGTTCAATTCCAAGACTTCCATGATGGATAACATGCCACAGTTGATAAGGTGACTCAACTCCTCACAACCAGTAATGGACTTCAAGAAGCAGCCCTGGGAAGTGAACAGAAAACCTATTGACTTTCAGTAATGGATGCTCATTTTGCTCCTTTAGTATTTTAGAGCTTCTTAGGCATCTCACTGAAGGCAAGGGGAGTTTTTTTCATTTGGATGAGCAGATTCTCAACAGGAATCAACAAGGGAAAAAATTCTCAATAATCAGCTTATCCTGGGCTGCTTGGTTCATCCATCATTCCTGATAGAAGTAAACTCCTGGTTATTCTACCTGATAGGGAAGGGATCCCATTTGGATCCTAACTCACAGAAAAGGGCATTTGAGTGCTGGTATGGATATAGAAATTGCTGTAGGGGAAAGTCTGTAAAGCCCTATTGTGCAGTTCTTGGAACTAGATAACCACCTTTGATCAGGCTGAAATCCCAAGAGCACAATTAATAACTGACAAAGTTTTTATCCAAAAATAGAGTTACTCATTGAGCTAGTGCTTAATATTCATCTTTAGTTCCAAATTGATTCATTAGTTAAATGAAAAATAACTTTTAAAAAACATTTAGAAAATGGATTAAAAACATAATGTCTGTAACAGCTTTATATAATGAAATTTACCATCTTGTGTGATATTTTAATGAAATAAATTATGCCATGGGTTCCACTTTCCCAACAAACTCACTATTGTGAATAATTGTTCTTGAATGCTTACCATAATAGCTGGATGCAGTGAAGATATATCCCAAGGAATAATTGTTGATCATGTGGTGGCTGGGTGATGTACTCTCAAGTTTCTCATTTCCATTTATAGTCCACAAAAGCTTCAAAAGATAATTGGCATTTGTGTTTCTGATGATCCAGGGTGGGCCATGATTTTCTAAAATGCATCCCCATGGGTAAACTGTGTCTCAGTGCTATCAGGCCCTGGAGGAATGTTGTGTGCCAGCTGCTTTTGAAAAAGCAGTCATGTGTTTAGCTACATGAGGAGGAATTTTTTCTAAGCATTGCTAAAAGAGCAATATCTCACTGGATTTTAGGGAGATTTTTCACTCATTAAATGCTGGTAAGTTTTCCAAAACCTTCCTCAAAATAAGATCCGCTGTTTCTGAAAATTCTACCTCCAAAATTTTCTATGACACCTCTTGTAACAGACATCTGGAGACAAAGAGCTGTTCAGTCAGCCTTAACATGTTTTGAACTACAAACAACTACACCTATGGCAATTTTTAAAAACTGTAAAGAGAGCTTAGCACAAAATCAGGATCTAAAGGTCTGAACAGAAATTAAATAAGCAGTATTCAGAGGATGGGTCATTCACACCAGTAAGAATTTACTTCATATTCCAAATAGTTTTCTTCCCATAAAATTTTTTCTTCTTATTAATAATGTGGCAGCTTCTACAAGCCTGATGACAAAGCAGGATTCAGTGGTGTTAGGCATCAATCAGAATAAAAGACTATTACTGCCCCAAATACACTGTCAATTAACTAAAGACAGTATTCATAAAAGCAAGATCAGATCATAAAAAGATTTTAACTTTCACTTACACCTACAGTCAGAACACAGCAGAAGAAATATTTGGAAGATAAAAGCATATCTGATAGTGCCAGGTAGTGTTGTATAAATGTGTGACTTGTCTAAACATGCCTCAGCATTTTATTGTCTCATACAGCATGACTTTTTGTTCGTAGCAGATTGAAGTTCGATGGTTTTCTCTTTCACTTTATCTTCATGTTCTTTTAAAATCCTGGGGCAAAGAAAGAATACTTGTGAGAAAAAAAGTCAATAAAACCCACAAGAGATCTAACAAAAAAACATTTTCCCCACAGTATAAAACTGTCCAGAGATTTAACAGATGATGAAATTTTGTGAACTAACAAACAAAAAAGTACAATTATGGTGGCCACATCACACAACTGCCTTTGTTCATTTAGTTAGAAAAATTTAGTGCTGATTGTTAACACTTATTGCATATTACACAGACTCAAAACAGTGACTTTCATTTCTTACTTTTAAGGATGGAACAAAACTAAAACAAATCTGGCTGCCTGACACCTTCACAAAATTTCACTGATTTCAGCAACAATATTAGAGATTTGCCAACTCATTAACAGCATCTTCATCTCTGTAAGTAGTTCAGAGGGGCCAAATTTTCCTGTATCTTTACCTCTAGCCTTCATATAACTTAAAAAATGCACTTCTTCCTGTCTCCCAGCCCCCAGGCAGGCGACGAAATTTGAGCTGTAATGAGCAGAGGGAAGAAGGAAGCATATCCAAAGTCCTGCTGCAAGGAGTCAGCAGCATCCATTTTCAAGTATATTTCTCCAAACCTTCAGGAAATCATTGCAAGAATTTTCATAACAGCCAAGGCCCTCAGCTTTCCTAGCAACAATTCAGATGTTTCTGGATCTATGGAGAGTTTCACCAGCATAACTCTTTATGAACCTGAGCAACTCTCAGTCAGAGCAACAGAGCAGTTGAAAAGCAATGAATATTTCACCACCCTGACTTCCTATAACTAATAAATATAAAACTAATATAATAGAAATAAAATATAACAGAAATAAAACATAATAGAAATATGATATGATATATGATATGTAATGTAATGCAATATAATATAATATATAATACTAATTAAACAAAGAGAATTCACAATGTCATCACATTACAGGGCAGTCAGGCACATAAAAAACTCATTGTTTGTGTTTTCTTCTTACCTAGCTAAGTGAAGCACAGACTTTTCCACATTGTACCCAGAACATGCACTGCATTCATAGAAAATTAAATTGTAATCCTACAAACAAAGAGAAAGGCCATTTCAATTACTTTTGCACAGTCTCACTCCAGACGTAAAAAGAGCAACACAGATATACTGAAATATGAAAATAAAGAAGGAGAAATAGATCATCTTAGGATTTTAATTCTAGAGGTAACAGTAAAGAGTAACAAAAGAAGCCCAAGTGTGCCTCACAAATAACAACTATATGCTTCTCTTAGCAGATATTTGTTCTGCAGAGTGACTTTTGATGTAAGAGCTCAAATGAAAAGAGATCTTGTAAGGTACTAAGTCCTGTGAACTTCCCTTGTGATGATCAGGCAATTCCCACATTACTGAGTGCTGGACAAAGCAGGTGAAAAGAATTCCAGTAACTCTTCTTTCATCTTTTTGTACTTGTGAAATTTTTCTGCACCTTCTTTCCCGTCAGCCTGCATCTTTCAGTTCTGTACTCCCCTGGAAGCTTTGTAATTAAGAACAGTGGGTAAATGATCAAGTCTTGGGAGAGATTCTCAGCACTGCAGCTGAAGTCTTATAAATGCAAATGCAAGAGATCATCTGCACAGGAACCTGACCTGGCAGTTCTGATGGCAGAGAAGTTTGAAGGGAATGACAGGTTATCCTCCAAAATAGTCATCTGTCTACTTTCACAACCTGCTGCAATGAAGGTCACCTACATTGCCTCTGTGGCATTACTACACCTTTTACCCATTCAGATTTCAATTTTCTATTCACTTTCCACTTGTCTCTGTGTCTTATGGCTATTTATAGCAGTAGCTTAAAACTCAAGCAAGTAAGTCAGTACCTTAGAAAATTACAATCACGTCTGCATATCTTCATTTGTTTGTTATTAACTGGGGTTACTGCACTTATACTTATTTAACCACTCTTCAGAAGACACTTATAATTCAGTTTTCAAAACTTTTCCATTAAGATGAACGGGTATTCCAGTTTTGGGTTGATTTGTTTTTTCTTATATACCATGCTTCCAGAATTGCACAACTTTTGGAAATTTTTGTCATCTTTGTGAAATTTCAGAGGAAAAAGTGGGGAAAAGAATTCCATAAATACAGTAGTTTATTTTAGCAGCTCTAAAAAATGTGCTTCAGAGTTATCCAATGTCAATTCTGAATATGTTGTCAATGGTTATGTTGTTTGTTCTAATGAAAAACAGGATTGAACAACATGCAATAATTTCTTGATGACCAGATAAGCACAGAAAAGCAGAGAAGGAAGAAATCAGGCAATGTTAGTGTTGAATGGACATTTTATCGATTTTTTAAACATACATAACATTTGCAATAATGCAACCCTATGATTCTCTTGCTTTGCTTAGAAAAGGTCTAAGATAAAATGTGACCGGGTCAAATTTCTTGCTAGCTATGCAAAGAGAAGCTTGAAATAAAAATTACACTCTCTGTTTCTGCTCAGCTGATCAGAACTCTAATAGAAAACCTACTGTGGTCAGTTTATAAGTATCTTATGTCAGTCAAGCTGAGAGTGATATTACTCCAACATATTCCCCACATACAACAGAGTGTCACTAGAGGAGAACTCTCAGTGATAACTTCACTTACGCTGGCATGAATCTGAATGGATTTTTCAACAAATTGCTTGGATGGAAAGATAACAATTTAAACTCAATTGATAATGAGTGCTTAATTCTCTCAGTCTAAGAAAAAGGTTCTTGTCTGAATGGGGAGATAGTTTGGAAATACACCATGCCATTTCCTTGATTCAAAGAGGAAGCTTTAATTGACAGAATACACAAGGAGCACAGACTAGGAGCAGGCAGGACACATATAATTATTAAGCTAGGAAATGCCATCCATCTCCATCCAGGAATCAGCTATTGAACCTTGGAGACCACTGGCAATTACTTCATTTTAAAAACTTACCTACAAATCAGCAGACATCTAAAGAATAGGGAGGAAAATTAATTATTACCAGAGAGAGCTGGGCAATTTTCTGTCCTGCAAAGAAGCACCACTCTGAGAATAGCTCCCTTATTAGCAGTATTTGTGTAAGAATGGCACTGACAGGTTGACAAAGCAGACACTGTATGAATTCACAGAAACAATCCTCATTCCATGAAGCACATACACGCTGCAAAGCCAAGGCAGACAAGGCATTATTATCTTATTTTATAGTTGAGGAGCAGTGATAGAGAAGGATTTATTGACCCATTTAAGATCACTCAGGAAGTATGTGCAGGGCCAAAATAAAATCATGCAGACATAAGCATACCTGAGCAGTACCTTTATCATAAGGCATTTTATTTAAATAATTGGCAGTGCTTACACTTATCCACTCAAACAGAACATTCCTGGATGCTCACAATGTGATCTTAATACTCTCTCTTGTTGTAGTCATATGAACTCTTGATCACTGGATCAAGCTAAACTAAAGAGAAATTTGCTATATGGAGTTTGACTTCTGGATCCTCTGCTAAAATAAGTCAAATGGACTTCCACAGTCCCTGTGCTCATTCTATTCTCCCTTTCACGGGATGTAAAAAACACACTGGAACTACCAGTCTTCTCAAATGACAACTCCCTTCAGGCTGCCATTATTCCTTTTAAAAATTAATTGTGCTGCCCTCCTTGCAGAGAAGTTATGTGACAAGTGCATTACAATGGAAACCCTTGGGTTTCTGACCAAAGCTGTAGTTCAGTACAGTGCTTGTAAGATGTGGGACTGAAGCAAAGCAAGGGTTAATACAGCTGGGCTGAAATGCCCCCTGAATGCTCCTTTCTGACTATAGAAAAAGCTGGGTAAAACCAATCCCATCCTGTGAGACATTGAAATAGTCCTTAAAACTGTTTGACTTCAGGGCCAACAGGCTAAACTGATTCTTTGTCTGCACCAGAGCTTGTTTTCACCAAATATGGCAATACAAATTAGTATCAGCTCAGCATCTAGCCCTGTGTATTTGGGATCATTCGTGAGTAATTCATGGGATTGTTCACAAAATAAGTATCTCAAGTGCATACACTAACAGGGACAGTGGTTTCAGAGGAATTTCACGGCCATTTAGCAAGAATTAATATTTCCTTAAAACTCACGGTTATTATTAGCTCAGCAAGCAAATTATTATAATTTAATTGTATCTGTGCTGCTTTTCAACTAATCCATTGCCATTAATCATTCCTTCTCTTAACTACCTCAGGCAGCACATTCAAACATTCAAATGAGTCATTCCGATTCATTCATTTGATTATAACCATCTTATTTGACAACTTTTTGTTTTACTTATGCAAAACATTTTATTTTCTTGCATGACATGTTAGAATTAATAGCCTGGTGGGCTGTGAGCTCTATATACTAGAATGATTCATCTTTGTTTTACTAGTACAGTTTTTTTAGAGCAAGATGACATGCAAGACACCTACTCTCTGTCCATTTAGCATTTATGTGTCACTTGTTTTTTCACAGAAGGATTCAGTGTTACACCCTGGAGTCCCTCTTAGCTTCCAGGGTCTCTAAGTTATCTGCATTTCCATGCACACAAGAAAATAAAGCTGATTTCTTAAAGGGAGAACCTTTGGAGGATAAAGTTCAAGGCTGATAATCCTCTCTGACAAAAACCAAATAATGGACACAAACCTGAATAGGGAGGTATAATTTCAAAAGGCTATATGAATAATTGAAATAAGATAAAAAGAGATCTGGCCCTAATTCTTTCACTTACAGAGAGGTGTCTAGCAGCAACCTTTCCTGGAAGAACAATTCATCTGCACTTCAAATTCTGAAAATACCCTTTTTATTACTGGTAGTAAATCTATTTTCAAAGGTGAAACAGGTAAATATGTGAAATCCAGCACATTGTTTAATTTAGGTATATTCCTACCAATTCAATTAATATTTCAGCAATATTTTGATGACTTATTTCTAAATAAATGAATATTCTGCAGGCATTCATGTTCAAACTATAAGCACTCTATAAAGAGATTCAAAGGAAAAATTGATGGGCATGGTACACAAAAATATAAACAAGTATCTGGTATTTTCAGTCCCTTGAATGCTTAAATTATGCCCATGGATCACCAGTGCTCTGGTAGATGCAGACAGTTAACTCTACTTATTTTATCTCCTTGATGGAAAGTTACTAAAAGTAAACATGTTTTCTACTCCTACCACAGGAGTAACAGATGGTCTTCTGTGGTTTTACAGGAGGTAGGAGGGAGAAAAGGTCCCCAAATTATCTCTGTGTTAAGAATCCTTTCACAGAGAAAAAGGAGGAAAAAAGAGAGAGAAAAGAAGCAGCAAGGAAAAAAATAGAGAAAAAGAGAGAACAGAGACAGAGGAGACACAATGAGAGTGAATTCTTAAATATTTTTCTTCTCCACTCACTTTTTGGTTTGGTTTAGGGTTTTTTATTTGATTTGTTTTGTTTTAGGGTGTTCTCTTTGTCTAGGCAGTGTTGTAAGTACTATAATTACCAGCACTTACATCACTGAAAGCTGAATTGAAGAGTGTGGCGGGGTTCCTAATCTTTAAAGATACCTATCTGACTAAGATTAATCTGTGTTTCTATGAATTTAGACACATTGAGACTCCATTTTAAAACCTTCACCTTCAAGCCTTGCAGGGAGCTCCCTAAGTACAGTACCTTTGCAAGATGGTCTCCCATTCCCATCGGGACCTCGCGCTCCTTTTCGTTATCGGTTTTGTTACCCAACAAAAGAACAGGCACATTCTCCCCAGTTGCCTCCTGCAGCATAAATAGCAAATATCAGCTGAAGTGTTGAATTCAAAAGATCACAGATGAGGAGGATAAAAGCTAACAAGTGTCACACTATAACAAGACATTTAAGACTTCACACAAACCAGGTATGTGCCACTTTGCTTACAAACATGTCAGGAATTGAAGTTGGATAAAAGACGTGAAAAAGACATAATGTTAAGATTACACTGACTACGTTTTTTTTTAAGTAACAGCACAGAAGCTCATTAGACTCTATATTAAAACGGGAGAGAGAAAACCACCACGCTACACAGGCTCAGATATTATGTGTTTACAGCCACTGTTTTTCTAATTACATGGCCAGGAAAAATAATGGCAACACCTGGGTACTATTATGCCAAATGAATTACATGAAATAGTGAAGAAATACACAGAATAGGCCCCCAAAAATACACAGAATAGACAGAAATCAAAATTCATTCTGAAAAGGGTTATAATTATCACAGTGAGTGCTTTTATTAGGTGGGCTGAATGCTACAGCAGTAAAGGGACTTGGCAGTATGTCCAACTTAGCAACAGTTTGCAGCAAACAAAAATTAGTTAGTAAAAAAGAATGAACTATTACAGCTTGGAAAAAAGTTTTGACCAGAATATTCAATTTTTCTGAATCAAAATGCTCCTCTAGCTTTTACCATACTGAATTAAAACATGCCACTGATTTATTAAGATCATATAATTAGCAAGGACCTGTTCTTCCCAAATGAATGCTAATAGTATTTCAGTAAGGCTACTCATATCTGGAACAACTATGACTGTTTGGATGCATTTAAATGACTGAGTCCTAATATGAATGCCCAAAGCCACCTGGGCTATTCTGGAAAACAGTGTGTTATACTAGAGCACATGCCCAATAAAATCAGACTAAATGATCTTTGCATATCAATTTGTCCCTTACTTTTTCAGTGTGCAAACAGGAAATCACACTTCATTCTTGCTACAAGTCAGCCCTTTGTGGCAGCTGCCTCAGTTTTATTTTTACTCTTTGTTCTGGCCACAAGAAAACTCCGTTGCTTGCGCTCTTAATATGTTTTAATTTTTAATTTACTGATGTCACTCAGTGGCATGGACTACAATTTTCTTTTCAAGTGGTTGAAAGGATAATCCCCAGGAAACTGAACTGTCTTTCACGACGCAGTTTCACAGCACTAATGTAGATTACATAGTTCTAAGTTTATGGCTGATGTTCACAATATAGTCTATTTTCCACAAGCTACACACTTGGTTATCAAACTGCTAGTGATCATCAGTGATCACCAGATCACCATCACTGATCCAAAACACCTCTCAGTGCTAGCAGTGATCCAGTGGGGGTCATCAGCTCAGCTCCCTTCATGAGAAATCAGAGGACTCCATGCTTTTCCAGGGATTTTCCCACCCCTCATGCAAAGTCCTTAAAACCCTGGAACTATGATTTTTTTTTTTTTTTTTTCATAGAAATAGAGATGAAAAACCATTTCACTGGCAACAGTGCAGACCAAACTCACAAGCAAAAACGTAATTGTGACAACACAAGAAAATGGTGCTCTCTGCTTTACCCTGCTAACAGCCCATGTTCAGAAGAAGGTAGAGAATGACACCAAGGTTTAAATTTAAAATTACATCAAGTTACCTCAATGCTTATCAGCCACTGCTTGACAGCTGTGAATGTGTCCTTTGCTGTTATGTCATACATCACAATGACACCATCAGCTTTCCTGAAAAACTGCTTGGTAATGCTTCGGTACCTACAAGTAAGAGTCTGGTTACAGCTCTCTTCAACAGAAGCAACAATCTGACAATTTAAAATTCAAAGTAATTCCTCCATACAAAGGCACATCAATTATTTGGAAAAAGAAAAATTTAAAAAATATAAGGATTTTTTAAAATAAATTGTCTGGAAAAGCTCCCCCTACCTTCTTTTACTGATTCTGGGTTAGGCTGGATAATTAGTTGCATATTTCACCTTCTATCACCTCTTTCATTTTAAGCTTGGAGCAGAAATTTCCCCCTCACTAAGCGCTTTTCTAAAGCCAGCTAGGTTTTTGAGACCTTTTTCTGAAGCTTCATGTAGAAAACATAGATTGTAATTATCATCCTTGCTTTTAGTAATAGAAAATTACACAATAGGTGAGGAGATGGGGAAGGAAATGACCACTGAAACCTTACAAAAACCTGTCGTTTTACTACAATGCTATTGCTTTAGTAAAAAAATAAACACCTATTTTTTATCCATTAAGGTATTTTCTGCTATAGAAATAATTCTAGGTGCATTTTAAAATCTGTCTTCCTCCTAAAAAAATAGTGCGGTACTAAATTTTTCAGAGCTTAATTAAGAATCTTTTTTACAGACTGGCAGTTTTTCAGTGGACATAGCAGCAAATCATTAGTGCTGCAAGGGAATGAGCTAAACTGTGAATCCACTGGCTCTATTAGGAATGCTCCTATATCTGTTCCTCTCCCAAGAAGCAGGATTAGGTCCACACTTAATAATCCTCAAAGAGATAATTCAAGGAAGCGAGACCTTAAAATGCGTGCGGGTTCTGACTGGCATGGAGGTGAATTTCATCATACTGTCCTTATTTCAAACAAGGAGTTCTGCCACTTTCATCCCTCCAATTCCCTCCTCCATCCCAGCAGATGGGGGAGTGAGGGAGCAGCTACACAGCTGGGCTGACTGCCAGGGTTGAACCGTAAGAGAACCTTGCTCACCGTTCCTGGCCAGCCGTGTCCCAGAGCTGCAGCGCTACCTGGGTGTGGTCTACTGTGACAGTTCTCACGTTGTAATCCACACCTGCAACAGAAACGCAGGGTAAGCTGCCTCTTTACAAGCTGTTTGGTCTTTGAAAAGTGGATCCAGCAAATAGCAACAATTCCAGAAAAGTAAAAAGATAGGCACTGCATTAAAAATTATGTCCAGAGTCTCCAGCTATCGGAGGACAAGAGCTTTTATTTGCTTGAAGTTCTCCAGCAATAAAATACTGAATGGTAGTAGAGTAGTTCAGTTTTGTAAAATATGCAAGATAAGTCACTTTCCAAATCACAGAACATGAGTCAACGGTCCATCTGACAGTCCACAGCAGTCTAAGCCATTTAGCCTGGAATTCACTGTATAGCATCAGTTGTGTGAAATGTGTTTGTTCAGTCTGAGCTAGCCACATGGGAGCCTTCTACAGTTAGTGGAAAAACACAAGGCATGGCACAGGGAACAGTGGAACCTAAGATAAATGCTGAAGATAGGTGGACTGAACATGTGGAGAGCCTCTTCCCCTCTTTATTACATAGAAGATGAGCTCACTTCACTTAGGTTAGTGGAGATAAAAATTCATTTATTTAAACTCTTAAATTAATCCTCTCCTGATTCCTCTAACCTGTGAAGATGTAAGTATTTTCTGGATGTTTATAACAATAATTAGTGTTTTAAATGTTAATAAGTCGCTAGCTCCTCCTAATGACAACTTACATTTTTTGTATCACATTGAACTCTATCATAAAATCACAGAATCATTGAATAATTCAGGATAGAAGGGATCTCAGGAGGTCAGCAACAGTATCTTTGGGGCCATTTTCCACAAAAATGGGATTTTTAGCAGTGGCATTAATGGAGAAGCATCTATGCCTGCATTCCTTCAATAGGCAATTAAAAAACCTGTACGGAGGCTTGTATCTCAAGGGAAGAAATTAGAACTATTCTGTAGAAATTCATTGAGAACACTTCTCTCCACGTCATTCACTTGACTTTTCCATTGTCTGTAGCTTGCCAGCCATAGCTCACACCTGTGAAACTCATTGATGTGAACACTAAATCAAAGCTATGACAAATGCTTTCTTGCCATTTTCTTTGCAAGAACCCTGGATGACCAGCCAAAAGAGGAGAAAGTTCAGACTCATTCCTGTGTTTTTCCTCTGGAAAATTGCACACACTGTGTAAGACCTCAGAGTGTAGAGAAGTGTATCAGCCAATTACATGGACAGGACACAGCCTTTAGGCCTATAGGATATATGAACAGACAACTGCAGACAGGTGTCCAAGCTCCCATTCCAGTTAATGAAGATACAGTCAGTGAAAAACCAGGACATTACTAAGCTCACCTTGAAGTAGGTAAGTTTTATTTCATATATGCCGCAGAATAAGTAAGGTCTCAATACCGGCCAAGCATAAAGAATCTGGAATTTAACCCAGCTGCATTGCAATAACCTACACTTGAGGTTTTGTACCTTGATTTTGTGTCTGACTTTTGAAGCTTGGTCTACAACTTCAGGCAAGGTATGAAGGTAGGGTTTGAAAACTTTGGCTTTGGAAACACTGGTCTGACATATTTTTTTGGTGATTGATATAATGCTAAATCTTCAAATAGGTGATTCAGATAATCTGCTTTCTCTCTAAAACAAAATCAGATTACTTAGAGGGATAGCAATGAGATATGAAGGTGGGATTATTAGTGCAGTGCAGTCCAGAGGACAGGATATCTGTTTCGGAACTCTGAGATCGACAAGGAAATTCTAGCTTCACAGAAATCAGTAAAATTTTTCAGGTTTATCTCAGTGCTGGCCAGGATTTCAGTACGAAATCTTCTATGAAGCATTCTCCATCAATTACATGCTTTCCAGTTTCGAAGACCTCACTTTGCATGTCCTACTTTTACAACATCTGTATGTTTCTGTTTTATAATACAGGGCCTGATGTCGGTAGAAACTGTTAAGTACTGTCAGAACAAAAATAATAATAGTTATATTGTTAAACTTACCTACAGTAGCAGCTGTGCCTGGGAAAAAACGATCTTCACAAAATCTTCTTAAGAATGAAGTCTTTCCAACACTTGAATTGCCCACAAAAATGATCTTGAATAAGCGCTCTGGTACAGAGTTTATCCTCTCCTCCTTCAAGTAAGAGCAAAAATTAGCCTCCAACTGTCCTATAAATCCTGTTGCCTCTCCAGTTTAAGGTTGATATGGGGAAAAGAATAAATTTTATCCTATCATATTCTTCATTACTCATGAAGCAATATTCTGTTTCTTAAAATAAGATGTTAAAATAAGCATTTCAGATGTTTGCCATGCATCATTCCAGATCATCTGAAGTGCAGTGATTTGCACTAAGCTCTGGAAGTATACTGAATATGAACCTTTACATGAAACTGACAAAATCGAACAGTTTCTGTTCATGGCCACAAATCAGAATTTATAAAGCTTCACACAGCTCTGCCCAGTAGCTTCATCCTATACCAGTGACACAGAGGAAGCAGCACATCTTCGTCTAGATAACAGGAGCAAAGTCATAATTTTTTGGCTTATACCACCAGATTCTTCTCTCTGCTACTACCATACAGCCAAGAACTTTCATTCAATTACTGCATTTCTACATCTGTTTAACATTAAGGCAGAAGCACAGAGGAAAGACACAGACAGAGAATTAGACCAGTTAATCAGGCTGTAAACATTCAGCTATGTTTCTGTCATTTCACTTTTTAAGCAGGAAGGAACAACAATTTGTTCTGCTTATCCAGGTTCTGTTTACTGCAGGCTAAGCTAAGTGGATGCTGGAGAGAATATTTATATTCTCTATCAAGTAGGTCATCATTCTTTTGTATGTAAATCAGGAGCTGTTTAGGGAAGCACTCTGTAGCACCAGCTGGTTTGCAGGGGGTGCCCTTGCTGGTCTCTTCTATTTTGTGTAAAGGTGAAGGAAGAGGGAGATAGAAAGCTTGTTTTCAATGCTGCAGAAGGGGAGCAAGATCATGGATGGTCCCGACAGTAGCTTGTTGAGGTGTCGGTTGCAAGGATGGAGAGGAGGGAAAGGGAGAGGAGGGAGAGAAGGGCCCTCTGGCAGTCATCTGATGTGCAGGATCCTGGAGACTGCTGCCTTCATGAAGACCTCAGAACTGAATTCACTGCCTGACAGTCCTTTGAATGAGCCATTGAAGTCTACATTTGGAAGTGTTTCCTACAAATATACAGAAGTCTTAGAGAAAGAAGAAGAAATAGAGAGCTGCTCTTGATGGGGGAAAAAAACCAAACAACAAAGGCTTGAGCTGCTGTCTTCCTTCATGTGAAAAAAAAAAGTCATTAATGCTGTAAATTTTAGGGGACAAAAAATACATGCCTCTTTCATGAGCTGGGCTTACAGCCCACCACAATTATAGAGGGGTTTCTTGTTTTCCTTTTCTATTAAAATTCTAAACCCCACGGCAACTATAGACTACTAGTAGCACACAAGCATTTATACAAAGCACATTCTCAGTCCTGCTGAAAATCATTCCCAGCTTATTAGTCTGTGTGCTCTGGGGAATAAAACAAGCTAACATACAATCATCAGCTTGGCAGTATTATCACAGTGCTTCTGAGAACCATAGCTAAATATATGGACTACATGACCTGAAATACTTTGTCCCTGGTGGTCATACACACTCCAGCAGCACTAAGACTCAAAGACCCCAGAGGCCTTCAGCTCAACTCCCAACACAATAAGAAGCCATTTGTCACTGAGATGTATCAAGTCTAGTCATGAAAATAGCCTTAATAATCAAACTTGATTGTAAATCTGCATGTGCACACTATGCTGGGGATAAGTTACTCTATAGTCTGCTTCAACAAAGTGCTGATGGGAAAATAGAATAGCAGTAGGATAAAAAATTATTTTAATTGACAATGCAGTCTGAAAAACTCTTCCTTAGATGTGTCTTTTGAGTGGTCTTTATATAAACAGTAGCCAGGTAAAGTAACACACCCAGCTTTTGTACAATTTAACCCAAATGTGGGAGTTTACAGGTATAAACATAATGGTTCATATTCCATATCGAAAGATCAGAGGGGAGAGGAAGTGAATCTCATGCAGAAGTTTTGGACAGAAAATCCTGCTTTAATTTCCATTAGGGTTCCTTCAGGTGCTTTCCCAGTGACATTTCTGGTAATATTAACAGCAGCTTCATCTTCACAGCCGCTCAGAAAAATGCTCTACCTGATTGTCAGCTCCCAGATAAAACAGCAGTTGCTTGGCCACATGCACTGCTGCCAGCGTTGGTTCTACTCACCTATAAAATGCAGCAGGTCATACAGGATTAGCAGCTGAACTACTATGAGTATATGGTTATTAGGAAGGTTTAGTGCCAGCAGCTAGGAGCCTGAGTTCCATGCAGTAAGCAATAAGATCATGGAATGCATACAATTCCATGTAGACTAGTTATAATAAAAGCCATTGTAGACTAGTTAAAATAAGAAACAAGATCTAGTTCCTACCCAGCTGAGAGGATGAGCTTTCAAGAGGCATGACTGCTGGAACAGGGCTGGCAGGACAGGCTTGTCCTAGCTGGACAGGACGAGCTACCTGGCTTTTGTTGTCCTAAAGTCCAGTGATGCCATGGTTTGAAAATGTGATACAAAATAAGTCATACAGCAAGCAAAAAGCCTGCACTGAATTAAACAATTTCAAAATATGAAGCTCTTTTCTGTACCCTCAATGTTTTATTAAAAGATACCGCTTAGAAATTATTATGTAACCATGGCATAATTCTATCATAATTTTTAAGATATGCTTGCTTCTTCTAAAAGAACCATATAATTATGACCAAGCAAACCAATTTTTCCTATACTTTAATCTTTTTAATATGTGCTTCAAGAATCTAAAAATGAGTAATCCTTAACAATGATTCTAAAATTAGAAAACAAGCACAGCTAACTCTGAAGCAATAGAAGTGCAAAAAGAACTTTAGACTCCAAAGAAATGTACCTTCCAGCATACTGTTTTAAGGATTATTATTGAATGGTGAATTCATTGCTAACATGCATATACAAGCTAGAGCTGAAAAAATATAGGATTTCCATTTGCTAAATGAAAGTATTTTCAAAAATAATTAAGAAGTAATGATATTCCTCTCATTATTTCTCAGATAATGTAACAGCTACCAAAGCTGACTCAAAGGTATCAGAATATGAGAAATATCACCTTGCGGCAAAAGAAACCCAAAACCAAACAATTAATTTTTTTTAAAAAAAACTTGCTTCTTTTTTAAGACAATTTCTACCTTCCTCTGGATCTTCTTGTATCATCTATCACAAGGCTTAACTTCAGTTTCCCTAAACAGTCCTTCAAATATAAATCTATGCACACACTGTCTGCAGTTACCACTCCTTTATGTTGAGTTTCCCTCCTTTACACCTTCAGCACTTGTCTGCAGTACATTTTCATCCCCCGCTTCATGCAATGGCTTAATTTGTCATGCTTCAACTTAAAGACAGAAAACTAAATAATTTTAGATTCTAGGAATAACGCATTAACCTTTGACACCACTTCATGGCATGCAAGGTCCTTCAGAATAGAATAGAACAGAACAGAACAGAACAGAACAGAAGAGAAGAGATCCAGTTGGATGGGACCTACAGCAACCTAGTCCAGCTGCCTGACCACTTCAGGGTTGACCAAAAGTTAAAGCATGTTATGAAGGGCATTATCAAGAAGCCTCTTAAACACTGACAGACTTGTGGTGTGGACCACCTCCCCAGGAAACCCATTCCTGTGTCTGACCACCCTCTCACTAAAGAAACGCTTCCTAATGTCAAGTCTGCACCTCCTCTGAGGCAGCTTTGAACTACTCCCACACATCTTATCACTGGATCCCAGGGAGAAGGGATCAGCACCTCCCTCTCCCCTTCCCCTCCTCAGGAAGCTGCAGAGAGTAAGGGAGTTGTCCCTCAGCCTGTTCTTGCAAACTGGACAACCCAGAGCTCTCAGACACTCCTCAGAGGACACGCTTTCCAGCCCTCCCACCAGCTTTGTGGCTCTCCTCTGGATGCATCCAAGGACCTTCACATTCCCCTTAAATCACAGGGCCCAGAACTTCACACTCTACTCGAGGTGAGGTCTCCTTTGTCCTCTTACATTTGACAGTGTTTCCTTCCCTACAGGCTGCTCTCTAGAAGATGATGATGAGTGTTCCATTGATGGCTCTCTGGCTTTGTTATTCATTTCCATCTCAAAAGTATTTTCGTCTTCTTCAGTCCATCTGCTCAGCTGCTTATCAACCAGCCTGTCAAGAAGCTGGGGTAGGTGATCTTCTTCAATTGATATTATTCTTTGGAGATGTGATGTTTTAGGCATTCCTCCAGTGACTCCAGCATCAGGCTCTTCAGAGAGAACTCCATTCAGTCCAGCAGAATTACTTCCCTTTGAGTTACTGAAAATATCATCTTCTTCAAATGAATGGCTAGAGAGAGAATAAAAGAAAGTACATCACAAAAATATAATGGACCTGCTATTTTATTCTGAGTTTAATCTGAATAACTGAATTTAATCTCCCATATTCTTGACTAGTCAGAGCAGACAGAGGAGAGTCATTCCAGTGTCTGCTGAAGTCAGCTCATCGTACCATGTGTATGTATATAGATAATTATAAGCATCATGGGGAAAGCTAGTAACTTACAGAAGAAACCTGAACCAGAATGGAAAGCATTAGATTAGCATAAATTCCAACCTCACAGAAGAGCTAAAGTAAACTTCTCTACTGTGATCTTCTCCTTTCCCACCTTCCACTCCAATTCTGGGGGAATAAAAGAGCCCCCCAAGCGAGATCCTTTCTATGTGCTAACTCTTTCTTTAGTAGATAGGATAGGAGGGATAGAGGGACAGATAGATAGGAGGGACATGGGTTTGCTTAATATGGAGAAAAAAAGTCCAAGTGAAGATTCAAAATTGCACCACATTAACATAGGGTTGTGGGCAAGTTTTTGTGTCTCCCAGCACACACCCATCCACAGTGGGGAAATCTCTTGTCTTTGCCGGCAGCACACTTGTTTTATGTTGAAATTTGGCTCTTCATTTTCAAATTTCTTAATGACCACAGTAATCTTCTAGTGACAGACACTTTAGAAATACACTCCTTGAAAAGTTCAAAAGTATCAGAAAGGAAGCATTCCACATCTTCTTTCTATAAGCCTCATCATACTCAAAAAGGGAACACATGAAAAGTTCCTACCTGTTAGGCAGCATCTTGCCCTCTATGTATTTCCCAATGATGGACCCTGATCTTTGCTTCCAGCTGGCTTTTGGAACACTTGTTTTGCATTTCTGCAGAAATACAGAATACTTCTTACTGATTTACTTCTCGTGTTCATTATGGCTCACTAGCCTCATTCCAAATATTAAATAATGCAATGCAAATGAAAGGAAAAAATGTACAAGAAAATCCTAGAGGTGTAAATGCTTCAGAATTACAACTGATAAACAATCAGAACAGGGAACACCAGATCTGGCAAAAATGCATCTGCTTTGTAAATAAAACAGCACAATGTCATGAAAAAAAAAGTAAATGGGTATTTTTTTTATACAAGCAGCTTCTTGTAGGACTAAGAACACAAGCAAATATAAACTAAGTGGCCTTAGTCTCCTTACACCAGGGTACTTCTAGAACATCTTAGGTGTCCATTCTTTGCTGCTGCTTAAAAAGTTAATAGGATCTGCTCTTACCCCAGTCCAAAGAGGTATTGAGGGACTGATTCAGGTACTCCAGTTATTGCACTGTTGTATAAATGTTTCAGGATATTACTGACTCTTGACTGAGTAAATTAACACAATTTAATTGTTCAATTTTTAGGTTATTTCATCCTTTCATGATTGCATCCTTAGTTTCTTCTAAAATACATTAATTTCTCTTCAGATAGCTCCCACTTTATAAATCTTAACATGTAGCTCTTAAAATTGTTCAGCAAATTTTTAAAAAATCTTATTTTCAAGTGAGAAATAAAGACAATACAAATTAAGAACAGGGCAAGATTTAAGTGGCATGAAAGTCCATCTCCTGCACAGCCTTCTGTTCCCCTTCTTTTGAAGCTGTTCTCATGTGTCTGCTCAACACTGGGTTTGAAATTAATAGTTGGTTACCTGCAAAAATATGTCACGTTCATCCTTGAGATGTTTGTTCCTCTCTCTACAAAGAGAACACAAACAAAAGAAACACTGAAGCCAAGTATTTAGAACTGCTGACTTTTCTGCTCCACACCAACAGACAGACTGGACTGGACAGTGCAAACCTTTCATCATCCTTTATTCATATTCTCACCTCAGCCAGTTGCTTGTCTGGGCTATAGATTCTCCAGCAGGGCTATGCTGATTAAAGCCAGATGGGGTCTGGATCTCTTTCTGTATTTTATCTAAACAAATGCCTTAACACATAGAAATCAGTTGTGGTCAATATGCCTTCACATACTGTAAATTAGAATGTTTACTGAATTAAATAAATATTAGGATGTTTATTTTCACAGTAAAGATGACCTCTTAATGCAATGAACACCATCTCTTGTTCATCTGGTGACAGCTGTGAAGGCCAGTTTTGCCCCTCTGAGGGCTGCAGTTGTGGCTGCCACAGAAGAGTCACCCTAGGAGAACATCCATCTTTCATCCTTTGTGCAGAAACAATGAAAGTGTCAAGAAACAGATACTCCAGGCAATCAGCAAGCTCTGATCAGACCTGACAGCACACCTGCTTAGTACATCATCTATTGTCTCCATCTGTTGCTGGCCTGGCCACAGGAGAGACCGAGCAGCCAGGGTGAACAGAAAAAACCTCTATTGCCAGATGTTTCTATCTAAGTCCCTAAAACTTTCAGCAGGCATGATCACAGAGCGGCCTATGGAAAAGACACACTGCAAAATAAGAGCCTTTCCTCAAGCCTGTAAAATTCTTAGGCAATGTTAAAATGAAGCCTCCTGAAGGAAATGAAGGCCTAGAGGCAGGTGCAACCTACAGCCCACACTGACTGACCACTGAGCAAACAAAACCCAACATTGCTGCACGTTAAAAAGAGGGCTACAGGTGTCTGAACACAGCTCCAAACCTTGAAGTCTATCAATAAAGGAATGTTAGCAAAGTATATTTTGGTATCATTTTACAAATATTTTGGCTCAACTCCCAGCACTTGAGAAGCAACAGAGCCTTTCAGCAAGCTCCTGCTCCAGGAAGCAGCCAGGCTTCTACCTCAGAATCAGCTTAGAACTGTTCAGTGCTGCTCTGTTTTACATTTGACTTTTGGAAAGGAGATTGTCCTACAATACTGAATTGTCAAAATGAAGCATATCTTTCAGGTGTGCTGCCCTCTACTCTATGCAAGAACTCTATGCAAGCATTCAAAAGTCTTTTATAACTATTTTTACTATTTTTGTGTCATTATCCTGGGGCAGTTGACCTTGACTGGCTGCCAGATGTGCACCCAGCCACTCTCTCACTCTCCTTCCTCAACACAACAAGGGAAGATAATAACTTGGAAAAGCTTGTGGGCCAAGATAATGACAAGAAGGTTGCTTACCAGCACCCATTACAGGCGAAACAGACTCAACTGTAGGACAATGAGAAATAGAGACAAAACTAAAATCACCTCCTCCACAATCCCCTTTCTTCTCAGGCTCAACTTCACTCCTACACCCTTAGCTCTTCTACCTCCTTACCAATCCTGAGTGGCACAAGGCGGTGGGGAATAGTGGGGATGTTGGTCATTCCATAACAGCTTCTCTCTGCAGCTCCTTCCTCCTCACACTGTTTTCTCACTCCAGTGTGAGTTCCCTCACACAGGTTATAGTCCTTCACAAACTCCAGCACAGATCCTCTCCATGGGGAATAGTCCTTCAGGAATGGACTGCTCCATGGTGGGTCCCCCATGGGCCACAATTCATGCCAGAAAACCTGCCCCTGCATGGGATCCTCTCCATGGAGCAAGCTCCTGCCAGGAGCCTGCTCTTGTGTGGACTCTGCACAGGCTACAAGGGACTCTGCTCCAGCAGTGCCTGAAGCACCTTCTAGCCCTCCTTCTTCACTGACCTTGGTGTCTGAAGGGCTTTCTCACACATTTTTTTCTCTCTTCTCTCCCAACTGCTGTGCTGTTTTCCACCCTTTCTTACTGAGGCTTTCCCAAAAGCACATCAGGGCTGTGGGGCTCCACTGTGCCCTGTGCTGTGTCCATTGTCACAGGGCAGCCCTGGCTCCTCTCTGGCACCCCTGTCAACACCCTGACACCCACACTCACTACATATCCCAACATAATTTCATCCTTTAATGGACCTCTTTAGAATTGTATAAGAAGTTTTTGAATGGAAGATCTACATTACCTTAAAAAATCCAGCTGCTTCAAAAGTCCTGATTTCTCTCTTTGTAAGGTTTCTGTCACCCGGTACACCTCCCTGGGAAAAAAAAAAAAAAAANAAAAAAAAAAAAAAAAAAAATTGTTCTAACCATGGTAAGACCACTGCTAAAATGCTTCCCCCTAGGGGTATTTACATTTGAGACCTCAGCTTCTTCAAACCTGTAGATTCTATTCTGCATGAATGGTTAATATTTTAAAGAAGTTTGTTCAGTATAAGGCCCACAGTAGCACAACATTACGAGTTAGCAGAGGAAGGAGTAGAGGTTCTTTTTTCAAAAAATATTGCTTTTTAATTTCTTCACCCAGAGAGCTTAATAAATGTTGATTCTAGCACTTGGAACATTCAGAAAAGATACACTGCTGAAATACTTCTCACTCATGGCCACTAAAAAACAGGTGACATTTTATCCAAAATTAGAGCTTATCATGCTGCAGGAACCATATGTCAGGCTCACACGTCTACAATCCCTACAATTTCTTTCCAATTCCTGACACTTATGCAGCCATTGTAACACCATTTACTTTGATTTAACACGATTTGGTGTCGGGCCTTAAATGTTTTGTTTGCCTTTCAGTGAAGCCTCAAGTTCTTCCTGTGCACTGTCTGAACATTCCACCTGCTTCAACAGCTCAGGTCTTACCAGACTGATACAGATGTTTAAAGCAACACTGCAGGTGCAGTTGAGTAGGGCTGAGCTCTATTTCCATAAACCACTATTGAATCCAAAGTGCTTTGTAAGTGCAGTAGTATTATTCAGCAGTCTGACCACTGGGCAGATTTCCTTTGTAGCTTTTAAATCAGATCTTGCCATAGTCTTTTGCTCTGGATCTGAAAAGAGAGGCCTCAAAGAGGAAACAAACCACCTTGAGGAGGAGTATTTCTACTGTCTACTTCCAAAACACACATCAAACATGCAAACCTAAAAATTCTAATCACGGTGGCCATCCTTTAACACTAATTTATCAACAAAGTTCATTATTTATACCCCCAAGAAAAAATAAAGAAATGATAACTAAGTAGAGCTTGGCTCAAAGCTTAAGAGAAAAAGAATGTGACATTTGAAGTCATGTTCTGCTCTATCCTGAAATGTGTCAAACAGTAACAGCTCTGAATTAGATACTTCACTGCTGGAAAGGCTAGGTCCATCTGTCATTCATGTGCTCTCCATTGGCAATGAGAGGCTTCTACAGATCCCTAAGCATTTTCTTCAAAATGGACTTCAGTGAACATTTCTGCCAATTACAGCTTCAGGGTAGTGATTCTTCTGCTTTGTGCAAAGGCTGGAACAAGACAGGTAGCTTGATCTGTCACAGGTCATTTTTATCCTCAAAATATGAACCATAAATATTTCTTCATTGATTTTTTTTTTAAATTCAAAGTCAGAATCTGAAATACTTAACATCTGAACTGGAAATCCCAAAATTATCGTTCTGAATTGCCATAAGGCTTTGTGGGAATTGTGATATGCTAAGTTTTATCTTGCTGGCCTTACCAGCTTTCTGTAGGATAAAACATCATGTGCCACAACTGTAAGGCATTTCCATAAGGAATTCCATTGGTATCTGAAAACTAAGACACTACACGGATTTTTAATTCCAAATACCCTCAGCCAATGGCAGTGGGGAGAACACTGACACTTCGAACATGTAGCAAAAGATTCCAAAGAAGCCAGATATGCTACAGAAAACATGCTGAACTACTTGGGGGAAAGCAGCTAGAACTGCACTCGGCTTTGCAGGTGGTTTCTGCTTATGACACAAGCTTCAATCACAGCACTGGGTACCTGAGGAGGCTCACTGGCACACCAAGCAAGTGCACAAGGATTGCTGCAGCTGGACACTTACATTTCCTTCTCCTCATGGAGCCTTGATGCCTCCTCCTGAAGCACCTGTAGCTGTTGTTGAGCCAGGCTTAGTTCATGGGATGTTCTCTCCAGGTCCCTCAGCAGCTCCTGGTTAGTCAGCTTCAGCTTAGTGTTCTCTACTTTGGTTTCTTCTTTGCCACTGAGGAGTTGTGTACACTGGTTTTCTAACTGGGATGGAATAAAAGAGAACAGAAAGCATTACAGCTGACTGAGGCATCTTGGTTTTGAGGCCTTCACATTGTGTCTTAGAGGTTAGCTGAGCAGGGAGCTATTTCTATCAAAGCCAAAAAATGCATAAAACACATATGGTGCTCTTCCACTGCTCTTTGTACAGACATAATTATGTTACACAAAAACAAAGCAATTCCATTCTATGACTGAATTTTATCCAGTTCAAAAACACACCAGTACAAACCATAAAAATGGTGCTACAGACCAGATTAGCAGCATTAAGCTGATATTCACAACTGCTCTTTTAGACCATTTTCCACAAAGACCAGGCCAACACAGAGTGATTCAGAGTTCTACCTAAAAACTGTTAAATTTAAATCTGATAGCTGATAAACCTTCCCATCCCCAGCAATATGAACAAGCAGTGACCTTTTTGCCACCTCAAATAGATCTGCCAAGAAGTGTGAATTAGAGCCTTTTTATTCAGTTTTATATTCTCTCTCCAATGTACATCAAAGGAAAGATACAACTTTCCTGTAAAACAAGTAACAGCAGATGACAGTGGTTTCTGGTACATAAAGAAGTTCTACCTGCTTCTCCCTGGCTTACTGAGCAAATTCAGACAGCAGAGCAAAGCTTCATATTAGGGGAGGCATTGCTGACCTTAAAATATAAAAGGTTTTTTTTTGGGGGGTTCTGTATTCATTTTAAGGGATGTAAAACATACTTGGACCATTACAATGATACCATTTCAGTCTTCTGGATCTGAGACATAACAGTGTTAGGACTCTCATTTTGCCCATCCCAACAAGCAGAGCTCACCCAACCAAAATCTGTCCTCACCCAGCTCTTCCAGTCAGTTCCTATGCTAGAACACTGCTTGTTGTAGTCTTGGTTTTGAACAAGGCCCAGGTTAAAAATAAAAGCAGAAAATCCTTTCTAGCCTGGACTGTGAGAAGTCAGGAACAAGCGTAGAGTGGGAGCACTTAGCACCAGCAGCAGCTTAATGTATTTGCTGAACTGTAGCTTCAGCAGGCTCACATTTCACATGGAACACTTCCTGGGCATCAGATTACTGCTGAACAAGGTTGGTTTACATGGATAGATTATGTCAGTTCCTGAATACTGCTTTCACTCTTCAACAGAACAAAGTTATCCATTCTAAGTAAAAGATCAGCTGCTTCAGGTACTTCAGAGAGAGTATTCCCCACTTAGAGAATAGTATGGCCATCTGAAAACTTACACAGAGACTCTTCTGGAAATGTAACTGCAGTGGTAGCCAACATCAGCTCCCAGAATCATCTATACTGATGTTAGAAATGCTTGCTATAAATCCTGGTGCTTGCTCATGTCAGAAAAACGATAATATAATGTCTAAAACCCAGAACACAAGAGGAGAAAGGATTGTTTCGCAGCAATAAAAAGCTCCCTTCTTCCACTGTACCCATGCAATCCTTTGAGAAATGCTACACTCTACCTTTTAAGCATTCATCTAAACAACTCCCAATACAAAGAAATAACTCATTAGGTGAATGCTCAGCTGGTAATAGAATGGCATAGATCCTATAGCTTCTAGCTGCTTATTGGAGCTGCAAATTGGCTCCTATGTTCATCCGGTAGATGGAAACTGATGGGGAAAAGACTCATGACCCATAGACATGTCTAAGAAAATCTAAGTAGCAGAGAGAATTAACCCATTTCCACAGGTCAAGCACAGACATGGTAGTTGATGGTGCATATTCTTTTTTTTTTTACAAAGACAAGAGGAAAACTAAGTTTAAGTTGAATAAAGAACTGGGATTATCCAATGCAAATCAGCTGTTGCTGAAGACATTTATTAGTGTCCCCAAAAGACACGCACATTGAGCAGTCTCCATGCAATCCCTTGTTCTTAGCTCAGCATCCTTTCTGTAGTTATTTTTTTTCTCCCTATTTATTTCACTAGCATGTGAAAGATGCAAAATTTATACAGGGCCATAAAGCAGTTATAAGCACTTGAGTGCTGCTGATCCATGTTTTCATGCATTCTCATTTCTCATTCCCAATTCCAAGATCGTGCTCTTCAGGGGCTGTCATCAGCACAGAACCCAGCGTTTTATGTGAGAAGTCCAGCAACTCCCCCTGCATTTCACCTGGTCCACACCTACTTTCTTCCCCTCACAAAAGAGTTTGTGCCCTAGAGGTTATGCTGGATATCCTCTGTCCCCAGTGCCTCCTCCTGAGAGGTTCCAACTCACATCCCTTGAGGAACAATGCCAGCCAGACAATCCTCATAAGGAAGATGCCCTCTGGCTATGTCAAAGGAAACAACGCTGAGCTCATCTGGTTTGAAATCTCCCTTTGACATTTTTGTTAATGATTTCCAGAAATAATTACATTGTATTTTAAATTTAAAAAAAAAAAAAAAATTATTAGTGAAGTTTGGAAAAAGCATTTGTGTTGCTCCCAAGAGGTTCTCTCATACAACCAAGCATAGAAGTTGTAATTAAATCAAGCCACCTTTACTACCTGCAAGAAGAGATTTAATTATCCAAGTATATTTCCATGCCAGAGGAGGAGGCAAAAGTGAAAGAGATCTCTGAATAAGGCAAACGTTAGACACCACACATGGGTATCTTAGTGAATGAAAAGCAATACCAGAAAATTAGTGGGAACATGGTATTATAAAAACAATCTGAGTAAAGACGAGAGTCACTTTCAGAGAAGATCTTTAGAAACCAGAAAAATATATGTAGAAAACAGTGCCTCTAACTACACTGAGTAAAGCACTCAAAAAAATAGGCTAGATTGGTATACCAGGAAAAAAAAACATCAAATACTGCATATCAGATTAACAATGGGCCAATCAGCTAGTCGAATGATAAAAGTTTCAGTTGTCATCAATCATCTGAATGAAATTATGTCACTCATCTCATCATTAGAAATAGTGAATTCCATTCATCCAACACAGCTTCCTTTCCATAAAACCAAAATGGGATAGTTCAATCTGTATGGTGTATGAAGATCCTGTCTTTCAAAAACACCCTTTTTGTGATTAATGCAAATTCATAATGGAAAGGGGGAGATGATAAATACTAGAAATTAAAAATTAAAGAAACCACTGTAATACTGTTAATAATAAGCAATGTAGTGAATAGAAATGGAAAACATAAAATCAGATAAAAAAATAATACTAATAAAAATAGCACAGACATTGTTTTATGTTCTCCAATATAGACAATAGTAGACAATGGCAAAGTAGACAACAATCATAAGATAAGACTTCCTGGTATTGTTGCCTATATTGATTGATTATAGCAGGCTTAAGATTGAGTGAAAGCCTTTGAATAGCTTCTGTGGGTTTTTATACCAAATTTAGAAAGCACATGAAAAAAACACAAGGAGAGTTTTTTACAGAATTACTGGTTGACAACTAAGTTTTAAACAGAGCTTTAAAGCAAAAACAAACAAGCAAAGGAAAATATTAAATATAATAATTTCAAAATTAGAATAAGTAATTTCTTATACTTTTGCAGTTAGTTTCAGACTAAAAATGCCTGATCTGTGTGCCCCCACAGATGTCTTCAAAGAATAGATTATTCCACTATAGTGCTGCAATGTGGTAAAGAGCCTGCATAAAACCACATATATTCTGATTCACAGTGGTACTGGACAAGGGTAATTAACATCAGGCAGTTGATTTCAACTATGAAATAGACTTTTAGTTACATCCTGTATCCTTAGCAGTTAAACATCAAAGAATTACAGAGAACCAGGTTGGAAGGGGAACTCAAGGTTCATCTGTTCCAACCTTTTTTGGCAAAAACAGTTTAGCCAAGATGACCCAGCATCCTGCCCAGCTAAACCTTTGGTGTCCAACGTTGGGGAATCCACCACTTCCCCAGGAAGTTTAGTGCAATGGCTGATGGTTCTCATTGTGAAAAACTTTCTTCTTTTTGTCCACATATTCATATTCTACAGAGGGAATTGCATTTACAGCATTCCATTTCAGCCCTTTAAATTCCTGTGCTACCTCCTTTCCCTATTGCTAGTCTTTCTTGCAGTGACCTTGGAGCCACTTTACAGCAACTTCTCTGCTCCCCCAAGCAGCCCATGCATTTTAGAAGTAAAACACCTCAGGTTTTAATATGGGAACTTGACAAGCTGTTACCAATGCAAGGGAAACATGCACTGCTATAAAACTGTTATCACAGAGATATATCAGGAGCAAGTTGTTCAGGAGGGAGCATTTCGAGTTCACAGTGCTGAATCAGTCCAAAACAAGTAAATGAGTGGCTGGTACAGGCTTTGAGCAGAGGTGGGCACTAGAAGAGCCAAATCATTGTTCTTTGCTCTTAAGCTGTCTGTGTGTTAAGCCAGTTTCTAGAACACTGAAGGCAGTGGAATTATGCTATGTTTTCATAAAAATTAACCTAGTACCTGGGGAGAATATCCAAAGCATTATTTTATTTTCCATTTTACCACATAAAAGGAAAATTACTTTAGAAATAGAGGTTAACATTTTTCCTAAGCGCATGACACAGAAACAACAGAGAGCCACAATTTGGCAGAACCACATCACACCAACTTGCAGTTTTGGGACCTAAAATAGTACCTAAAGAAAATCATATGAGCAAATATTTTTTAACTCTGAAGGATATCAGTTAGTACCCTTTTCTGTTTTTGAACCAACTGTTCCAGTTCTTGTTCTTTTGACAGCAGCTTGCACTCCAGCTCTTGACTGTGGGACTGAAACCTCTCTGTGTCCTGCAAAATTCCAAGAGGAAATGGATTAACAGAACAGCACAATTGCATCACAGGAGGAGGAATAACGGATCAGGGATGAAGCTTTCCTCAGTGACTATAACAAGACAGGGGTAGTACTCAGTTTAGGGATGGTATCACTCATGAATCTCTAAACTGCTGTAGCCCAGCAGCTTCCATGACTGTGGCTGCTGCAGAATGCACTGATTGCACATGAGAAGGTATCGAGTCTAGGAAGTGGAGGCAGACATCTCAGGCAGGAGGCTGAGGAGCTTAGCCAGACTAAATCAATGCAGTTCCAGTTCCTCTCAGTTCCAGCCACAGCAACTCAGGCTGATGGGAAAGAAACAACAACGCCACGCTTCAAATCCGTCACTAACAACAATTTTTCACAGATGTTCTGCTGGAATAAAAAAGCAACTGGAGCCATCAAGCTTTGCCTTTCACTAAGCAATTATATTAACCTGTCCACTATCTAAGTATCCTGCAGTCACTGGGAACTCCCAGTCACATTTGGGATTCCTCCTTCTGACACTCCTCAGCTGAGAAAAATTGTCAGCCCTCTCCTGAGTAAAATCAGGTTCCAGGAGTTTGTCTCAGCTGAAAATCTGTCCTGTTTCTCCAAAAAGAGGCTTCTACTCTCTAAGGTCCCCAGGAAAATGCCACTAAACAAAAATAAAAATTCCCTCATGACAGCAGTGGTTCTTACAAGTGTTTTCCCTTAAGCAGTACATGTAATGGGGTAATCAAATGCATGATAACTGGCTCTTTCTGGGGAAAAATATATATGCAAGTGAAAAAACAGACTAACTGCCCCTTTTGTGCAACATTCAGTCAGCAGGGTATTAAGTATTGTAAATAGCTACAATTTGTACTTATTTGCATCTTACCAATTTCTTAAAATGTATTCTTCAAGAGCTGCTCTTCATTCAAGCCACAGTAATTTCCCCTTTATATGGCATCAATGCATCTCTCCAGGCTGTAAAGTCTTTGTAAGACTTTGCATTAGAGAAAGAATTTAACAGTCAGATCTCCCCAGCTCTCAAATTAGTCATGCAAAGAAACAATACTTCATGAGTGTCTGGCAGCCCTTAGTGTGACTGCTGACTAAACTGTAAATAGCTTGAGTGGGAAGCTTTCATGAAAAAGCCTGAAAGAAATGGCTTAACCTCAAATATACAACTAATTAGGAGATCCAACAATCATTGCTTATGGAAAAGTCTTTGTTGTTTAGGGGTTTTCAGTACCACTTTAATTGTGGACTATTAAGAGCGCATAAACTATTTTTTCCACAGAAGCGCTATCAGGCAAAGTTGCAAATACTTTTTATCCTTCAGCTGACATACAAACTTTATTTAAAGGTTTCATCTCATCCACCACTTAAAACTGCTCTCAGCTTTGAATGGAAGAAAACTTGAAAATTTGAGTCAGGTTCACTACCCTGTAAGGCAAGTGAAAAGAATGATTCCTTAGACAGCTGATAAAGGCACTTCTTTTTCTTTTCTTTTCTTTTGGTTGCCAGGAGACAAAAAAAATATATTTGCATCACAAAAGGAAGCTTGATATATATTTGATTATATTGTCTAGAGATATTTATGTATACTTGATAGAGAATGGAGGCAATAACCACTATTTTGGCAACTATTTCTATCACATATTGCTGAAACCCTGTATTTGTTTAATTTAAATGACTGATGCCGAGACAACAAAAAGGGATGAGCCAGTAGGTCCTGATTGACTGTCCCAGGCCATGCAGAACAGCTGTGGAAGCTCCAATATTTTAATACTCAAAACTTAATTGGCCAAGTTCCTGAGCATCCTGATCTAGTTAGGAAGTAAGGTGTCACCTTCCCACCTACATGATTCTAAGATGACTCTTTCCTGGAGCATGCTGGAAGTTCTTGTTAGTTTCCTTGTTTTACAAGATAAAGCAGTACAGAAAAATCCAAAGAAAAGACTAAGGACACAGTAGAGGAGATTTAAAGATGACTTCCCAAGAAAAGGGAACATCTTCAGGTGTTCTGGAAGCACCACGGCAGTGACAAAAGATTCTGCCCCATGTTTATTTTGCAAATAACCTGTGGTTGTTCCAAAAATTACCATCACTCAATTCATCTCTTTTTATCCCCTCCCAAAACGCAGAGACTGCAGAAGTCAACAGGATTGGTGCTGCTCTGAACAACCTCACTGAGTGTTTTTCCTGATTGTGACCAGAAGTTGCACCAATAATACAATGTCTGTAGTTCACCTGACTTTGAAAAGAATGCCAGCTGTGCTGCATGCCAGCCCCTGAGCACAGGACATCACAGCTCCTTCATCCAACAAGTCACTTAGCTTGAAGCTGCAGAGACTAAAAGTTTGAAGCTGCAGCACGGAAGTAGCTGTGAGGTAAAAGATGTTTTTTCTTCATCAGTTGTGAAACACATTTTGTGGGCTTTAATTTCACACCCAGAACGAGTTTAAAGGGGGAGTAGAATCCATAGCCACTATAACAGAGACACTCACTTTCAAGAGAAACTGCTCTTTTTCCTTTTTGATTTGCTGTTCCATTTCCTCATAGAGATGTTGAATTTCTTCATCATAAGCAGCAATTTTCCTAATAAGAGATAAAAATACACTGAGTGGGTCTTTGCAACATTACTTCAAGTCATGGCCCACATTACCAGCTAAGCTCCACATCTCTGCCTTAACACAAGATTCCAAGAAATGTTCTGGTGTCAAGGAAATAGAGATTTTTGTGCAGCAAAGCTTACAGATTTTTTTTTTCTCACGGAAGCAAAGCTTCAATAGCTCAAAAGCTAATATAAAGCTGATGTTTCCATATAAAGCAGCTGTTCATTATGAATTTTAACGACTACTAGATCTTAGGCATAAGGAAGAGAGCTTCCTAATGACAATACCAAGATATCAGAGCCTAAATTTGACAGTTAAAACTATTTACACATCAACTTCCCTTCTTTTACTCTTGGACTGCACTGTTGCCCATTCAAGGGTACTGAATGAGGTACTTCTATCTAAAACATATTAGCTAGAACAGAATTCTGGAAAGACCTTCTTGAAAGCAGCCTTATTGCTTCTCTAACTGCTTTGCCAAAACAAATTTGAAAAGCCAAGATGAGGAACAGAAATAAATATGCTCTGCACAAGTGTATGTGACTGTAGGGAAAAGAGAAGAACCTACAAAGTTCACTTTTTTCCCAGAAAAATATTGCAATTAATATCACTGCAGTTTGATCCATGAAGGATTACATGGAGCAAATGCTTTAGCTTGGACAGAAAAAATTTAACTGTTGACAGGGAACAAGATATCTGCTTTGTCCTGCTGCTATTCTATTCTATGCTCATTAATCCAGACACTGAAAAGCAAAAATCTCTTTGTATCAAACTCAGGGGACATCCTAGAAAAAATTTTGATAGAGATTATTAGGACCTTTATCTGACAGTACTGTATATTCCCCCATATTCTTCCTGCCATAGCTGTTCCTTAAGGAATTTGCATAATGCATCTGTTACAAATAAAGTACAGAATCTTCAAGGGCATTCACATCAGCAAGAGCAAGACAAGGAAAACGCAGTAGAAAAAACCCAACATTTATTTTGTATCTACTTTTTTTTTTTTTACCTAATGCTGTACATATTCTATGTTTTCCCTTATTGAAGACCAGGTTCTCTTCTAATTTAAAACAAAGCCAATTACAATGAAAATTCAAAAACTTTACCTAATCTAAGAAGAGTGAGTAAAACCAGAAACAAGTCTGTCTTTCCCCCTTTCAAGAGCAGAACACCTGACACTGCCAGCTTGCTTTTTCGGTCACAGGTAAAAAAATGTGAGACATTTTCCCAGGATTTACAGAAGCAAAAAATAACTGTCAAGCTACAAGAATTGGAAGGAAACAATGGCTGTCACTTAGACTTTTGTAAACTCTGACTAGGTTAGAAAACCAGGCCCCAGAAGGGCCTCTGCCATGTGACTGCAACATTTCAAACAGAGAGTGCCAGAAAATCCAGAAGCTGTTTTTGCTGCCTTACTCTCCTCATACTGTAAAGATGTGTCATGTTCTGACCTCAAATTATTTTCTTGAAACTAAGAAAATGCTAATTTCTTAAATTAGCACTCATCAATGGAATCAAATTACACAAATTCGTAGAGAAGTAACAACCACTTAGAAAGGCACGGCAGAGATGCTAAGACCATACACCTACTGTATTCATGCAGAATAATGTCACTTTGACCAGCATCAGACTGACTACTGAAAAGCCCTGTAACTTTGCAGAGGCAGAACACATTGCACAGCAGTCAGTGTTTCCATGGGAATCATAAAGATTTTCTGGGCTTCTGTGTGACAGGGAGAATAACTTTAGTCCTGTGTTTCAGCTTGCTGATTTAGGTATTTCTTTCCTCTTATGTGTTTGGAAGCAAAGGATATGGTAGCACCATGAAGATTACATCCTGAAGGCACCACTGAATGTAGGAATCTGGCACATAAGGACATGCCATTTCTGCAGGCTGAATACTCTCCAAGCATTTCATTCATGGATTTCAGTTCTTATCTCTGATCAAATTAAACAGAAGGAGAAAATAATATCTCCTCATAATCAAAAGTCTAACAATTATAAGTAAAATAACTAACAAGCAGGGAAAAAAAAAATCCAATACATTAGCTGACAAATATTCCCCACATACATTCAGGAGAAAAAAACTGAATCAATAAGGATATATCATTTTTATGTCAAAAATGCGACATGTTTTTCTATTTCCTTAGATTACCCCTTCAAGTTTTACTTAACACATAATTTTATAATTTCAGCCTTATTTGATACTGTAGTCTCTCTTTTCAGTAACACTGTGGAACAAACAGAGACAAAAGCAGATGAAATCTAACGTGAGTTCACTAAGTTCAGATGATAGATTCAGGATCAACACACAAGGGTTTAATTCTGTCCATTCATGTAGCTGCAATGTGAATTGTTTTGATTTCATAACTGCTGTCCGTGCAGTTTGTCATAATGGTTCTTTCTCCTTAAAAAAATACAGTTATTTGTGCACAGTGTGAACTAATCTCCTGAGACGCTGATTCTCCTCTTCTTCCACAAAGATGGATTCTAACAATATCCCATGCTAAACCCAGTGGCAAGTCAGTTCATCCTTCCCTTCCCCTTTACCCTTTTGTTTATCTTGCCTGTTTAGAACTCGTTTGAAACACAGTCTACATTTTTATTAGGTTTGTCCTTCAAATGCAAAGCACAGCAGCAGACAGGGCTAATGGCAGTTGAAGATTTCATCTGCTATTAGAAGAAAAAGGTCTTTCTCATCTCTTTTAGGCTTACTTCCTATCAGTCTTATTAAAAGCCCCTTGGTTCTACTGCCAGGGATTTGAAGAATAACAAGGTCTGTCATATTCCACTCCAGCCTTTGCTTCCTCATTCAAGAGATACGACCTTTTAAAAATAGCTCTCTCAGAATAGCTGTTCTATTCCTTTAACCACTGAGTTGCCATTCCCTGCACTTCTCCTCATCCCACTACACTCTTCCTGTGTTGCAGAGACCAGAACTTCCCACAGAGCACTCAGGACATGGGTGCACTCAGAGTCCATGTAGTGGAAAAAACATGCTTTGCCACGTGCTCAGCACCCTCCCTGGTAGTGCCCAGCAGTTTACTGGGCCCTTTTGGCTGATTTTGGGAAGCTCTCCCCAATGCCTCCCTGGGCGTTCTCTGGAATTGTAATTGCCCATCACATAAGCATGATTGTATTTTCTCTTCCTAATGTTCATCTCTGCTTTTTTGGGGTGCTCAACACATCACCCTATTATTTTAAAAAACACTACTATTATGTTTAAGAAGCCATCTTATTTTAAAGTAGCACTTAAAATGAAACACAAATACCAAAAATAAAGGAGAGCTAACCTACCCTGGCAAATAAACATTGTACCCACAAAATCGCATTTGGTTTAGATTTAAAACCCCTTTTTTTCTCTCTCTCTCTAGTTACATCAGTATTAACTTGCACAGTCCCCCATGTGTGCTGTATTTGCATGTTTGTGTATTGAGAATATATGTTCAGCCTCACTGCTGCCTGGACCTACAAACAGGAACAGCAGCAACCTACTGGATAAATTGGACCAGAACAGGAGGAAACTCCTGGATCTCTCAGACCACAGGGCTCAGGTTCAAGAATGAAAATACACACATGTGAAAGGTCCAGAAGAAAAGACAAAATAAAATAAAGGTAGAGAAGAACATCATGGGTGAAGAGCATAGATTTTTATGGCATAAAGATCCCAGCACATGCACATGAAGCTTCTCAGGGCATCCAGGATAGAAGAAAAGGGAACAATGGAAGACAAAAGCACAGCCTACACCCAGGAAAGGAGACAAAAGGCTGAGAGTAGACTGCCTTATTGCCTAATGACTCATGGAGGTGAGTCAGGAAGGAAAGACTCAGGAAGGAAAGATGAAAGATCAAATTCATATTCAGTTTCCAAAGAGTATTATCGTCACCAATCAAGAACAACCCAGTAGACATTGTAAGACCTCAAAACCCAGCATCCCTTCTCTTCTGTGACCCCACAGTAAATCCTGGCCAGTCTCTGCAGATACATGTATCCTAGTGCTAGTAAGTACGTGGGTATTGAAAAAAATTAATCCTCTCCCCTATATGGTGCTGTCTTGAGCTTTGCAGTTATTCATACATAGTTTGAAAGAAACAGGTTATTTATCCCCACTGATACTACCAAAGACAGCATTACTACTCTGATTCCTTCCAGCAATCGACTACTAACAAAACAACAATCAATGTGCTGAAATCAGTGGTGTTATCAGGAGCAACAAAAAGAAGAGATTAGCTAAAACATATGTTTACTACAAAGGCATAAAAATCCAACGCACTTTCAAGGTAGAGATTTCACATCAGCCGGAAAAAGGATAATGCTAATGTACTCTATGTACACCTCTGCATTGATCAGAGCTATTAAACAGACACATTTATTCATTCAGTTCCCAAAAAAACACTCACAATAAACCTCCAAAAAACCTCACAGAACAAACCTCTCAGCACACATGGTAGTTAAGAATCTCTAGACTAAAACAGACAGCAAAACTCTCTGTATGCTGTTTCTAGCTGTCTGAAGGCTAAAACCACACACAGAGACTTAGCTGAAAATCCTACTACAAATATAAACCAATTGTCTTTAACGATCATACATTTTTAGGCTTTTTCCTCCTTCATAAGCCTTGTCACATTCTCAGAATAGTCAGGAGAGTGCTGAACAAATTGAGTAAATTTTCAGCAATATATTTGCCTTTATTGCTAAATCTGTAAGAACCTGAAATTCAGAAGAGACACTCTCAAATAAAAACACAGTGGAACTTCAACTACGGCCATAATTTTGCATTTTGTTATGATTTAGCATCATAACTTTTCTCCCTCTAGATAACTACATATAAAAGAGTGATCTATTAATTTTTAGTTCTTATACATATTTTTGTATGTCTATTTTATGTATTTGTTTATATTTACATTTTGTATGTTTTATATATAAAACATATATATGTGATTTACTATATTTCATAGGTTTGCTTCATATATATTTTTTAGCTTACATTTTCACTAGTATCAGTGCTTTGTGCTGCTCTAACATCTTAAACCTCTTATGTCTCTGGCCAGTTAATCCAGGTTTATAGCTTTTCTGCACGCCATGCTTGCAAAGCACACAGACAATTTACCAGATTTAATGTTAAATACAACTTTCCTCTGGAATCAATCTGATTAACTAGATTGGAATCACTCAATATTGTCTTAAAACTTCAATGCAATAACAGATATCTGCAAAATAATTTCAGTCAATAAAATCTTAACTGGAAGATAAAAGCTAATTTAATTCAGTTCTGCCATATGAATAGTTTTACTAGTAGTCTTTAATGCCTGACAAAATTTTACATTATGGGAAATTTTACATTATGTGAAGTCTTGTCCTCTGTTCTCCATTGAAATACCTTGTTTATTTCCAAAGTTCAAATAGCAGGTAAAAATAGTTGTAAAACTACACAAGCAGTCTAACGAAGAGAAGTACTAACTTTTTTAGAGCACATTCCAACTCATTCTTCTCATTATCTGCTTCTTGGAGCTGGGAAAAAATTCTGACCAGGAACTCTTCAAAACTGGAAAGTAAATGGGGTTCTTCTTTTCTTAGCTGCAACCAAAGTTGCTTCACATCAGTCTCACTGAAAGAAAATATCATAAAGGATTCATTAAGAGAGAACATTTCCCAGGCTGCAGTAAATGTCCTTAGCACCCTTAGTAGATGGAGGCTTCAGGGCATCACTAGTCAGAACACAAAACTTATTAAAAACAACTTAAACTGTGCCAGATTTGAAAAGGATGAGGGGGTGGGAAATGATGGAGACTGAATTTATTAAAAAAAAATGCATTGTAACATCTGGCCATTCCTGACAGCAGAATAGCACGGGAACTGCTTGTTTAGTGGGTGCCTTGCCAGACACTCCACCCAAACAGGAACGGGTAAGAAAGGAGACAGATGAGATACAGTATGCCCTGCCATCACTTCTATTAGAAGTAAAGAAGTTCCCACAAATCTAGAGGGGAGGGTGCAGTGGAAAAGCCAATCAAAATCCCTTCCTCATAAGAAATGAATGAGATTCAGACTCCTAAGTAACGTAGATATGTTAACAAATTGCATTTGTACTGCATTCTTTCATTTTCGATACATTTTTATTCCATGGTGAGTCTGCTACAAAAAGCAGAACAAAACGTCTTGAAATTCTGATTTAAAGATTTACCAAGATAATGTTGTGTTTCCAAATCTGTTCAGCAGACACTGACAGCTCTATTGTGAATGATAATGGGTTTCTAATACTTTGCCAATATTCTCCTGAACCACTTTGTTTCTTCCTGACTCACTCTCTTCCATGAGCATTACAAGCCTGAACCTAGCCAGCAAAGAAAGCTGTATTTCAAGGACAAAATGAGGATAAGGATAGAAAAACTGGGTGATAAATATCTCTTCATAATGAAAGACTTTCAGGAAGACTGACAATGAACTGTTTCCTGGAACAGGCAGTCAGGGGAACCGAAGGACTGATAAGCACTTTTATTCCACAGTAAGAATCACCAATGTATTTCTTAAATATTTGCACCACTTGTCCAGATTCTCTCCCATTTTTGCCCAGTGCTTTTTTTGTTCTACAGTATTCATTGTGATTGACCAATGAGTGTGAGGCCAGCACACAAAAAGCTCTTTGAGCAGGTTTTATGCTTCATGTTTCAGAGTGAGCCATCCTGGCCTTGGAAGAAGTAGCATTACCAGAGCAATCACAATGTGCAATTATGCATGAAGAGGAGAAAAAGTGGAGAAAACTTCCCTACCTATGGTGCACTTCAAACACAGCCCTTGCCAAAAATAGCAGTCATCATGCATTGATTGAAAATCAGTGACATCTGCAGATTACATGCTTGTAATTATCTATGTTCAGATCACATGGCAGAAAAACACGTTTCACGTGCCTGGAGTACAACAGTTGGAAGCACAACTCTTGGAAATTTTTGTCAAATGGCATTTTTATCATGACAGCAAGAAAATTATTTTTTTTAACAATCTCTGTGGTTTTGAGCAGCTTTTGTTCTTGCCATTCATCCTGGATTCCATTAAAATCAAACCCAGAGGTGAATCATTAAAGGTCATAGGACTGATTACTATTGCTGTGAGAACTCACTCATCCAAAGCCTTTGTAGCTCCAAGTCGATCCATCAGATTTGAGAACTGGAATTCTTCATCCTCAACACCAGTCATGGTCTCTTCGTATCTAACCGGGCAGGCTGTTTCACCTTCTGATGGTTGCACCATGTCATTTTTCAAAGCAATCTGCTCCAAAAGAAATTGGCCTAAGAATTAGAAATTACACATATTAGCATTTTCAGAAATTACTGTAAGAAGCAATGTCATACTAAACATACTAAAGCTCAAATTTTATGGTAAATAAACAACAAAAGGATGGGGCATGGCAAGAGGATCCCTGAGTTCTATGGCTGGCTTTGTGCCCAGTTTAATGTTTAACCTTCAGTAAATCATCCACCTCAAAATTCACAAACATATTAAAAAAAATGAATAACTCCATGCAAAAACATAAAAGGACATAAATTGCAGTAACAACTCTTCATAAATGTTGCAGTTTTCTTTCTTGATAGCTTTAAATAGATTAAGAATCTAAAATATCAGTACTGATAAAATGTATATTAAATAAAATTTAACATTTTTTCAGTGCATGACCAAAGGCACACATTCAATTCCTATATAAACTGCAGACAGAGAGCTACATTTTATTAACAGTAGTTGTATGGTGAGGATGCAGAAGTGAAATTGCCACATGAATATGTATTGATACACATTTGTGCTCTTTTGCCACAGACCAGATACATTTCATCAAATTCTAAATGTGCCATCTATTTTATTTGAACATCCACAAGTCAAAATTTTGGGGGGGATATTGTGATTTTATGCAGAGGATTTTTTGTTATATTCTAAGTTCCAGTAGAGGAATTACCATAGATCCAAGGAAACAGAAGTACTGGTGTGGTTTTAGTTTTTTACTAAGTCCATCTTGCATTTTTTCTCATAGCACCCAACAGAGCATGTTGGCAATAGAACAGAGTATGTTGCATAGAGAGGTTACAGTAAATTTCAGATTTGCCACCATTTAGAAATAGAAACAGGACTCTCCCATAGTAATTGGTGCAGCATTAAGCTTTATCCAGACACTACTCTGCCTTCTCAAGCAGCTTTTATCTACTACAGCTTCTGCTTCTACCAGGAATGCCAACATCACCAGCTAGCCAAATGTAGGACTACCTGGCCTGGAAAATACCTGTCAGTGCTGTGTAGCAGGTTAAAATGTACCATGCTTTACACTGTCTATCCTTATCTTTTACGTGGTGTGGTCCATGTCCTTTGTGTGCCTGTGCTGATGTCTTTGGGGTACATGTTTAACTTTACTACCAGCTGAACCTGCAAACAGGAAAGCAGCAGCCACATCCACCTGGGCCTCTGGACTGGCCTCCAGCACCCAAGCAGGAGGAATCTCCAGGATCTGGAGCTGCTTGAGATGGCAGCCACTTACAACCTCCCTTAATAAAGGGTTTTGGTTATGCAGGGACTGCTTGCGAAAGTAATCTTAATTTAACTTATGAAAAGCAAAGCATATATTATTTCATTTTTTAATAATGTAAATTTTCAGATTAGAGCATATTCTATGAAGATACTTGATCTACCTCTACAGTGGGAGAGGTGGGACATGAGAGAATTAGGGTTTCAAACTACTGATGATTTGAAAAGAAAAATGAAGGTCCTGTTTGCCGGACCTGTAGATAGTAACTAAATTGAGATTTACTGTTACAATTCACACATAGTTGAGATTCAGTTTTCCAGAGAAAATGCTTAAACCTTAGCATTAAGTACAAAATGGATTCTGCTTAAACAACCAAGCACAGTCTAACTAACACTGTCATCTTATCTGGAATGTCACAGCTGGGGAGAAAACCACCCTGTGACAAACACAGAGAGCATGACAGCAAGAGCGCTGTTGCAAAACAGGCAGTAACAAAGAACTTATCAGATCACATCTTACAGCAGTAATAATTGCCTCATCCTGTTTTGCTTTGAAATAAATTAACATCACTTGAAGAATTAATTCATTGTAGAAAGCATTCCCGCAGCTCTAAGGACAGTGGTGTTTACACATTCCTAGCATTGTCTTACATTAAGATTAGAGATAATTTTAATTGTCTTTCATGTCCTATTACCTGATATGAAATAACACACAAGACTCCCCACCCCTCTGCCCAAGGGAAACCTTCAATAAACTGTACATACATTTACTCAACAGCTTAAAACAGGTGTGATTCAGATGATTACATCATTTTCTCATATCGTGTCATGGCTTGCCATTTTTCACAGGAGAGAGACTTTTGACGGAGCCCTTTGTCTATTTATTCACATAATTTGACCACTTCTTCCTCTACGACATATATCTGCTATATTTAGGGAATTGTCTGGCTCCCCGTATGTATTATTAAGTGTCCTGTTAAGACAAAGTTCTTCTTGATTGATGTGGAGAGTACAGAACATGAATAAAGCTCAAAGAGGAGACATTTCCAAAACTCACTGAATCCTGTGATGAACTCCTTTGGGGTAAGTGAGCCGTTGCCATCAGCATCCAATGTAACAAAAACTTTTTCAAGTTCTTCCAGGCTAAGAGGTAACTCAGGATGCAGCCTCTGTAATGACAAAACATGCAGCAACTTTATCCTTTACTACAGGATAAGAGGAAGACTGGGTTCTACAAAACATCCACAGTACAGCAGGATAGTTCCTTTCTTCCCCAAGTGAAAATCCAATTACAGAGCAAAACCCGAATCAACTGAAGGACATTTGCTTTAATGACTTCTTTATTTGCCTTTATGAATCCATTGTGATGGCACAGGGAGAACAACAGCCTAGTGCCAAAAATTCAAATCACACAAGGAAGAGGAAGAACTTGAGGTGGAGTCTCAGCATCCTGGTGAAATGGCTTGATTATCTTGGTGAAATGCCTTGGTTATCAGGCTCCTGGACAAACTTGGCAGCAGAGTTGTACAACTAGTTCCGTCCACGTCATAAAGTCAAGGAAGAGACTCTAGATGACTACATTATAGAGGCTATACTCTTCTAATTCAAGCTGATTCAAAAAGTGTACATAAATAAACAAGTAAATAAAACAAAGCTAAGAAAGCTGCATGGTCTAAGGACCAAACCTGTTGCTCCCACAATGAGTTAAATGGAGTTCACAGCTGTCTACTTCTGAAATGCAGCATGGTCACACCAAAAAAGACACAGCTTCATAAAACCAGCTCCACAAATACCACATTTTTTTCCCCGATAATCTAAAGACAGGCATAAAAGAAAAGAATTCTGTAAAACTGATCTTAATGGTTTTGCTCTAATTCTTTTAACAGTGTAGACAGATTCCCAGGAACAGGAGGAAACTGGAGTGGCAAACAACCCCAATAACCAGCATTTCCACTGGGAGAGCACTAGGAAAATTAAAACCTTTCCTTGGCTTAAGAAGCAATATAAATGCACACTGGTTCAGTCCTCTGCTTTATTAATTAACATTTTAATCCCCCCCAAACTCCTGTTGTATATACAACATATTAAAACTGCAAGCTAGTAAGTTTATATAGTTCATTAGATTAAAACTGCTGATCTGTTCCACTGTGGGGGAGGGATTTAGGGCCAAAAAATGTTTCTCCTGCAATCCAAAACAGCAGAAACCACTATTCAGTATGCTAAGCCATATAGGCAAGGTAAGAATTGGCTGAGTGCATTAACCAGGAGTTCCCTGGTTGCCACAAAGGGTTTAGGGTATGCTTTATGAACTGTATGGATTAAATGGTAGAATGGTAAAAGGAATTCCAAGGTGGTGCTGAGAAGTAAAAGCAACAGAGCTCCTAAAGCACAGAACTATCTGGAATAATCACAAAGGGATTTCTGAGCAGGATTAGTTGTGTATTGCTGCCTGCTTCCAAAAATAAAACCTAGGAAAACTTGATGTATACTCAGTTTAAATTACTTATTTCATCAGTGATACACCTGTCTTCAGTTTCTTACTTAAACACACCCATCTTCCCAAAGTTTGGATTTCAACCTCTAAGATCTAAAGGGAAACCTTCTAAAATCAGCTTCTTCCATAAAATTCTTACAGCCAACGCCACACTGATGAGGGAGAAGGTGCTTCAAGCAAATTCCTCTTTTTACATTCAGAAAAACAGAAACTGTACTCTTACCACCAGATCTTTGGGAGCTGCTGAAGGAGCACCCATTTGACCATGCCAAAAACACAGAGCCAGCTGCTACTCCAGGGCAACAGCCTGCAGGTCTTCCTGCAAACCTGACTGACAAATATGGGCTTCTCCAACCACAGCTGCAGGACACTAATGCAGCGCCCAAATTGTGATGAGAACTACACTAAATTTACAGTAGAAAACACCACAATTACTTGAGTTTTCTTGGGGGGAAAAAAATGGTATGAAAATAGGAGATTCTAAGGAATGTAGCCAACATTTTGCTCCATTAAATTCCCTCTGGATAATTTACAGACTTTTATGAACTGGGACACACTTACTAAGTCAATATCTTCCCAACCTCTTGGGGTTTTTTCTTAATAAAAAATTAAGGTGGTTTGTGGCTAGGAAAGCAAAATGTTATTGGTCTCATAGCTGTGTTTTTGTTTATTTGCTCATTTCAAGCTTACCGTAAAAATACATAGGCTCTTTCAATATGAGGTTCCTAAAAGTTTTAAAAGAAAAGAAAACAAAATAAAATATATACACTGGAGCTTCAAAAGAAGCTATCTGCACTACCACCAAATGTGCTCCACGGTTTCATGACATCTGTGCTTAATTCTCTCAAAATACCAAGCTTTTACTCAGCTAAATACAAGGACAGAGGTCAAATAGCTGACAGCAAGATCTGAACCCAATCCTCCCATGCACATGAGAACAAAACATTTTACAGCACTAATTCTCATTATTCATTATAACCTCAAGGACCAACAGATGAAAACTGCGGTTCCAAGTCTAAGGTAGAATTTTCTTTCTTGCCATTTCAGAAAACCTCTTGTTGGTTTGAAAGTTGAATACATTTGGCATTTGGAAACAGAATGAAAAATTTTTAAAAAACCCCAGCTATTAACATCCTCTTACAAAAAACAACATCATATAATCAAGGAGGCGTAAATATTTAGTGTAGTTACTGTTATAAACACAAGAGAAAACACTGTAAGATTTGTTCCATCAAGATTAATTGAATTTCAGATACTTAACACTCTCTGTTGAAATCATGCCTTCTACCCCATGACTAAAGATTAAAAAGCTTAGCATTAGCATCCTATATTTGAAGCAAAGCTTCAGGAATAATAAGCAGTACAGACCTACCAAACAGCACAATGCAAAAGTGATCAACACTTAGTACCTTTTGAGGAAAAAACTGATTTAATGTATTGATTTTTGTTTTTCTTATAGGGAGCAAACATCATGAAAATGCAGGAAATAAAATCAATTATAAAGGAACACCATCTCAAATGTCCTGAGCACGTTTATTTCTGTATTAAAGAACTTACATACGCTTATATACATAGATGAAGTTTTCAAATATAGGAAACAAACACTCAGGATGAAATAGAAGAATGAAATAGAACTTTATTTGTTCTTTGCAACCCTGTTTTTACTGCATCTTTTGCAACATCTGTTTTAGAACCTGAAGTATAAATTTAGCAGCACTCTAAGCAAAACCTAGAATCAAACAAAAACAATTTTACATTCCTTGCAAAAACAGGTACTAAAACTTTTTGTATACATATAATTACATAAAAATATACGGGTTTTCCATTATGTAAAGATATATGCTATTCTGATTTTAGAAAGACTGTAAAATTGTAATCCATTAAGCTTTCTGTGGCTTTGCATTTACCAAAAACTACCACTGGCGATGTATTTGGTTTTTTGAGTTCAGTTACTTCAGCGAGATAATGTAGATTGGCAAAGCACACAACAGAGCAAGCATCCACATTCCTCTCTTTTTTCAACTTTGCATAATTAACAGAGGTCATCTGAAAACTCAGCAACACACAACTGCAAAGAAAGCTCTTGAGAGCTAACAAACTGAGCAGTTTACTCAGGAGATTTTTGCTTTTCCAAAATAGGTAGTTAAAGTTGTTTCAACTCTGTTTTCATACAGACATCTTTGTTTCTGACAGGGAAAGTTTCTAAATTTTCTGTTAGATGCTTTCTTTAGTAGTAGATCGTGATGAATTTGTTTTGCTCCTGCTCCCCAATTCTGTTTCACCCATAAGAACTAAAGTAGAAATGGATTAACACAAATTATGCTTTGCATGTCAAGCATAAGTACATTCCTGTTTTCTGCCACATACTGGTTCAAATCATCTTATCACTTCTGCAATGTGCCACAATCACATTTTCAAAAGCTTCTGTTATATATAGTTGCTTTTTCTCATCAGCATATTGAGAAAATCTGATTTTGGGCCCTCAAACAAATTAATCACAATTTCCTAAGATTGCTGCCAACATTGAATAATGTCAAAAATATTGTTCCTCTATACTTCCTACATGTACATGTGATCCAGCTGAGAGTTCACCATTGTCTGACAGTGAAGCCACAGTGAAAGACTATTTACACAATTTTGCTGAAAAAAAGGATAAAATTGGTGGACTGAATATACTCCTGACACTGTGAAGTAATATACTCCTGGCAAATCGTGAAGTAATTTATTTAATGGTGTTTCGATGTTTTCAACAAGAATAGAATTGAATTCCTGGGGCATTTTTTTTAAACTTAATTTACTTTGATTTTCCACTTTTTTGTTGCTTTGTCTGTGAGAAAAAAAATGCAAGCATTATGTAAGACTTCAAAGATATTTTTTTAAATCCCACACATCTCTTTAAAATTATGAGGAGGGTGTTAACATTTTAAACTCTAAATCAATCAGTCTCAACTCCTTAAGGGCTTTAGGAGCTTCTCTCATTGTGTATTTCACATAATCAATTTTGTTTTACCTGCATGTCTTGACGAGTGATGAAGCCTTTGCCTTCCAGATCACAAATCTGAAAGAACTCTTGTGCTTTTCCCAACACAGTTAGTTCTGGGTCTTGTTCTCCAGTCCTGCTCCTCTCTGCATCTCCTGGTTGCACAGGACTGGTGCAGTCTCCTTTTATTCTGTCCATGGTTACAATCTCAGCTCAGGAATATCCTGGGATGCTGCTATCCCATTTACCCATAAATTCTGATGTGAAACCTGTGCATGGAAAAAAGTAAGGAAAAAAGCAAATCAGACCCTCTTAATGATGCTTTCCACAATCTCTTAGCAACCATCTCTTTAATTAGGCACCAAAGCTTAGAAGAAGAATAAGTTTTTTGAAAATGCTTACCATTGATGAGCTGCACTAAAGACATTGCAAATGGGATGATGAACAAGGAAGTGGGAGTCTGAGGGAAGAAGACAAAACTAGCTCTGAAATGGAATCTCAAAGCAAAACCAGCCAGTTTGACAAGAAATACAGACAATCAACATGAACAAGAAAACACAAGAAATACAGGTAAAGACAAGAGTAACTTAAAGTCACTACAGCTTGACTTCATTTATTTGTCTTGAAGTTGTAGTTATTATCTAAGTAGGTCTACCTAAAGTAGACACAAATTTCTCTGAAAATTTTTAACAGAACAAAGAATTTTGTGAGGCATTTGACTAATATAAGAGAATATAGCCTGATTCTGATCCAGTATGACTGGCACAACCTGGAACAACTCCACAGAGGCCAGTGAAAATTGTTTAAATATGAAACTTTTGTTGTCTTCAGAGCAAAGACCTCAGCACTGCATGGATGTGAAGGTAGAATATGAGGAAAAAAGACCTTAGGCTTGTCTATGCAGCTTCTTAAGGTGAAAAGGCTCTGACCACATAGAGCAACTTGGCCTGTTTTACTCTGTGCTTAATTGAAACCTGGCACTCTTGGAACACAACATCTTCTAAGATGTGTTCATCTTCACAGAACTCACACAGCTTCCCATGACAAAGTGATTTCTCTGATAGCCATGGGCCAGGCAGTTGGACTTCCCACACTTCATGTAAGTATAAATTTACTGCAAATAGGCCATTGACCTCAAACCAAACTAAGGTTTTTGGTGAGTTGCCCCTCTGAAATCATGTGAAAAAATCTGCAAACATAGGTAATTTTCCTCTCCCTCCCTCATCTCTTTTATTATTCCAATCATCCCAGGACTGTTGTTCAAATACTTTCCAGAACTGAAATAACTTTGGCTACATGGCCAAAGAACCTGTCAGAATCTTCCTAAGCAGCGTTACAAGCAGGAGAAGAAAAAACACTCTGAGAGAAGCCAAGGGATGTCTAAACCCAGTATCATGCCATCTTAGGAAACTACTCCCTCAGAATGGGTCTTGCTTGAATTTTAAGGTACAGCTGTCAGGGGTGCCTTATAAACCCCAAGACCTCTCTGCTGGGGCAAGCCACACTCCACACCCCAGGAAGCACCAAAGCCTGCCAGAGCTCCCGTGGCAGCAGCCCTGGATAATTAACAAGGCTAGAAAATGTCACGGGAAATTCTGGTCACATATAACAAGGGGCTTTTGCCTGTTACATCTGCCTGAAAGCTGTAATCTCTTTCTCTTATGAGGAAAATTTCTAGTTCAGAAAGTCTTCCCAACATTCAGTAGCTGGGAAGATGCACAAAGGAAAAGATCGCTCCACAATTGCCCTGTTTCTTAAATACTTCCATGACGTTTCCAACAGTCTTAAAAACAGTATGAATCTTTGCCACCCACAAGTGGATGGAAAGCCACAATCAAACTATACTGATGTAATAGACTGGATAAAATTCTCCTTTCATACTGCTTTCACACACCTGAACCTCCATTACTACAATGCAGCTCACTCCTGGCTGACACCAGTGCATGAGGTAACAAACCAGGCCATCAGTTTCAACTCAGCAATGACACTAACTTAAAAGCAGCTTTAAACCACCAAAAATCAATGGGACAAGCACAGCTTAAAGACAATCTTGACAAGATCTGATCCAGACTCAAAATGTATTAGACTTTTTTTTCCCCCAACAATTTCTCAGGCGGCCACAACTTCAGGAACAAGCCAAGCTAATCAAGATAGTAAGTGCTGCTAGTGCCTGCCTCTGCACAGTCCATTAGATTTCCTTAGGAAAAAAGAAAAACTATGCAGGGAATAGATAGCCCATTGCAAGTGAAAGAACAGAAATACAAAAAGAGATCAAAAATGGTGGAACAAAAGAGCACTACATACACTTTGATAAAGTTGTTTGCAGTTAGCAAACAGTACAATTCAGCAAACATCACCATGCTTTCTAAATACTTCCATACCACAAAATGAAACTACATGCATCATGAGAACCTCACCTTCTTAAAAGCTGCCCCACCTTTTATACACATCATAAAAAATTGCTGCACAGCGAGTGTCTTCAATACAGCAGAAAATTAAATTAGAGCATCTGCAAAAATTCTTAATCCTTATGGCAGCTTCTAAAGCTGATAAGAGTTCATCCTAATTCCTACAGTGTCCTGATACTTTGCAAATGCTGGTAATAACATGAAAGATTAAAACTGCAATTTGTCCCACATTACTGAACCAGCACTCAGTAATTACCTCAAAGCCAGTTTCAAATAACATAGGTAGTTCCATTCACTCATCCATCTCTTTTAGAAAATGAATGGCTTACAAAATCAATTCTATTAAGACCTTTGATTTCCATTCTTTTAGCTACAAACACACTTCACTATGCAAAATAGGTCACATCACGACCTGATGCGAACAAGCATAGCTCCAAACACTGAACAAGGATGTGTGATTTACGAGGTTTCTGTCCATTAATCAGGAGGTAAATTCTGGATGGGCCTGCAAAAGGCAGGTCACTGTTAATATTCCAAAAGGCATTTTCATCATTTCCAGTCAGGTCTACTGCAAATCACCAAACTCTAGAAGTACAGAGCAAAACTGAGCCACAGATCTCACAAGTCATGGTGTGTGACAACCCCATTCTCCCTAACTCTGATACTTAGAAACCTAGAGAGCTGTTTTGCCCGCCCTCATATCTCTTCTGGTTTTAGGTTGCAGTGAAATATTTTTCTTAGCATGTATCTAAAGGTAAAAATTTTCTGCAGCACACTTCAAAACATATCATCAGCTGAAAAATATAGTAAGCTTACTTAATACCAAGGTCACCTTGGATTTATCGAAAACACTGTTATGACAGAGAACACTTCTGTCTTACAAACACTACAAAATAAAAAATAGATTGCATACTTTTCTACAAGAAATATTTATTTCCTACAACCAAATGATCTTTGTTAAAATAACCCACAGCTGCAGTGTAGTATGCCTGACACATGAACAGGGACTTCTTCAGAAATAACTTTGTCATTTAGTTATCTTCAGCATTGTGCTGAAAAGCTCCTAAAGCTAAAATATATCACCACAAGGAAGTCATTCTGCTCCCAATTGCTCTGCCCTGCTTTTGAACAAGTATTCATCCAGTTAGACAGTGCACTCTATTGCAGAATCCTTTCAATTCAAACTGGGAAGTTACAGTTTATTTAACTTAATTAAGGCCAAGTGGTCCATCAAGGAAGAATCAAAAAAAAGCATCACCTACAGAGAATGGGACTGCTAAGACCAAAGAGAGCACCATAACCAAGCTCAAGTACATAGAAGTTTTCTAGATACAGGATTGGAGAAAAATGTTCCCTATGCACATAGTACAATCCACAAGAAGCAAACATGTCAGACAAGCTAGACATGAAACCCATCCAAGGATAAAGAAGGTGGAGCACTGAACCCCTGGCTGCTAGGACAGTGCAGTTCTGCCATCATGGAAGAACAGACCAAACACAAATCTGCAAATAATGGCAGAGGAGATCACTCCTGAGAGAGGTGACTAGGTCAGTGGACTTCAGTGTTACTTCTAGCCTTTTAAAAAAAGATTTTATGACCATCCAAAGTAAAAATTCAGGTCCCACACTTAAAACAACTAGCAGAGATACAAAGTTGTGTGCTCAAGAAAATACCTGTTTTTTCTCAGCTATGACTAAGACAATTAATCTTTAAGCTGTCATGGAAGCATTATAAAGCTTGGCCTAACCATATGGACACCACCTAGACAAAACCGGATGAAAAAAATGGGGACATTCATTCTTCCAGTTTTGCCTTTTCAAGTAAAAACACACAAGTCAGAAAATCTTGTGATGAAATGTATCATCAAAGCCTCTTCCACTCAGCCTGAATTCATTTCTCTCATGCTGTACACGATCTCTCAGGACTTCACCTTAGGAGGTGGTACACCATGGAGTGGGTGTGAGGAGTTTAACTCCAGAGGGAGAGATCTGAGGCAGGCTGGAGTTCCTGTGAGGGACCACAAGAAGATAGTCTGAAAGGAATGGGTCATGAAAATAATTTCAGGGGAGTAGCAAAGGCAGAGACAACAGAGGAATCCTTCATCCACTGGCCTGTAAAAGGAAAAACTAAGTTATGTAGAAATTCTTTTTGTGTAAGTAGATTTGTGTGGGAGAACCAAATTCTGTTTAGAATCAGTCTTAAGAGACTGTTTAGATTCAGTCTTAACAGAAATTCTCCAGCCAGATCTGATTAGCTTTTAAAGATTAAGGGAACCATTAGGATCACCTACTAAGGGAACCATTGGGATCACTTGCTATCTGCAAGTTTGAAGCTTCATTTATACCACAACAAGATTTTACGTTTCCATAAAAATTTACAATTTATTTCAAGGTGAGGGAGCTCAGCAGAATTCAAGGAGCAAAAAGACCTGGGAGAAGATATTGTGTGTTACACATACATCAAAGTCATATAAATGAAATTTCTCCTTTTCAGATTACTGGTTAAGGAAAAACAACAAAAAACAAACAAAAAAAAAAAACCCACAAAAAAACCAAAACAAGCCTTAAAGCTAAAGAAGAAGGATAAAAATCCAGATTATAAATCTGAAGCAGTGTCTCAACAATATTAACTGTGAAACAGGAAAAAAACAGAAAATATGCTTGAAGTGATTAAGCATTAAGGATTCCAAAACACATAGCCAAAGACTCTGGACAGAGACCACTTACTCCCCACTGGGCATTTGTCCCTAGATGAATCCACAAATACAAATGTTGGGGGAAAAGACAAACTATGTAAATTCTGTGCACTATGATGCAGAATTCCAACCCTGACTGGTGAACAGATCTTCATTAAACTTTTATTTTTAACATTTGCATCCAAGCAACTAGTTTTCACTGGGCTTGTAAGAAAATTTTCTTCTCCCAAAGGCCAGCTTCCCCAGAGGTAGAGGAAGACAAAAGATCTCCTGCCTGGCTTCTTGCTGGCCTCTATGGGAGTAGTAAATAAAACTATCCATGTATTAAAATTCAGATGCCCAAAGTAAGCAGGCATATTCATTTTTTCCCCATCCTGCTCTTCAATATGAAAACACTAATAAAAAAAACCTAACAGGATATTTATTGCCTAAATCTAAGCAGTTCTTAGGGGTCCATACTAAAAAGGCAGGATGAAGTTAAAATGGGCCTGCTAAGTGCTGTTAGGATCCTTGAAAAGTAAAGCTACTCTAGGTAATGATTTTAGCAGAAATACATCTTTTCTTCTTGCTTCATTGCTGTGGATGCTTCCTTTTTAATGTATCTAAGAAGTCAAACCTAAGAGCTGCCTGGAAATACAAACTTCTTATAGAGGGACACTGAATTTAGGGGCAGCAATCATCATGGAAATCGCTGTTGCAGAATAATCACAAGATCATCAGAACTGAGAGCACCCTGCCTGTAGTCTCTGCAGGCTTAAGGACCTGCTGTCTCCTCTCCCTCCTTCTGCTCTTTCTGCCTTATTGAAGAAAACTGATTCCAAGAACTCTTCTCCCTGTCTCTTGTTCCTTGCCTGCCTGCTGGTTGCAAGAACCTCACATCTTCAGAAAGGGCTGACCTACACAATACCTGAGCAGGATGGTGGTACAAGTGTGCATGAGTGGGTGTTTACCTCCCTAAGTCTGTCTTTATCTCTCTAAATTACCAGTAAATCGTTACTGCACACAAATACAGCTCAGCCAGTTACCTACTTTGGGCTAAAACTCTGGCTAACCTGTGGGGCTGCAGCATGAGGTTTTATAAACACCTGCATGCAAACCAGACAGACACTAGCACTTACAGAACTTGTATTAGAACTACCACAGAACTGCGTGGAACTATTCCACCATTATTTTGACTTATTTCTAAAACATAATTTGTTAATTCAGGGATGTAAAAGCTATTGTTAAGAAGGAGCATCTTACAACATATGAAACACATTCCAAATGTAGTGAAGTCAAAACTGAGCTGAGTCCATCTGACTGCAAAGAATCACAGAATCATTTATGGTGGAAAATGCCTCTAAGCATAATTTATTGTGTTGCATTGTCCCAAGTACTGAAATTAAATGCAATTAACTATATTGATAACAGCATTATATTAGTAAGTGGTGTAACATGACGTTCTGGCAGGAGATATTGCCAATTCACGTGAGCTGTTCCATTTGTAGACAAATTATTTGCACTGGAAACCCCCTCCCCCTGAAGTACAAATCTGGAAGAAGTTTAAGCTAAATAGTATATACCCCTTTTAATTGTCTTATCTTTCAGGTTTTCCTAATGACTCACTGCTAAATGGAGCTACTTTCAGCTGGTGAAGGTTGACAAGAACGTCTTTAAAGTACACCATTTTCACAAAAAAAACCTTGAAATATTCTGCCTCCTCCAAAAGTCTTTGCTAAAAATGTAACTTCTGAAAAAAAAAAAATCAAAACCTTTTATCTGCCTGAAAATCAACAATAATTTGGCTTGAAGCCTAAAGTACACTCTCTATTTCTAGTTCTTCAAGGAATGTTACATCTTTAACCTAAGTTAAAGGACTTTGAGATGCAAATTAAATATTCTCTTCAAATAAGAATTCAATTTTCATGGAAAAAACATTAGCAGAAAATTTCAGTCTACTCTGTCATGCACCTTAGAGGACCCAAGTTAATGCAGATTCCACTAGAAGACAGAGAGACATATTCCAAGTGTTTCCTTAGTTATTTGGCACTAGGTTTGAGGCCGGGTTGGCACCAATTACTGTCTTCAAAATTTTCAGAATTTCTAAAACTACAAACTTGCCCTTGGAAAATACCTTCACTTGAGTTAGTGGGATAGATTTTTGGGGCAAGAGCATGTCAGTGAGGCACGGGAATATTTAATTTGCTAGTCCACTGTTTTTCCACTGCAAAAAGTAATGGTAAAATATGATACTAAAAGAGTCATATTTTCCTACATGCAGAGCAAGATAACCTTCATGCTATCTGCTCCACACAGCTAACTTCCAAGGCCTTGGAAACACATATAAACAAATCCACTTATCTGTGTTTGGTTAGGAGGCTTGGTGTACTTCATCCTGTTTAGTTCTACAAAAAAGTCTCACTATGCAAACAATTAAAAATGCATCATTACAGATTCTTAATTGGATTTTAATTCACTACAGCTTTTGAATAGAGATACAACTTCCACTTTCTCTGTGAGCCAATTACTCAGAAAGTTATCTTTACAATTGTGCAGGATCCCTGACTTCATTTATGCTGCTCTTCAATTAATGGAAGTTCCCCAGACCTTCACTTTCCCTGACACCCCCACTGTGAGACTAAGGAATAAGATGGGTCCAAAACCTTTAAACTCAGTTTCAATACAGACATCCTGGTGCTTCTGCATGGATTAGGTCATGAACAGTGGAATCAATTATGTTTTTACATCAGATTTAACTTGAACTGACTAAATCTGCATTTTTCAACATGAGAAATAAAACCCTACAGATGTGTTACTCCCAACTTACATGTTGGGACTACATGTTCATATACATTTAGACTACAAATTAGCAAAAGGTGGAGATCACATACTCTTTACTACTCCATTTATCCACCATTTACCCACCTAGAAAATCATGGTAGGTTATCATTTGTCAATGAACAGAAATGGGAGGAAAAGAGAGACCTGTCAGAAGCAGCACATTCATCCTGTGGTCTGAAGAAACCACAAGCAAAGCTTGTAGAGTGGTGCTCTTTAGTGCATTTATTTTTGCTACTTGTTTTGCTCTTATCTTCTAGTCCACCACAAGATAAGAGGAAAGGTTGGTGGTGGGGGCAGAGATTGCTCTCAAGGAACCAAGCATACTTCATTCATTCCAGCAGCAGTCAACTTAAGTCTCTGAGAGCTGGCAGACCATGAGACTGTAAACTGTTACTGCCCTAAATCTCATTTGCTACTTAATCCATTCACAGAAATGTATCTGCCTTTTTGTATTTCAGACTCTGACTTTTGATTTCTTTTCTCAATTTCATGAAAGATGAGAATCTAGTTTAGAGAAGATCAACATTTAATTTTCACTCTTGTACTTTTGGGTGTAACAGCTCCCTTTTGATCTGTACAATTACTGAAGCTCAACTATGGGGACCAGAGTTCTTAGAACAACCCACAGAAAACCAATAAATTTTTATCTGTGCATCAGAATAATTCACATATTCTAAAAAGGGAAGTGAAACTAAGCTGAAAACTACTGTTGAAAACCACAAAGTTGCAACTAAGAAAATAGAAGAGCACATTAAATTAGCCAAAGTGTTCCAGAGGGATTTCACCATTCTCCCAACTGTGACACTACCCACGTTTCACTACATGCAGTCAGAATCTGTTCCACTGGTGTATATTAAGAAATCTATTATCATGGTAGCAGTACGTTTCTTTTATAACTGTCATTTACAGTCATCATAAGCCCTCATTATCAAGAAAGACATAAAGTGAAATCGGAGATCACATAAGTGCTACAGCAGAGTTAGAGTGACACCACACTACTGCAGGGGGACACAGGAATCATTTCTACGAGGAACAGCACTGCCTTCTTCTTCAACAAGCGCTTGGTGGGCCTGAAGGCAGTCACCAGCCACCAACCTAATTGTCTTCGTATCTGGAGGGAAGCGCAAACCAGCGGGGCAGCTCCTGAGGCGGCCGAGCCATCCCGGGATTTCTCTCGGGCAGCCTCGGCACGGAGCCCCGCACAACGCCGGCCGGCACGGGCACTTTTGGGCAGCACCTTTGGGAAACATTCCGCGCGTGGGAGGAGTCACGGCAGCCGCAGCCCCGGCACTGCGCTGTCGCTGCCCACGCCCGCCCCGGCCCCACGGCGGAGGTGGCTCCGTCGCTGTGCGGCGTTCGCGCCGCAGCCGGCGCTGCGGGGGCTGCACCAGCCTGCAGGCGGCCGCCTCCGGCCACCTTCCTGCCACCGTCCAGCNTCCCCGCCGGCAGAACCTGCACGGACCTCGCCGTGCCCCGGCTCCTCCGGCCCGCGATGCCGCCCCGACTCACCTGCCGCCGCCTCCCGCGGGCGCCGGCCCCTCGGGCTGGCCCGGCCGGCGCTCCCCGGGCTGGAAGCGAGACCGCGGAAAGGCTGAAGCCACTTTCCTAACTTTGTTTTGAGCACGGGTGACATAATCGGGCGAGGCGGGCTGTGCCCCAGGGGCGGGACGGCCGGCCTGGCCTCTCTCCCTCCCTCTCTACCTGCAGCCGGAGCCCGGTGGCCCCGCCCGGTCTCACCTCACCTTGGGCGGGAGCGACTCGCCCTCGGCGAGATCAGAGAGCCAGGGGAAGGCGAGGAGGGTGAGCCTTCCCTGGTCCCTCTTGCAGCCAGGACTGCGTGCGTGATGGTTTTCCAGGGTAAGGGTACGGGAAACCTAAACCGGTTAGGGCAGGAGGGTTTGGAAGGGCAGCGGAACGCTCATCCGCAGCGAGGTCCTAAGGTGGTGACCAGTCCAAATGGATCTACTAGGATCTCCCCACCTTGTCATCTCAAACTCTCCAAGTTCTATTTGCAGAAGGTGGCAGTAGGAGACAGAATTGGTTCACATTTGATTCAAAGATTTCACTTAAACCAAAGTGAATTTTGAAAAATACCCACTTCTGGGATCAGGTTTTCCAAATAGTCCCAAAACAAGAGTGAAAACTTCGACATAATTCTCATCACTGTAAGGTCTCCCAACTGCAAAAGAGCTTCTAGGGCACAGTGCCCGAAGGAGGCTTCACCTCCCTCTCCTTGATCAGGTGATTTTGTTGCAGACACGTCTGTGACATAGGCTGCACTATCTGTTCTCGTGTCCTTATCCACACTGTCCTCGGGTTCAACAACTGTCCCAAGGTAAAGCTTCACGCACCCAAGGCACTCCTTTTCACAATGTACAAGCCCTCCTGCTTGCCTTCCCAATCCATCTTTCCTGAACAGCCTGTAACCCTTGAGGCTTATGTCCCTAGAGTGAGCTACAATCCCAGAGCTCTGGTAAACTGCAAATCTTGCAGCTACAGGGGGGAATGTGAGGAAGACCAGCAGGTAGTCTGCCAAATACAGACACATACATAAGCCTGATAAAACTACTTACAAAGCACTGCAAGTAATCATTTAAAACCGTTATTGAACATCCAGTTGATTATGTGCTTTTAGCTAGAATGGATTCTGCAAAGGGAAATATTACTTCACTCATTAAAATGATTGACTGTAGGCTCAAACAAGGCGAGCTTGAGTGTGGATTTTACCATGCAGTAAAGTGCTACTTGACAGTTACTGCTCACATCCATGCTCTGTAAAAAAGGTAAATATTTGAAATTAGCTTACCACAGCAGCTGCCTTATATCTACTGTGGGTGAAAACAGGCACACAGGCACTTATCATGAAATCATCAGCATGCTGAATAGCTGTAATACTCTGCACATGCTGATTTGAGTCAGCCTAACTTTTCTATTTAACCTTTTGCTAAGCAAGTAAAATAGTGGGTAAAAGATAGAATTGCCCTTCTTTTAAAGGTATGGACAATCTTACAAGACTCTTTCAGAGAAATGAAGGCACACTATCAGCCACAAGGTACTAGACATAATTCAAAAGTTTGTGAAGAAACTGAAGACTGCATATAGAAAGTTTCAGAACAGCAGAGAATTTGTGACATGCACAGGGAGAAAAGCTCACTGAAATAGCATTTGCAGACTTAGTGGTAACTTTCGTGTATTAAGACTCCAGGGAATATATCTTAAAATTGAAGACTGCTTAGGTACCTTGTTGCAACCAGTCATTCCATTTTCTTCCTTACCATTCAGTATGAGGCACTTTAGACTTTCCAGTTTCTGTAAGAAAATTGTGGAGCCTACTAAGCAATAGTAGAAGAGATGGTCAATGAAATTTTCTAGGTCTTGTCTGGACAGCTAATGCTGTTCTTATATATATCTGTGGATATTTTGGAGTATAGCCTTAGAGAGCCAGCTAGAAATGGTCTATTGCTCTCTGGTTTTATTCTCTCTCATAGCAAAAAGTTATGGATTGTGTTGCACTCATGTACTGCTGTGATTTCTTTCAGCAGCTTCTGATCATATACCTTCATATGCATTCCATTCCCTAGCTGGTGATGGTAGAGACAAAGACCCTAATGGACTTGAGCAGCCACAATTTGTTCTTCATGAGCAGCCAGAATCAAATTCATTACCATATCTCTCTCCTGAAGTAAGTGGATTGAAAAGCAGTAAACTCATATACTGTGATGTCAGAGACTGTGATGCTAACTGCAAAGAGAAAAAAATAGCCCAAGAATAAATGTGCATAGACATGAATCTACTTCTTAACACAGATTGCACTGCAACACAAATTACAGTGCTAAACAGAATACTTGAAAGAATTAAACCCTTTTATATGGGTCTAAAATTGTCCTCCATGAAATCTAGACATAAACTCACTTGATTTTCTTCAAGGACTGAAAGCAGGAGATTATGAAAAATACTGGTGTGCAAAACATATTTTCTGGAGCTAGGATCCTTCTGACTGCTATGTTTAATGTACAGTGAGTTAGAAACTGGATGACAGTTTCTACCACTGGGTTATACAAATGCCAGAACTACAAACAGAAACATGTGGTAGGCAGAAGACAGCTTGCAGCTCTTAAATCAGGAAATGCCAAGTGCAATATAAAAATAAAACCACCACCCTTTAAATAAAACAGGCTGTATTTCACAGTTTATTTAGGGTGATGTCTGTTTATTCCAGTCTGCAAAGCCATCATACTGCTGGGATGCGAGGGGTCATTTTCTTCTGCATTTAGGCTGTCAGTAGCAGACCTATTTTGTCTTTCCACTCTAATGCAGCTTTTAATTGCCTATGAAATTGCACCACCCTGAGGGAATTTCACACTAACATTCAAAATCTTGTTTTCCTTCTTTATGCTCAAGGATCAGAGGAAAAGTTACAGAAGTGGAGACATAAACATACTGCAAGAAATTTGCAGATTTACAGTAAACTTTACCAGAAATTTACAGCAAAAATGGAAATTGCATTAAGTGACAGGTAGAAAACTGGAGGTATTCCAGCTTGATCAGCTCTAGAGTAATCTTGCTTGACAGAGTAAAGGAGATACACATTAGACTTCATGCTCACATCACCTGCAGTACAGTACGAGTTTGATTGGACTACACTGGAAAAAGTAAATGCAAGACTTTTCTAAAAATCAAGGTTTAATTACAGAATTAATCTGGCTGTCATCTATTCCAACCAGCCCTTTGCTCACAGCAGAGTCCGGTTGTCCAGGGCCTTGTCCAACTGGAATTTGAATATTTCCAAAGATGGAGACTCCACAACCTCCATGGGCAATCTGTTCTAGTGCTTGGCATTGTATGCAGTAAAAAACATTGTTTTTTTATATTTAGGTGAAGTTTCCTGTATTTCAATTAGTATCCGTTGCCTCTTGTCCTTCCACTTTGCAGTATTCAGAAGAGACTAGCTTTGTCTTCTTTATACCCCCCAACTAAGTATTTATATACATTGATAAAACTCCCTCCCAGGCCTTCTTTCCTTGAGGCTAAACAGTCTCTCAGTATCTTCTCAAATGTTTCAATCCTTTAATCATATTAGGAACTGTTTTCTGGATTCACGCCAGTACATCCATGTCCCATACTGGGAAACCCAGGACTGCCTACAATACTCCAGATGTGGTTGAGTGCTCAGTAGAAGGGAAGGATCATCTTCCTCAATCCTGCCAGAGACACTCCTCCACTCCAAGGGAACTTTCCATCACACTGGCCAGCTCCCTCCCTCGGGAATGCATCTGGTTCCATAGACTTAGAATCACAGAATATCTCAAGCTGGAAGGGACACATAATGATCAATAACTCCAAATCCCTGCTCCCCACAGGACTACCTAAAATTAACCATACAACTAAGAGCATCATCCAGATGTGCCTTGAACTCGGACAGGTTTAGTACCATCACCAGTTCCTTGGGGAGCCTGTTCCAGTGATCGACCACCTTCTCAGTGAAGACCCTTTGCCTAATGTTTAATCTGAACTTACCTGGTGCAGCTTCACTGCATTTCCTTGTGTCCTGTTGCTGGTCACCAGAGGGAGGAGATCAGCCCCTCCCCTCCACTGCTTGCCTTCAGGAAGCTGTAGACTGTGATGAGGCCACCCCCCAGCCTTCTCTTAAGCTAAACAAACCAAGGCAACCTCAGCCACTTCCTCCCAAGTCCTGCCTTTGAGACCTGCCGCCACTTTTGTCACTCTCCTCTGGACACACCTCTATATTCTTCATTTATTGTGGCACCCAAAACTGCCCCCAGCACTCAAGGTGAGGCTGCCCCAGTGCAGAGCAGAGCAGGTCAATCCCCTCCCTTGCCCGGCTGGTGATGCTGTGCCTGATGCCCCCCAGGACACACCTGGTTCTCCTGGCTGCCAGGGCACTGCTGACACATTCCACTTGCCAGGGTCCCCCAGGTCCCTTTCCACAGTGCTGTTCTCACCTCCAATTTCTATGAATAGCCAGGGTTACTGTGTCCCATAAGGAGAATCCAGCACGTGGGCTAGTTAAATTTCATACAGTTGGTGATGGCTTAGCTCTCCAGCTCTCTGCAGGACCTCTTTACCCTCAAGGGAGTCCACAGCGCCTCCTAATTTAGTATCATTGACAAACTTACTTATTGTACATTTGATTCCTGTGTCCAGATTGTTTATGAAAACATGGAGGAGCACTGGCTGTAAAATTGAGCCCTTGGGAATGCTGGTGGTGACTGGCTGCCAGCCTGATGTAACCCAATTTACCCACCATATTATGGATTTGTCTATCTTTGTGCTGGGCAGTTGATTCAGAGTAGTATCAAAAGCTTGGTAAAATTCCAAAACTCCACATTTACTGGCTTCCGTTGGTCAATTAGGTGCGTAACCTTATAATGAAATGAAATTAAGTTGGTTAAGCCAGATTTTCCACTTGTGAACCTGTGCTCACTATAATCAATGACTGGATTGTCTCTCAAAAAAAAACATCTCCATAGTTTTACCAGGCACTGACAAGACTGGCAAGTCTATCATTACCAGGGTCTTCTTTCTTACCCTTCTTGAAACATTGCCAGCTTCCAGTTGACTGGGACCTCTCCAGACTCCTAAGACCACTGAAGAAAAATAATGCAGAGAGGTCCTGTGATAACTTTGGCCAGCCCCATCAGTATCCTGGGATGAATCCTGTCGAGCTCCACAGATTTATGTGCATCCAGCTTGAAAAGCTACTCTTGAACAAGTTCAGGGGCAGCTGGGAGTTCATCATCCCCTTAGTCCTGGTCTTCCAACACAGGTCTCCTGGGATCCCAGGGCCCAGCATTGATGTTAAAGACAGAGGCAAAGAAGGCATTAAATACCTCTGCATTGTCTGTATCCCTATTTGTGAGGTGACTGACCCCATCAGTCTACAGACCAGTATTCTCTCTGATTCTCTGTTTGCTGTCAATATATTTTAAGAAGCCTTTTTTGTCCTTCACAGTGCTAGCCAGCTTGAACTCTAGTCGGGCTTTGACTGCCTGAATTTTCTCCCCACAGTGCCGAACAGGAGCTCTCTAGTCCTCCTGTGTTGCCTGGTCTTGCTTCCAGTGTCTGTACAGTTTCTTTTTGCCTGAATTCTATAAGATCCCTGTTCAGCCAAGGCAGCCCTTTGCACTGCTTGCTTGACTTCCCTTCCCTTGGAATTGCCTGCTACTGTGCTCTTAAGAGATGGCTCTTAGAAAGTGACCAGCATTCATGAACCCAAATACCTTCAGAAGCAGATCCCCAGAGGCCCATACTAGCTAGCTCCTTCAGCAGCCCAAAATCTGCTCTTCCCATATCCAAGGACAAAGTTTTCCTGGTGTTTTTTCTCCAAACACCAATGATTTCAAACACAACTACTTCATGGTCACTGTGATCAAGACAGCCACCAGTGACCGCTTCACCCCTGAGACCCTCTCTGTTTACAAACAGCAAAGCTGGGAGGGCACCTGTCTTAGGTGGGTCCCTTGGTCCCTGCACCAAGAAGTTATCCTCCATGTGCTTCAGCAATTTCCTGGACCTGTTTGTTTCTGCTGTATGATACTAACCAGTTGATGCCTGGGAAATTAAAATCTTCCATAAGGACAAGGGCAGATGAACTAGAGATATCCCTCAATTCCTCGTTGAATAATTCAGCATTGTTGTTGTTGTCTCTCCTGGCTGCTTTGTTTTTCTTCACCCTGTCCATGCAAGCTCAGCATTGCTGGTTTCCCCCTCAGCCACCTTTCCGTGCTGCCACCACTTGTGTGCTTCCTTTGGATGTTTGAGTTCAGTCAGGAGCTCCTTGTTCATCCATGAAGGCATCTTGACACTTTTGCTTGGCTTTCTGGGTGTTGGGATGGGACATTCTCAGGCATAATGTATAATAAACTTCCAAAAAATAACAGGAAAATTATTTCCTTCCACATAACCCGCACTAAAAATGTTTTCCTTAAGCCATGTGCAGCTCAGCATTGGCACATGAATAATTAGAGCTGTTGCATGTACGGGCACTTTTTCCAGTAAGGCACCATCAGCTCCACAAGAAAGCATGAATTAACAGGTGTATTTGTGTATACCAAAGCAAGGACATCTACACTGCTTATTTGCACTGTCCCTCAGAAAACAGGGCAACTTCCTAACTGCAGCTCAGCAGTTGCTATCTCTTGTGGCTTTAAAGGAAACCAAATGAGCTATCTAATACACAGTGACCTATTTCTTCCCCCTTAATACTGAACATGCAGTCTTCGTGCATGCTCATGTCTATCATGCTCTTCCAATCCCTTTCCCTCAGGGCTAAGCAAACCCATTTCTGAAATATTAAAAACCGCAACATTCCCAGGGCAACATTAAAACCAGTTCTTCATGTTGATTTTTTTTTCCCCTATCACATTTTACAGCCCCACTCTTCATATTTCTCAAACTGAAAAGAATTAGCATTTAATTTTACTTTAAAAGAAAAAAACACCACTTTAGAATGTTTGCCTGTGAGGATGTAGAGCCAGCAGTACAGTGGAAGGGCTCTCTCTCAGTCTGTGCCATGAAACAGTTCTAATTTTACTCAGTATTCCAGAGTTTGCTGAACCATAAACCAGTTTTTAAAACACTCCCAGTAAAAATCTTGATCTTCTGTCCTAAGGGAAAGGTATCCTGTATCAAATCCAGCATTAATTATATAATGTCTTACCAATTCCCCCCACATTTATGCTGAGGTGGTAAACTGTATTTTTGTCCACAAGCTGTCCATCTGTGATGAAGCATTACATAGATTCCAGCCCTGAAGTGCACTGATAGCTCAAGGCTCTGTTAGACACATACCTTCCACTCAGGGATTTGCAGTTTAAATGAATAGTTACTATAAAGAGAATTATATTGTCTTATTGAATGCAATTCTCATAGATAGACTATTAAATTCTGTTCAGTGAGGGATTTTGTGCATCAAAGAAAAACTTTCAGAAACTCACCACCTTTATGAGCATGCTTGATGGAAACCTTGTTTTTTACAAAGAGACAGCACAGGTTTATATTCTGAAATTTGAAAATCAGTCATATTTACCACCATAGCAGCTAAAGGCCAAAAAACCTGGAGATCTATTGCAATACCTAATGTAACACACAACAGAAGACAGTTTATTTCCAGAAATCAATTGCTTCATGGAGCAGACAATATAGAGCAATAGCAGTTTTCTCCGATTTGTTAATGCAAACCATAACATTTTTGCTCTTTTGTCACACTACAGTGATCTATTAAACACAGTAAGTTTGATACCACACACTTGCCATGGCAGAGATGCAAAGACAAGATGTGTGCAATGTCACTGGAGCGAGGATATTTCAGGAAGCATGGTGGCCCCATGAGAAGCCAGAAGCCAACCAGTTATGCTTACAGCAGACAGCAACACTTTGCTATCCTCATGCTCCTTGCAACAGTGCTCAGCAGAGGTGCTGTAGCTACACCTCTCACTTCTGACTGCTCTGTATCATTTGTGCACCACTTCTGTAAGTCTGCCCTCATCACAACGTGTCAAAAGACACAAAAATCTGACTGCAAGTCCCCTGACTCTTCATCCAATGCTCCATCCCACTGGGAATATATAAACACTGTTAAACATCCAGAAAGATCATCAGCATGAAAACTGAGTTTAAAAATTTTAAAGGACAGATTTAAAGCAGTAATATTCTTATGTTCTCTCCTCTTCTTGCATCACTCCCCAGCCCTGGTGTATAGGCACACTCATGCACCCTTTCAGTTATGTAACCATTTTTCTCCCATTGATTCCCACCCCCCCGCCTCCGCCCCCAGATTTTCCATCTCTTGTCCTTGTCTTATCCCATTGTTTTGGGTCATATTTCTTATACTAAAAATAAAAATCAAAACAATTTAAAAATACCAGCCTGGAGCTGCTATTTAAGTCACTCTCATAAATATCCAGTAATTAGCTGATAGAGCTTTGTCAGGCTACAGTATTTTCAACAGCTGTGTTAAAACAAAATCTCTGATGATAGTATTTGTGTCAGCCAGTCCCTTTATAGACATAAGTCTTTTTAAAGTAATCTCCCTAGTTAATACATAGACAATAACACAGTGTATCCAATATCCAATCATCCTTTGAAAGGCTTCTTTGCACCAACTGTTCTCAGTTGGGATTACTTTCTTGGACAACTTTCACCAGCTCAAAGGTAGATATTGACTGGAAAAAAAGATTACATGTATGAGCTACTTGGTCACCTCCAGGTCTGTAACCAAACACATCACTTAATACAATACACTGCATCAGCATATTCCCACTCCAAATTAGTTTTTAACAGTGCTCCAGATACTTCATCCGTTTCACTTTATGGCAACATGACTGCAAGCAAAGCATGGGAAGAAGAAGAGCAGGCCAAGGCCTTATGCTGTTTCTGAAACCTGGACATGAGTCAGATGCTCACTGCCTGCATTGGTTTATATATTACATTGCTTTAGGAGTCCAAGGGAAGAAAACCGTATCAGTGAAGAAGCTGAGTAAAGATAAGAAACATTCGAGGTTGTTCCTTTTGGTGTCAGCATGATTTCATTACCTTTAAATCAAATTTGGCACTTATTGGCTAGAAGACAAGCAGGAAATGGATGTAACTGATCTTGGCTTGGAAACATAATGTTATTTCCACTACCTGCCTTCCTGATTGGCACAGTCTCCGGATATGGACCCAGCAGCTTCCAAATGCTGATACATTTATCCTTTCTTATTCTTCTTTCATCCCTCTCTAATTGCAAAACTGTTTTTCTAGAAAGGAAAATACTGAAACAAAAACACCTCAAAGATGTTCAAAGGCAATAGACAAAATACAAATACAGAAATTAATGACATTTCTAGTTAATAAAATCAATAGCTGAGAAGAGCATAGCTTCAGACTTGTTTCTAGCAGTGAAGTTACAGTATCTTTTGCAAAAGACTCTAAAAGTAGCAGTAAATTAATCTTCAAATGTCTGCAAGTAAGTATGCAAACAGCCAGAAGCAGCTGGTTTGCAATCCTTAATCCTTAATGACAGCAGTATCAAACTCTTAACAGCTCAAAGCACACAAGGAAGAGAAACTTATTTTAGGGTATTCCATGGAACTGATTACATCCTTTCCCCATACTTACATTCTCTACTATGCTGTATTTTTTTCTTTTTTGCTTATTGCAATATACACCAAATACTCTCCTATTTCTGTACATTCAAGTGAGCCCTTTCCAATTAAAAAATCCACTCGAAGATGCAAATTTCCAGTCTTGGTGTTGTACACCTTGGCTGTCTCTTGTCCATTCATTACCATAGGAATGAAATGTGACCTCTCCAACTAAATCTCCAAGTTAGGACAAACGTGGCAGTAAAATTGCTGGACGTGTTACGTGGCACAATTATCTGTATGAGTATGTGGAAGGAGAGTGACTACTCCTCTACTACCTTTTCTGACACAACAGGGACTATAAGGAGGAAGCCAAGAGCAAGAACATAGGGGGATCAACCTGGCTGACATGATAAGGGAGGCAGTGATGAGAGCCAAACCTGGTCAGCCACATTAACTGATAAGAGCATGAAAGAGTGTGTGAAAGTTTACTTCATCCTGGACTTTGGAAATGGTATTGGGGGATTGGACTGCGAGGGGTGCAGGAATCAATGGAGCTGTACACACCCATGGCGTGGGGGATGAACAGGGGAAGGCAGAGTCAAGGAGAACAAAGGGGCTTGACAGAGGGGGGTGTAAGACAGGCCAGTTGGCTTTAAAATGGGGCAAAGTATTCCATCTGTCAGCCTCCCTAGTGTTTTTTGTGACTTGTGAAGTCATCACTTGTGATGGCTATACAGGAGTAGGCGCGTGCTGTTTTGCGAGTCTGCTGTTTTGGACAATGCCTAAAAATAGTTACAACATTGATGGCCATTTAGGTCACAGGAATTTTAAGACTGACATGTGCTCACCTTCCTGAAAGTAATTTCCACTCTGTAAACTGCACAGACTCACTTGAGCCTTCCTGCTATGATCTTCTGTGCTGATAAATGTTTAAAAATGGTGAGAGTTGTCCCCAAGCCGCCAGGTGAACCGGCATCCAATGCAGTCCTGAATTTAAGTCACTAACTCCAGCCAGCATGTTATGTATCTCACATCTAGCTTGGATGAGAGTGTACTGGGACCTGTATTAAAAAATATTGCTGTATCCTTTTTTTTCTCCCTTCATATTCTAGGTTAAAAACAAGAGTTTGTGCAAACTGACCCTGTAAATGAACGGGAATGCAGACAGACACTCTCCCAAACTGCTTTGGATGAAATGAGATCCATTCAGCAATGGATTGAGCACACACCAATTGTAAAAAACAAAGCTGGTCCAGGAGGTCAGTATGAGCTGATCTTATTTTTCTATGTCATCCTGAAGTACCGTGCTCATGTGAAAATACTTTGCCACAAGAATAATTTAGTAAGAAAGCTCTACCTCAGATCAAGACATGTAAGAGAATAACATGCTCTCTTGCACAGGTGTAAAAACAAAATGGAGAACAAAGTTTCACTACATGAAACAGCAACAGAAAACAGCACGTTTCATTCCCCAGAGTCACACCAAGATCCCTTCTCTTTTCTTTAACACTCTAAAGGCCAAGAAATTATTTTCCTCCCTTTCTTTCTCACTGTTCCTTTTATTAAGTCCAACTATTTCCTGTATTGGCTACTTGTACAGTTCTGAACTTTGCTTGCAATAACAATTGCTCTCCCCTTGCCAGAGAAAGGACAGTTATTTTACAGACATCTTCAATAACAAAATTCATCAGCACAAAAAGCAGAACACATTGAACATTGAAAGAAGAGGTAAAACTTCAATTGTGCAGTAAGATTAAGATTGTGCCATTCAATTCAAATTAAGCAGCAAACAAGACACCAACACACAAAAAATCAGAAAAGTCTCTGAGATCAGTAAAGATTGTGGTACTTTGTGTCCATGAGGCGCTAAAAAAGAAACTTCAGTTTTCTTAACTAAAAACATCAGCTTCAGAAGGAATAAAAGACCAAATCAAAGGAACAACAGCACATGTATTTTTAGTTTCAGAAAATGTATGTTCTGTAGAATACTGTGTAATAATAAAAACGATTCAGTAATACACAAATTCCCTGCGTGATTCGCTATTATTTTATACAATGTGGGGAACAAAGTGCCTTTTGCAGAGCTAGCATAGTAGTGAATCAAACACAAATCATACCTACAAGTGTAGAACCTAGAGTTCCCAACTGGGATCCGAAATCATACTTCCTAAAATAAACGAAAATGCATTTTAGCCCTAAATGGTTTAGGGGCAGGAAAATTGCCATGAAATTACAAATAGAAACAGATACACAACTTGTGCAAGATCCACTGACAGATATCGGTAACAGCACTCAGGAGAAGGAAGAGATAATTGTGTTACGATGTTGTCATCTTCTGCTTCCAGTTCCACCAGTTTAGTATGACTTTGAGCAGACCTAGTCATGACAGCAGCTGCAGTGCCTTTAAATGCAATACATTTTAAACGTAGCCTTTGATCCAAAAAGTCCATTAACAGTTCTCTAACAAACCAACACAGATCATTCTACATCTGCCACAATTATATACCGATTCTACAGGGACTTGTTACTGGCCATAGCCAAAGAAAAAGCTGAAAGGTTTCAGCTTTGACTTTGTCTATTAGTGCTACTTAGGTCCTTTAACAAAGGACACTAGGGACACAATTCCATAGCAAATCATTTCACACGACAGTGCATTTCACTGTAACAGCCCCTTCCTCAGCTCTTCATGTGTTTAGGTACTCAAGTTTGCTCTTTACCCAAATATTGTCTCTTTTGCTCTTTCTACATGTGAAAAACACTCTTCAACTTTACAACCATACCAGTCATGAAAACCTGGTCTACACAACTGTTACTGAAAGCTTTCCATTATAGTGTTTAAAAACTAAAGGATGGCATCTTTTAAAATTTTCCTTGTTAGTTTAACCGTATTGTTTCCAGTTAAGTTAATCTAAACATTGTCTTCAGTAACACCAGGTGTATGAGCACTGAGTGTGTCTTAGACTCTGACCAGACAGGAATCACAGCACCACATGAATACTGTAACGAGATGGCAAAAATTCCATAGGATAAGAACTGAGAAAGGTGTATGGCACTGCTGATACCCCAACAGTGAGCTCAACAGTTACATACCAAATAACTAACAACCACAAGTTTATGGGCCTCATTTCCAGCAAAACCAACAGTCAAATCCTACTGCAAGGGCTTTGTTATTTTCCCAGTATATAATTGAAGCTTAACAGTAAAATGTACATAAAGTTAAACCTTACAGCTTTGTTGAACTTCATCTGGAGGAAAATGATGATGAGGAAGCTGTAGGTTCTTTTTTTTTTTAAGTTTAGAATCCAAAGTAAGAGACCTCCAAACAAACATGTACTACAGAACACGGACGGACACACACACACACACACACACAGACACAGAGCCATGTCCCCTGGGGTTTTGCTGCTGTTGTTCTTACTTTGTTTTATAGGCAATCTTTATAAAAGATTAATTTCATCATATGCATACTATATTAGAGGCATATTTCTAACCACTTTTAATATACTTTAGAAAATCAAAACATAAATCTTGCCTTTGAAAACTTACCAATGCTCAATGTATTTAAGGCTCACTAAGCAACTTCAGATTTGTAACAGTCTCTACATTTGAAAAATGCATTAGTAAAGTTTACAGATTTTTAAAAACAGTTCACCAGTCTCTCTTAAATACTTAATAGCTTCCTTCCTCCATAAATGTATGCCAGCTTTTCTTTCACCTCTCTTTCATGCATCATTTCTATGTTGTTGTCCTTACAAAAGGAACAAAAGTATCAAAAAAACACAAACAATACTCAATTCAAACTTAACAAAATTCTATTAAGTACTCAGGGTAGATTTGGTTGGCATCGAAGATGACAAAGATCTTTGGGTTCCAGGTATTATCCACACAGCTGTCATACAAGTTCACAAAGCTTCCATCTTTTGAAGGAGGCCGCATGTATTTTGAATCACCGCCGATATAGTCACCAGTTAATACACGAGCAAGAAACATGACTTTATCTGGTCTATGCAGATGAGGCTGCAGGTTCACACCATGAATCTGGAAAGTATCTCCATGCTTCATGCTCTCTTTGCAGAAATGGCTGGAATATGATGCATCTCTTGCAAAATAGGTCCCTTTCAAATAAAAAACATAGAAAATTTGATTACGTTCTTACCATGACAGTTTGACTACCAGAGAATAGCTATCAAGATGATGAAAAATGTCAGCTCTTTTATGTTCATTAGGAATCCTTTTTTTTGTTGTTGATTGTTATATTATGACAATATGACCAAACATTTTTCATGTGAACATTTTAGCAGGGAGATTGTCTTGTGATCAACACTGCTTTTCTGGGCATCCCTTCCCCATGCTGCCTGGCCCTATCAGCCAGTTGTGACAATTACATTCCTTACTGCATCCTTAATTTCACTTGCCATAAAAGCAGAGCTCTATTAAATAGTTCTTGGGTAAACACAAGGCATGCATCACAAAGTACACACTACAGGGAACACTTAATTAGTGAGCTGTTAACACTACCACTGTTGTATGTGACAGCAATACTTACCTTTTCCATACACAGCAGCATGCATCCCATTTATTCTCCAGTCGAAGTTATGAATACATATTGCTTCTACAAATTCATTACTGGTGCCATGAAACAGCATCTGCTCATTAATTGTTGGGACACCTCTTTTCTTCTTCAGCTGAGCTTTTTTCCTACAGAAAACACACAACAAATACATAAATAAGCACATAAATAGTTTTACAAACACACTAAATTACTACTGTGAAAACACTGCTGAGGGTATAGACCTAACACATTCCACTTTACAAGTACCTAGATGACTCTAGTTTTTAAACAGGTCAGAATTCTTAAGGTACATATTTAGAAATCACACATTTCTGAATGCTGTAGGACTACTTTCTGACATAGTCTAAGATTTGGAAAAAAGGTCTTCCTACACCAATTTTATCAACATTGTTCATGTGTCATTAGTTTCAGTGTGGTCATTTTCTGCAGATACATCTTTGAAAGAAAGGTAATTTTGCACATTTTGTTTCCTCTACCTCCTACAATGTCATGGTGGAAGGGATAACAAAGTTGCTAGATTATAAAGCACTATTACCTAGGCAAACCAGCAAAAACTGATCTAAGGGTTATGCTGAACATTTAAAACTTTTTCCATCAGCAGCCTTCTGTTGTTGGCTGTTGATCTCTGACAATATATAAATGTACCCTTGAGTAACTTCTCTTGAAACAGGGGAATTGAACAAATGTATGGAAAAAGTGAATAATCAATTGTCAAAAGATGTTCTGTGACAGTCCCTTACTATCTCTGACCAGCTCATTTCATAAAGCCAATTTAGAATTGTCATTAATATGGGAACTATTGTAAGAGGCAAATGTGTTCTGACCACTATAGTGATGCAAATAATCATTTGAGCAATGATCAAATGTAATCCCTTACCTTATCAATTAAACAAAACACTTTTTCAAAACCATAAAAGTTTAAGTAGCAATTGTTCCTCCTAAGCAGTAGAATATACTGGGCACACTGGCAAGCTGGTTGTGCAGAAGGCAGAAATGCCACAACAGGACACTTTGGTAATTTGGAACAGAAATCCAGGAGTCCAACTGTTCTAAAAAGCATCATTTTAGCACCTTCCACAAGCAGTGACAAGATAATCCAGTTCAACAAAAATAAGTTGATCCAGCACTGTGAAAATTCTCATTCAGCCAATTCACTCCATAAAAGGCAAAACCTACAGCAAAACCAAATACCCAGAGATGTGCTCTCTGTACCTGTGTGAGCACATAAGCTTTTCCAAAACTGGTCAGCAGTCTCAATGACCAACACCTTTTTTTACTTGTTGTACTCCTCGACAACTCCAAACTGAGATGCTAGACTAAACATCATCCTCTTTTCAACTTTCCTACCTGGGACACCAAAAGAAGTGAATTTGAAATGCTGGAATACCTATTTCTTTGTAATATACTACCAGGCAATAATTTCTTCACCAGTGTGTGCAAACCTATAGCACTGTCTTGTGACCCAAGGGCAGGACCTGGCATTTTACCTTATTGAACCTCACTCAGCTGGCCTCAGCCCATTGATCCCACCTGTCCAGATCCCTCTGCAGAGCCCTCCTGCCCTCCAGCACACCAACACTCCCACCCAGCTTGGTGTCTCCTGTAAACTGACTGAGGGTGCCCTCAATTCCCTTGTCCAGACCCTGGATAAAGATAATAAACAGGACTGGCCCCAACACTGAGCCCTGGAGGACCCCACCAGTGACCAGCTGGATGTAACTCCATTCACCACCTCTCCCTGGGCCTGGCTATCCAGACAGTTTTTTATTCAGCAAAGAGTACACCTGTCTGAGCCATGAGCAGCCAGATTCTCCAGCAGAATGTTGTGGGAAAACAGTGTTGAAGGCTCTACTGAAGTCCAGGTAAAAAATAACTGCAGCCTTTCCCTCATCCACTTAGTGGGTCACCCTGTCATAGAAGGAGGTGAGGATGGTCATAAAGCAGGACCTGCCTTTCCTAAACTTATCCTGGCTGGGCCTAATCCCTAGTTGTCCTGCACATGCTGTGTGATGGCACTCAGGATGAGCTGTTCCTCGAGCTTCCCTGGCACTGAGCTCAGCCTGACAGGTCGGTAGTTATCTGCATCCTCCTTCCAACCCTTCTTGTGCATGGGCATCACATCTGCTCACCCCCAGCCAACTGGGACCTCCCCAGTGAGCCAGGACTGCTGGTAATTGGTTAAAAGTGGCTCAGTGAGCACCTCCCCAGCTCCCTTGGTACCCTCCAGTCAATTCCATCCATCCCCATAGACTTGTGTGGGGTAGCAGGTTCCATTTTCTCTTGAATTATGAGGGCTGCATTTTGCTCCCCACTTCTGTCTACCAGCTCAAGGTCTGGGTGCCCAGATAACAACTGGTCTTACTATTAATGCCTTTGTTGCCTAAGTCTTTTCCTCATCCTTTCTCATTATGTTTCCCCCACATCCAGTACAGGATGGAGATTCTCTACAGCCCTCCTTTTGTTGATGATTTATTTAAAAAAATATTTTTATTGCCTTTCACAGCAGTGGCCAAATTAGGTTCTAGTTGGGCTTTGGTCTTTCTAATTTTCTCCCTGCAAAACATCTCAACATCTTTTACTCCTCCTGAGTTGCCTGCCCCTTCTTCCCAAGTTCGTAAACTCTCTTTTTTGTCTGAAGTCCAGCCAAAGTTCTCTGTTCAGCCAGGATGATCTTACTCCTCAACTACATGTCTTTCAGCACATGGCGACAGCCTGCTCCAGAGCCTTTAGGATTTCCCTCTTGAAGTGCCCAGCCTTCCTGGACTCCTTTGCCCTTCAGGACTGCCTCACAAGGGACACTGTCAAACAGTCTCCTGAACAACCCGAAGTTTGACCTCTGGGAGTCCAAGGCAGCAGTTCTGCTGACCCCCTTCCTTATTCCATCAAGAAAAAAAGGAAACTTAACTAAAAGTAGGATAACTCTCTTAACCATTAACATATATAAGGAATTTCACTTCCTCACACATGTTAATGATACAGCTTTAAATTAACAATAAATGACATATCTTTAAAAAAATCATGTAACTTATGCAAGATTTTAGTATGCATCTGCTTAGTTATTTCCTCACTCTTCAACTTAGTCTAGATTATTTTATTAGTGCAAAACATATTCAAACCTTCTGATATGTACTCCTTCCTACAAGACACACAAAATGTTTTTGTCAAGTACAATTGCTTAAGACTGACACCAAAAAATAAGTTGACACCAAACTGGGCATTTCCTACTTCTTCCAGGCCAGCACAATATGAAGAGGGAAAAGCCAAGAACTTAGAAAAAGGTTTTGTGGGACATTAAACTTAAAAGAAATTGCATGAATATGTGTTAATTAGACACTTAATTCTGTCCTATGCTTCATAAAATTGAGAAATTCAACAAGACTGAAATATTCATTTGCTTTGTTCAGTAAAAATTAAAATAATACAAGCCTCTCAAGGAATCATTTTACAAAAAGCTAATTTTTGTTCTCCTTACTTCACTGTAAGGATCATGGGCATCTACCACACAGATATTCTGAACATCTTAAATACATTATCTGTGCTACAGCTTGATCTAATGCATTTCTACAAGTATTACATTTCTGCACCTGTAGAAGCTACATAGTCTTGAAAATTAAACTTTGAATAAAGAGAAATGACAAATAAGAAAACTTTTAGAAGTTAAAAAGTAACAAAAAATTTCATTAATAATAGAAACAGTTAAACATATTTGTGCTGCATGACTTAAAACTTTTCTCCATTAACAATCCTAAAACTGTTGGTTTTAGAAATAATCTCACCTGCAAAAAAACTCCCACAAGTCTAGATTTTGTATTCTCTTAATTCTTTTAATTCGGTGGCTATCCATTGTTTTTCCAAAGAGACTAGAAACTTCATTATATTCATTTGTTTTCTTTTGCAATGGAATAAGCTGGAAAAAAAGAGGTTAGTGCGATTTCAATTCGATGCATTCTTTCATTGTCACATGTTTTTGACCAAGTTGCATACCAACTCTTACCTGGTATGGCTCCTCAGTATTTACATTCTCCCAGTGTGAAGGCATAGGGATAGCCTCATTTTCACAGATGAAACTTCAAACAGAAAAGGTAAAAGCACATCACTTCAAAGACATGAGGCATTTTCTTCCTGTCAAACTCCTGCTCCAAACAACATAGTATGCAAAAAAAGCAAACCCCCATGAAGTTTATACAGAGCTACTAAAAAAGAATGATTTAAGCACATGCACTACATACACAGAAGCTCTTAAGCCTGAAAACTGGAACTAAAAGAGGGAATCTCCTGAAATTAAAGAATGTCACCACATGGAAATTAGAGTACTGAATGCAATTATTTAAAAAACAAAGTAAATTGCCACATCATTGTATGCACTATTTAGCAAATATCTACTGAAAAAACATTGACACTTCAAAAACATAGTCTTCTTCAAAGTCAGTGTAAACAGATTGTTACTACATTTCTTATGACAAATGACAAATTTCTTTTTGAATGTATAACCACACTACAATTCAGAACTAAACTTTTTCTCAGAAACTATTTGGGGAAAAAACCCGACATATACCATGTACTCAATTTCACCTGTGGTAGTAACACTGCATAGCTCAGTTTATTGTTTAGTGAGTTCCAGATTTACATCAGCTCAGCTTTACATCTAATGACTGATCAAATGGTAAGAAACTGACAACCTAAAGCAATTAGACTCATAAAAGAATTGTTACAACAGTTTTTTTAACTCCAAGTCATTTTAGAGTAAATGAGTAAAATATAGGTATGACATATAATTCAACCTTTTTTTCCTTTTACAATAATACTTCTAAATAATTTATGGAGTCAATGGATTCCATTTTTGGTGCTGCTTCCCTGCAGCAATTCTGATTCAACAGGTATTCAGAGCAAGTGACTCCAAAAGCAAACAAATATAAACAATAAAGAAAAAACCCATTTGTTTCATTTTACTTAGAAGAATCTGGAATAAAAGAAAAATAAGGAGTCTTCCTCTTATTTCCTTACCTGAATGAATTGATTGCAAAGGGAGCTCGCTTTATTGGACGTTGTTTACGGGTAGTTAGGTTGATTTGTTTCATCACTGAGCATAAAACAAGAATTAGGATGAAATCTTTGGGAATTCATCTACAGCATATGAAACATTTAAGTGTCATGTTTTTAAAGAATGTTACTATACCCTAAGTTACTTGACAGGAATTCCTATTTCAACAAGTAACAAATCAGCATTTTTAGTAAGTGTTTCTAAATGCACTGTCATTTATATGAGTTGGCAAAATGTCCAAATATTACACACACAGAACATTTCTTTTTAAAATATCCATCTAACATTCAGCGCCATTAAATCACAGGCAAAACTTCCACTGACTTGAATGGGATGACAAAGAATACACTATCCTCAGTGTAAGACATCATGACCTAAAGAGAGTAACATAAAAATTGCTCTTTAACATTTGCTTATAGTGTAGTGTTTTTATTCTGGATGCAAAACATAGTTTTTTATAAAAAGACATTTCAATACAAGTAAGCATAAAACTCCTTGTATTGTTAGATACCACTTTACTGCCAGTATATGGCTGTTTTTTACTCAGTCCCTACTTTCTGTATTTGAAATATTTGAAATTTGAATACATATACTGGAATATGTATTTATTTCCTTAATTTCCTATATTTAAGCATACAGCTGTTTTGTAATTTAATCAGGAAATAAACCATCTATGAATAGAAAAACTAAAAAAAAAGTTACTAGAACACACCTTTGAACAAAGAACAGATTACATTTATAATTAGTTACATACATTAGAAACCTGTAATACTCTGTAATTCACAAGAACAGCGTAAGTGAGATCTCCTAGTAAATCCTTTTGCCTATCTCCTTGTTATTCTGAGAACAGAACTGGCTTCAACTACCTGCTGAATTGTTACATCATTTTGATGCCAGTATTTTGCAGGAAGCCTCCTCCATAGCAATTTTTCTTATACAGACTGAATGGAAGAGGTTTTCCAAGCTTACAGGCAGTTGCACACTAAAGAAAAAAGCTTCAACCTTCCCAGTTCACGAGATGTATCCTACATGCCACCTGCAGCTGCAGCAAGCAGTAGGAACACTGGAGTGCTATTAAACAAAACGTGCTACTTCATTAATAAACTACACAAAAAATGTAACAGGGCAGCTGTTTCTAAAACCTCCTATGTACTTTCCAGTAAAGAAGACATTTTTAATCGTGTTTTCACACCAGACATGAGGACAATAACCTGCTGAATGAACAAATGTGCATGTGTATCTGAGACCTTCTGTTGTTTAAATTTACTCTTTGCAAAGACACATACCTGAAAAGTCCAGTGTGTAGTTAAACTTTGCAGTGGTAAAAGACAGAGATCCACGAGGGTCTGTTCGGAAACTCCTTTCAATATCTTCACTGCTAATAGAGCAGTGACTGTTTGAGTCAGTCTTCAAAATAAAAGAAAAAGCACATTACAACAAACTCAGCCATAGGTAATTTGATGTATGGAATCCATCAGAGCCAATATAACTTCATATGTATTTACCTGAAACATATGCCATTTACCACACTCAGCCAAATAAAACCAGCCCCACTGGGTATCAGAGGTATCCATGTCTTCAACTGAATTTTCCATCTTTGCAAACACATCTTCTGATGGCCCTTGAAGCATCTCCTGAAACATTCACACACATACATACAAAAAAGGTTTAGAGAATTTTATTAAAAAAGCAAAATAAAGTCCATTTGAAATAACTACAAAAAAAATCCTATCAGGCTGAGGACAGATCTGCTCTTTCTTTTCCAGAGAAAAATTCTCAATTTGCTACTTATCCAGTATTATCCTTTAACTTAGTTAAACACTTTCAAGATCCTCTTAATTGTCTGTAAAGTGTGACAGTAAAGGCAAGAGCTATAGGCTTTATGTGACCAAAGAGAGGTGGTAAATTTCATATTGATGGTTATAGGATCACGGCCACTCAGAAATATACAACAGGCTCTTCATTTATACTTCTCAAGAATGAGGTGTTGGGGTTATGTCCAACAGCTTGATGGAAACATCTACTGGGTACACACCAGCAGTGAACAAATCAGACTGGAAATCAAAAGTTGTAAGAACAAAAATTAAAACTAAGACAAAGAATACAATTATTAAACTGTGCAAGACCACAGTAGATTATTCCTTCACATTGCATGAAGAAGAATCTTCCCCCTAATGCACCCACTTAAAATGACACAGTAAAATTCCTGGTACTCTGTACTTGTATTTATAGAGAAAGTTCACACCACAAGCAAGAGTGGCTCCCACACAAGCAATGACTACCACAGCTGGGGTTCTGAAGGATGGAATAAAAAGAGCTGAGGAAAGATGTCTACAAAATCATGACAAAACCAAACAGGGAATAAAGAATCACATTTTCTTCTGACATAAGGAGGAGACACCTATCAAAGATTACACATGTGAAGTTCAAAGTAAGTGAAAGAAAAACTTTATGAACCAGATGGCAACCTATGGAATTTCTTTTCATGGTATGGTGTGGATGCTGCAAATTTATGGAAGTTCAAAAAGCAGCGAGACAAGTTTAAGCCTACCAAGAGCTATGCCACAATACTTTTAGAACAGTCCCTGCCAGAATTCGGCTCATTTTTTGTTAGTCAAAAAAATTGTGAAAACTCTGAAAGTGCTCACCTCTATTTGCATATACTTCCTAATGTGCCAACATTCTGCAACAACCTCCCCAAGCAAAAATTCTAAGCAAGTTTCAGGGAATCTTTCAGAGAAAAAACTTGCTCCACTCCCAGAAAGGGTCAGCAATTCATCCACTCTAACTGTTTAAGCAAAACACTTTGGCACTCTTCCCAAGTATGTCCTCAAGTTCACTTTTTCTTCCAAGAAGTGAAACAACACCCTCCAGCACAAGTCAAACAATGTGCAGTTAGTATCCTGGATGCTTCAGCTGTTTCCTGGTCACTTCAACCCAGAAAAAATAGAGACCTGAAGAAGACAAATACTGAAACTAAAAGTAGGCATCCCCGTTGTGGCCAGTGCTACTGGGGCAGCAGGTTCAGAGCAGGAGGCACTTCTAGCACTGCCCTTCACCCCTCATTTTTCCCAAGCTAGTTGTATTTCTGTAGTTGTTTGAAAAAAAAATCTGAGAAACCTCTTTGTGATAATAGCTAGAGGCTGTACTCTAATCATCAAAAGCTCCAAAGGGTTACAAAAATCTACATGCTTAGAGATTAGGGGAATCATAAGTGGACCTCCAAAACATCACCAAATTGCAGAATCTGAGAGCAAATCCACTTCAGTGAAAATGGAAGCCTACCCAAGGCTACATGTATATATTGCTGCCTCAAGTTCAAGCAGCACTACACAAAAGGTTCATCAGATGCACAGAAAAAGTATTTTGAAAGAGATAAGAAAACCATTCTTTGCTTCAGAGGGCATCTGTCAACATCTCTTCTATTGCCCACAGCAACACAGCCACAGAGCCTACATTCACTTGGTATCAAAAGCACAACTGGCCAACATCTTTTGATGAAAACCTTTCACCTTCAATTTAATTCTTCCTCTTGGTTAAGTATTTGGCTATGCTGTATCATACTGAGAGCAGGCAAAGGTAGTCTGCACTTCTTTAAAACTGAGAAAAGCAATTCAGGCTTTTCTTAGTAATGTTTTGTTTCCTCATGTTCCCATTAAAATGGTCAAACTTCAGCTCCCTCCCAGCATTAGTTCAGGGCCTTGACTCTGATCAATCAAACAAATGATGCCTTTTGAACAAGAGGACATGCCTTCACAAGGAGAGAAGGCATGATTATCTGTGCCTGTCAACACAGAGTCCTCCAGGGGCATCTCAGCCTCCAGAACAAACCATTTACTAAGGAGCTAGTTATTCCCATGGCTTTCAAAAATCTTACATTCAATCTACATTTATTACCCTCATCACAAAGTCTAGGGTAAGCAGGTAGATTCCAGGATACTTCAGAAGTATGGAGGAAACCTGAAGGCATGAATATGTAAAGCCATAAAAACCACAGAACTGTTCTCAAAGGTGACACAAATCCAAAATGTTAGAAGGAATTACTGATTAATTAAAAATTAAATGCAAGCCATTTATAAGCATCAGGTAGCATTTTGAGAAGGGTCTCAACTCCCATCATTAGCACATCATTTTTACTGCTCCAGGAGCTACCAGAACAGCTCAAATTAAACGAATTTCTTAGGAAAACCAGCCTCCTAAACAAGAACAGCACTTGTGCACTGTGACTGCATGGCTTTACTACTACTGGCAATGCACTTCCTCTTTTCTCCAGAAGTACTTTATCTTCGACTGAAATANCTGTTCTCAAAGGTGACACAAATCCAAAATGTTAGAAGGAATTACTGATTAATTAAAAATTAAATGCAAGCCATTTATAAGCATCAGGTAGCATTTTGAGAAGGGTCTCAACTCCCATCATTAGCACATCATTTTTACTGCTCCAGGAGCTACCAGAACAGCTCAAATTAAACGAATTTCTTAGGAAAACCAGCCTCCTAAACAAGAACAGCACTTGTTGTGCACTGTGACTGCATGGCTTTACTACTACTGGCACTGCACTTCCTCTTTTCTCCAGAAGTACTTTATCTTCGACTGAAATACACGCTTTACAGTGTGTAGACTCAGAGAATGCTTTGGGTTAGAAGAGAACTTTAAGACCATCTGGTTTCAATCCCCCTGCCATGGGCAGGGGCACCTTCCATTAGAGCAGGTTGCTCCAAGTCCCATCCAACCTGGCCTTGAACACTCCCAGGGATGGGGCATCCACAGCTTCTCTGGGCAACCTGTGCTAGGGTCTCACCACCCTGATGATAACAAACACAGCAGCATGCCAATGGACTACTCTGTCTGGATTGCTGTGCTGCCTGCTGCACTAGGCACATCGTGCTTTATTGCCAAAGAATCTTCTACCTCCAAACATCGACTCGGTACAGTACCGTGCTGGGAACACGGGCACTGCTAAGGGAATCCCTGGCTCTTCCGTAGAGAGCACGACACCTGATTAGGAGACTTGCCTGAGGTGAGCCCGCAGGGCTTGGGAGGGGAGGCGAGGAGAAGGACCAGTACGGGACACAGGGTGAAATGACAATGCCCTTCCCACCTGCGCCCCCACGCACCCGCTCCGTGCTGCCGGGGGCCACCGTCGCAATCACACCCGTAACCGCACCCTCCAGAGCCGAATCCATGGGCGCTCAAGGGCACGGCCCGGCGACCGAGCCGAGCACAGAACCACTACCCCTCCATCGGGCGCGCAGGCCGCTCCCACACACGCAGTGGCCGACGCCTCCCACCCCCGTGCCCAAGCTGGCAGCGCGCTGCGCGGCGGGGCGGGGCGGGGCGGGCGGCGGCCTGCGGG
>VZSE01010866.1:247034-383619 GCA_013398275.1 Promerops cafer | reverse complement strand
GGGCCAGGGCCAGGGCCAGGGCCAGGGCCAGGGCCAGGGCCAGGGCCAGGGCCAGGAGCCGTGCTGGTAACTGTAGCGCAGTGTCAGCAGCGATACCAGCACCGGCACCGGCACCAGCACCGGCACCAGCACCAGCACCAGCACCCGCACAGTCCCAGCCCTGGCACCGTTTCCAGCTCCAGTCCCAGTGCCAAAAACAGTTCACCACCAGTACCAGTACCAGGCCCAGTTCCAATATCAATACCACTGCCTGTGCCAGTACCAGCACCAGCACCAGTTCCAATCCGAGCACCAGTCCCTGTTCCAGCACCAGTCCTTGTTCCAGCACCAGTCCCAGTTCCAAAACCAGGCCCAGTACCCATACCAGTACAAATACCAGGCCCAGTGCCAGTATCAATACCAGATCAGTGCCAGTGCCAGTGCCAGTACCTTTACCAGGCCCAGTTCCAGCACTAGTCCTAATTCCAAAACCAGTCCAAGTACCTGTACCAGTACTAAAACCAGTACCAGACCCAGTCCCAGTTCCAGCACTAGTCCTAATTCCAAAACCAGTCCAAGTACCTGTACCAGTACTAAAACCAGTACCAGGTCCAGTCCCAGTCCAAGCACCAGTACCAGTAGCAATTCCAGTTCCAGTCTGACTACCAGTACTAGTACTCGTATCAATCCCAGTTCCAGTTCTGGTACCAATAGCTGTTCAGGTACCTGTCCCTGTAGCTGTATGAGTACCAGGCCCAGTTCCAATGCCAGTATCAGTGCCAGTCACAGTTTCAGTTCCAGTGCCAGTGCCAGTAACAGTCCCAGTCCTAGTTCCAGTACCAGTACCGGTGCCAGTCCCTTGTGGTACCAGAGCCGTGACACCATGCTGGTGCCAGGCACAGCAGCAGATGTGACCATCACACCGTGCATGGCATAGGTCACACAGAGCAAAGAGAGCAGCAATAAGAGGCTGCTGCAAGCGCTTGGGGCCCGTGAGCAGCTTTATGCCACAAAGAGGTCTGGAAGCAGCAGCAGCTCTAGGACCACTTAGTAAGAGAAGCCTCAGTGCTGAGCGTAGATCACCCCAGCCCTTTGGTGCAGACAGTCTAGGAGGGGAGCTGCTGGGTGGAGAAACTGGCAGTGACACCAGCTACAGCACTCTGCAGTCAGCCAGTGGCCTGGTAACTTCCAGAACACAGGCAGTCCTCATGTGTGCAGTCATTGCAGCACATCCTTGAGTGAAGGATTTTCATTGAGCAGCATGCCAAGAACACAGGTGGAGTGAAAATGATTAATTTCTGCAACTCTGAGGGAGTGTCAAACAGGATGTTTATCCAGATTCTGGCTTTGCTGGCCTTGCCTCTGAATACAGAGTTAGAAAAGGTTATTTATTTGAGTTAAAAAGTCAAGCAGCCCATGGTGAATCAGTGGAAGTATTTCACTGGCATAAATGTAATGCTTCTGGAATAAAGGAGTTTTCTGGAAGTAGAGCCATCTTTTTTCAAGTATGTTATTTGTATTGACATTGTTGGAAAGCACATGAAGTTTGTTGGGATGTATCCTGCCTTGCTTTATGGATCTACACAGAGGCTAGAAGCAAGGAAGGATTCTGCTACCGCCTTAGCTGCTGAATGTCTGTTGAACATCTTTTTTTTTATTGAAAAGATGCTGACAATGCTTTAAGTCTACTGTGGGCCTTTTAAAGTAATTTATTTCTATTGCTATTACTGTCTGTTGTGTATTTTTAAAATAAAAGTCATGCTTTTTTGCAGAATTTGTATATTTGAAGTTGCAGTAGCACAATGCACAGCTTTCTGGCAGCCAAAAGTTTTAAAGAGGTTTCTGCTGCTATGCCTTGAAGTGTGGGATAGAGTTGAGATTTTTGTTGTGCGTTTTTTCCCTTTCTTTGTATGTTTAGACTGATAATTAATAAGGGAGAGTAAACCTCTCTAGAGATAAGAATATCTTCATTGCATTGAAAACATAGCCTGTTATGAGACTGTATTCTTAGGAAGCTACATGCTAATGCCAGACTCCTTATGGCAACAACAACATAAAAACCTTTCAAATCCAAAGATTTCTGTGGATATATGATTTACTGTGTGCAGACTAACAGCCTATCTGAAGATTGCATTAATTGATTTTCATCAGCCTCTACTTCAAGCAGCAAAAAGGCAGAAAGTGGAGAGGTTTGGCCACGTGACTTGAGTTACAAACCCATTCTCACAGGGAATGATCAAATGGAAGTGAAAGAGAGAACTCCTTGGTACTGCCTGGTACATAAATTGTAGCATCATGGAAGAATTTAGGTTTGGAAGGACTGATGAAGTTCTTTAATCCAGTCTCCTTACCAAAGCAGGCCTTACTTAAATTCTAGATTAGGTTGCTCAATTCCTCATTCAAACTTTTTTTTTGCTTCTCCAGGCATGTCTGCTGAACTGTGTTCAAGGGCAAGAAACTTTTGTCCTTCTGTCCATTCCAGAATTTCTTGTGTTGCAACTTGTGCACATTGACTCTTCCCTTTCAGTGTAACCCTGTGAGGTGAGCTCCCTCAGTCTTCTTGGCAGTGCCTTTCCCTGGGTAGGAGAATAACAGGCACAGTTAAGCTGGTAAAAGCTACCTGAAACAGGGAAATTACAGTCAATTACCCTAGGATAATGCTTCTTTAATTGTATCAGACAGGGGATTAAAAGAGGATTCAAGTTGAAATGCACCTTGGTCGTCTTTGAGGAGGGCCACAAAGGTGTTCAGAGAGCTGGAGCACCCCTTTTCCATAGACAAATGGAGAGAGTTGGGGATGTTAGCCTGGAGAAGAGGTGGTTCCAGGGAGACCTCATTGTGACCTTCTATCCTTGGAAGCTTTCAAGGACAAGTTGGGTGGGGCTCTGAGCAACCTGGTCCAGTGGAATGTGTCCCTGCCCATGGCAGGGGGGTTGGAACTAGATGATCTTTAGGGTCTCTTCCAACCCAAACCATTCTACAACTATATGATCTAGCACAACCTCCTGCTTAAATCAGGGTCAACTGGATTTAATGACCTAATCAACTATGAGATTAGGTCATTTTCAGGACTGAAAATGTTCAGGACTGTATCCAGTCAGGTCTTGAAACCTACAAGGATACAGACCGCACAACCTCTCTAGCCAACCTCTTCCAGTGCTTGATACTTGACTCTCATCAGTGTGAAGAAATTTTCCTATATCCTCTCATTACAGATTAAGCCTGCTGCCTCTTCTCCTACCACCATACACTATTGTGAGGAGCCTGGCCTGGTCTTCTTAACCTCTGCAGAAGGAATCTTCTTTTGGAAGAGTGCAGTTAGTTGCTCCCATCCAAGCCTTCTCCAGGCTAACTAAGTCCAGGTCCATCAGTTTCTCCTCACAGGGCAAGGGCTCCGGCCTCCTGACTGTCTTGGTGCTCCTTGGCTGAAATTGTTTCAGTTGATCAATTTTATCAGCCTTTCGTATATTGATGAGCCTCAAACTGGATGCAGTATTTTAGATGGGGTTAAAAACTCCTAGTATTCCTTTCTTTTGAGATCCTGAATATGGTCCTGCTGTTTTATAGCCAAGGGTGCAGTTGTCCCCCACTGCCTCCAGGGAACACTGTGGGATCACATCCAGCTTTCCATCTACCAGGACCACATTGCCTTTTCAGAATAGCTGCTCACCATTTCCTAGCCCATATTCCTGCCGGGGGTTATCTCTTCCCAGGTGCAGAATTTTGCCTTTGTCCATTTTCAGTTTCATATGGTGCCTCTGAGCCCACTCCTCCAGCTTGTCTGTGTCCCTCTGAAGAGCTCCTCTCTGCCCTTGAGTGTATCAACTAAGAAAAGACAAGGACTATAAACTGCCATTATACATTCTCCAAGAGGGGAAAGTGGGTGATTCTTTGATATTTGCTATTTCATAGTAGATTAATTTTTAGTAATCAGTGTAATGTTACATATATGCAACTGAATGATAATGTAAATGATAATGACATATAATTCTGCCAGCATTAACTGAAAGTAAGCAGAAACCAAACAGAACAACCAAAGAAGGAATAAAATATAAACACTCCATGCCCCCTAAGACCCCCCCATAACAGTACAATGATAGAACCATGAAAAGAAAATACTGACAGTATTTTACAACTTTTCAGAGAAGTTCAAGATTTTATGACAGGCGTGTGTATTGCAGCATAAAGGAAATTGTAGGATGCATATGACACCTGTGGTATCCACAAACTTGTACATTCACAAATGCAGTTGCCCAGAGGTAAGAGAAGAGATTGAGGAAATACTCTGCTTATTACGGAGCATCACATCTGGAGGCCATGACTGTCCACATCAAATATGGCATTGGTCTTGAGACGTGGAGGAAACTGTCAAAGAATATTATTTTACATTTTTTCCTTAAAAGTCTACATCTTCTTGATTTGTTGTTCAAGGAGCTGTTAGATGTGTCAGGTGATTTTTCTTAACCTGAATCTCCCGCATCCTTCTGTTTTCTAGAAGATCCTTTTCCAGCCCTGTTCCTGCTGTCCTTTCCCCAGCTATGCCTGTTCTGCACTCTGTGGGAGATGGAAAAGGTCTGGGAACTTCTCAGTTCTTTGATGCCTTCTTTTTTTTGTGATACTGACTGTGCTGTGATTCCCGCGTGCCTGCAGGGGGCGCTGTGGCGCCAGCTCAGCCGCCTCTCCTCGTGGCAATGGCGGCTCAAGTGAGGGGCAAGAGGGGAGATGGCTCCCCTTGCAAAACTCTCAAAACAGGGAGCAGCAGGTCTCAGTGCCACTCTAGGCGGTGAGCTGGTCTGTAGCAAACCACAGTGCAGCCCCGTCTAGGGAAACACAGGTGCCCACTCTCCACACCACATGCAACTGCACTCCCCTCCAATTGCTGAGAGCAGAAGGGGCTGAGTCCAGCCCCTGACCACAGCCAAGTCTCAGTTAGCCCCTGACATCTCATGGTATCTCTGCATTTCCCAAGAGAAACCGGCCCACCCAGAGAGCTCACTCCCCACCTACTAGCACCCCTTCTTCAACTGCACCCCTTCTCCTCTCCTCCCCCATGACCATTTCAATGGATTTCCAAGACGTCCAGCTAGGTCTTTTGTCTCATAAGTATTGTCCATTCATCATCCCTGCAGCAACAAATGGAGAGAAAATTACCTGAGAGAAAGAAAGAAAAAACAAAAGAAAGAAAAAGCCTTACCCCTAACAACTTCCTGTGTGGAGTATGCATAGTGTTTGTTTCTATGTACACATCTGCAATGGACTCCATCAGCCTGGGATTTGAATATACACATTAGTTCTCTACATAGAGAAAAAAGACTTATCCATAGCCTGATGCATTCCTCTCCCACCATTCATTGCAGCCTAGGAAAGGATGCAGGGATTACTTGCAACCTTGTTCAATGACTGGATATGGCATCCCTGTCCACCTCACCTCCTAATGAATAACCCTTATGTAGGGAATGGCTTGTCCATCTTTGCTGCCTACGCTGGGCTGGACTGTCTCTGAGGAGAGAGGAGCATTTGCAGAGTACTTTTGAGCCAGTTACATTAGGCAGCACAAGCAAGTATCCATAGTTTCTTCTGTGCCTGGGGAATGTGGTGAATAAGATTGGGATGATCAGAGACAATGCCACACTGCAAACTGTGGGGTTGGGAGACTGTGTTTATCTGGGAAGTCTGGAGAGGATAGGCATTCATAAGAAGAGGCAAAATTACATTCCACATCTCTCTGGATTCTCATGATGTCTCCATCCACCAGCACTCAAGTGATGTTTAAGAGTGTACTGGGCTTAATTTTCTTTGTAGCAGACTGTAGGGTGCTGCATTTGGGATTTGTGACTAAAGTGAGCCCTGGTAACATACCTGTGTTCTGGCTATTGCTGAGCACTGCTTGCACAGCATCAAGGCTTTCTCTTACTCCCACTTAATCCCCTTCAGGGGTATTTGAGAATTTGGAGGGAACACAAGCAGGACAGGTGACCTAAACAGACCCATACAATACTGTGTGCTCTACAATATCATACACAGTAACAGAAATTGAGGAGAGATTTTGGGAAGGCAGCCATTGCTCAAAGACTGACTGGACATCAGTCTGCTTTTGCATCACTGTTTTTTTCCCCTTCCTCTTTCCTTCAGTTAATAAACTATATTTATCTCAGCCTGTGAGTTTTCTCACTTTCACTCTCCCCATCCTGCTGTGGTTTACAGTGGGGAGTGAGTGAGATACTGTGTGGTGCTTAGCTGTGGGTGAGGGTCAACCTGCCCCAAAGTGAGAAAAGAAAATCTCCAGAGTCTCTCTGGTGTACACAGAGTCTGGCTTCCACACAGCGACAGCACATTGCCATACTCAAATGTGCGCACACACATTCATCCCAGCTGTAATCCATGTACTCACCGCCCCACTGTTCACCTCAGGATGCTGTGAACTGCCCAGGGATGCACCACAACCAGCCGCATCTGCGCCACGCTGAGCCAGTGCTGGGACACTGCTTGGAGATTCCTTCTACAGAGGCACCCACCGACTGACACGTCCTCCTGATTTACACCTCACATGTCCTCCTGATTGCAGGGAGCTCGGACTTGGGGCTGTTGCAGAGAGCACGAAGGCATGTCTGGACTTTGGCCTGCTCCTCCACGTGTGTACCAGTGTTACTGTCAAGGGAGACCTTAGGCAAACCAAGAGTGGCTACAGGGCACAGGAGCCCAGGAACTGTTCCCCTTGGTCCTGCCAGTGGAAAGGCAAGGCTTGGGCAGGAGAGCCCCCAGCCCATGGGTTAAGACCTGACTGCACAGCCAGTGTTGCAGACAGAGCTTTGGCTTTTATGGCAATGGACCCCTGCTTTGAGGAACAAGGATGAGAGCATGTTTTCCAATGGGCTTTCCAGCCTAACTGGGAAAGATTGCCCTAAGGATACTCTGCATGCAGTGGGGTTCTTCTAGTGTCTCTCCTCCTTTTGTGGCCTTCCAGTGGCACTGTGTGCCCTCCTTGGACTCTTTTACCATCTGCTTCTTTCTTGGTCTCTGTGAAGCTACTCTCTGCTCTCTCAAGGTTCTTTCAGTCTTTCTGCTGTATTTTCTCACCTCTCCAAGGCTACTGTATGATCTCTGGGTCTCATTCTTGCCTGCCTTTTTCCACGTTTCTGAGGCTAATCTTTGTTATCCTTCACATTTGCAGACTTTATGCTACTTTCTTCACTGAGGTTCTTTCACACTTTCTTCTAATCTCTCAGTATCTGCGAGGCTACTTTGTTCTTTGGGACTCTCCCAACCTCTCCACTTCTTCCCTAGGCTCTCCAAAGCTGCTTTGGCTGTCTTTCAGTTTCTTCCTTCCTCTCACTAAGGGGACTTTGGAGCACTTTCAGTCTTTCTGCTTGTTTCATGTCCCACTCACCCTTCAGCCCCTCTTTCTGAAGTTTGACTGGATTTTCTGGGGCTGTTTTAGTTTTCCTTCAAGGTTCATGGCATCTCAGCAGCTTCTCTTCTTTCTCCTGGGATTTTTTCAGCCTTCATGATTGTTTCTTCCCTTCTCCAAGGCTATTTTCTGTTGCTCTTTTAGCCTCTCTCCTCTGTTAGCAGCTGCAGGCATACACTCCTAGAGCACTTTCAGAATCTCTGATACTTTCTTGTTATTGTTAAAGTCTCATGTGTGTTCACCATGGTTCTTTCAGGGTTTCTACTACTTTCTTTGCTTCTTTGAGGCTAATGTGTTCTTTGAATCTTTTACAGATTTTTGGCTCATTTTCCCTTCTTTGATGCTACACTTTGGGGCACTATCAACCTTTCTCCCCCCCTTATTTTTTTTTAATCTTGGGGCCACCCTTGGTACTACTGAGCAGTCTGGAGCTCCTTTAATAGCTCTGATACTTTCTTGTTATCACTGAGGCTCTTCTGTATTCTCTGAGGGGGTCCATCACCTTATCTCTTTCTTCCTTGGCCTCTGACACTGCTGCATTTTGTTTTCTTGAGCACTTACAGACTTTCTTCCCTTCCCTGAGGCCAGTTTATGCACCCAGAATATCTTTTGGACTCTCTGTTGCTTTGTTCACTTCTGCTTGGCTCCTGTTTCATCTGGGGATCTTTCAGCCCATCTTCTACTTTACTGGCATTTGGAGGGCTATTCTGAGTGTTCGCATTCTGTCTGATACTTCTCAGTGTCCTCTGATGTCTTTCAAGCTCTCTACTATTTTGTCCTCACTTCAGCTATTCTGTGCTCTCTGGGACCCTTGCAATCTCTTTCCTGTATCAGGCTCTCAAAACCATTTTTCCGTTATTTTGGGATTTTTCACACCTTTTTCTGTTTTAATATTGCTTTCAAGGATTAGAAAGGACTGGGGAAGGTGGGGTGGAGGCAGGGGAGACGAATCTTTTCACAACTGAAACAGCTTCAAGAGCTCTGGATTTCAACTGCAGTGGAGCTGGAATAGATCTCTGTGAGTCACCTTTTGGAAATTTTTTTTTGTCCCTTTCTAGTTTTAGTGGTGGAGTTACGAGACAAATGAGCTGAAAGAGGCACCTTTTAAAAAATCCTTTATTTTGATATCATCCTAGTAAAAATCTTTTATATAAAGGCGAAAGTAGGTATTGCATAGAAGAAACACTGGTGCAAACATCACCCGGTGGGAATGGCATGTTGTTTCTTAGTATCTACTCTCTACTGCACAACAGATGGCTAGCCCAGAGGCAAACATCTCCAGGTTTCCCCATGCCAGCTACAGGATGAAGCTGCTCAACTTATGGAAAGAAGTTACATCAGAATTATGTGTGGCCTATTCCATGCTGCTCCCAAGAACAGTCTGCTGGGAAAACATCCTTTTCCTCCTTGCCTTTTCTATGCCTGACTGATACGTCACCCAGGAAAGACCACGAGGATCAGTCTGGCTGCCTTCTGTGCTTGCACCCTCCCTGTGTGTGACTTTGTATTTCATGCATAGAAATGGAGCGTGTGGACACAGGATAGGAGAGTTGGCCTAACGTAGCCACAGTCCAGGGACTCAAAGCATGACGTATCCAAGGCATCTTCTATAATCTTGGAGACATTTATGTCATTGTCTTTGAGCATTTCACACGCTACTTAGCTATGGGCACTTTTTTTGAGTGCCTTCCACCTGGGCTTCCTGTAACAAACAGCCTTGGTAGGACCAGGAGTAATTCACACTTCATCAGCTTTCAGATAGAGCTTCTTCAGGCAGTTCTCCTGATTTGTCTCTGCATAAGTTCTATGGCAGCTCCCCAGCATGAAGGACAGTAAGACAGCAGGTATGCTACAGTCTGAGGGAACACTCAGAGAAACAGCACTTTCACAGACTTGAACTGTGCTTTCATTAATTAGAGATACAGGGAGGTATGCATTTATACAAATCAATATTTGTGTATATTAAAGATACTTTTACTCAGTATCAGTTTTTATTTAAAAACATGCTAAAAACTTATAGTTAAATAATCAGAGTGACATTTGGGGAAAACACACAGGCAGCCACCCACCAGCATAAGCAAAAAAAAGTGCATACATAAATGAGCCAAAGCTCCCTTTGACCAGTTTACAGGACAATTAGTGCCTTCTCTGACAAACTGACTGCTGCAACCTCACTTTCCAGAGCTGTTTTTTGCTGCCTGGAAAGTGGTATTACCTTTCTGCTTCTTTGAGGATGTCTGTCGTCACCTCCCACATCAGAGAGTCAGCTAGAGACACAAATCAGTCCTGCTTTTGACTCCTCTCCTGTAGGTGGCTTTATAGAGATGAATACATGAAGCTCATGTAACTATCTCACTTAATACTGTGCTTAAAATGCCTAAAGTAGTCATTAAAAAAAGATTTCAGGATCTATGCTTCTAGATCGTGAAATGGAATGAAGCATTCTAGAAAAATAAGTTTGGATGGAAGGCAAAGTAGCTGAGTTTGCAACTACACATTTCATCTCTGAGTTACTCATAAACATCTTTTATTTCCTTATTACTTTCACTAATATATTTTACCATTTTTGTACAAAAACTGACTGCAGATTAAAATTTAAGATGCGGCAGGTACCACTGTGCGACCCAAAAGGACAGAGATGATGCTCCTACTCAGCCCTGCACCTGGCTCTTTTTGAGCACCAGAAAATCTAGAGAAAGCTAAGCACCTCTGCCCAAAGGGAGAATGCAGTGGAGCCATCAGACTGAAAACCATCCTGTCTTTTCTTGCAAAAATGGGAACACATCTTAGCAACTTTGGATACAGTCTTACATGTAGCAGCAGATACACTGGGCATCAGAGCCCCTTCTTCAACGTGGAACAGCCATCTCCAGTGAGGCTCAGATGCTCCTGGTCCCAATTTTTGTTAGAAATGGAAGTAAAACTGGATTCAGTTTTTGTGCTTTCCCTCTGCTTCTTCCCTGACTCCTTCAAAGACTATCCAAGTGAAATAGCTGAACCCATATGGCCTTGTCTGCTTCAGTGGGAAACCAGAGCCCTGTGAAACTTGGGCATTGTGCTCATATGGGCAAGGGCTGTGCTCTAAGAATAGTAACCTTCTTCTTCACTGCAACCCCCAAATTCATCTCTATCTCCCACACATTCACACTCCTCCCTCCTGTCACACTGATTTCCTAGGAACTCAAGAAAGTGACACGTAGGCCACACAAAACACTATTGCTGCCAGATGTACAGATGCATGCAGGACTTATTAGGAAGATAAATAGGGGACTAAAACCTCTCAGATATAAAGTGGCTCAACAGCTATTTCAGCCCACAAGGAAAAGATAGGCTGAATGATACAATGAAAACTACATCTTTTTAGAGCTTGAAGTATGAATATTCAGACTGGGCATTAACAGAATCTAGTTTACCAGAGGAGTATTTTGAGATGGCATGGCTCTGAAAGGCACAAAATCTCCGTCCTCAACAGTTTCTGAAACTCAGCCCAATAATGTCATAGTGAACCCCATCTCACGTATGTGTCAATACCTCTTTGAGAGTGACACTGGATGAGGTAACCTTTGAAGGTTGCTTCTGACAGCTGTCCATGCAAAAAGAAGTGTTTCTTTCAGAGCTGAGTCAAGCCCTGCTCCAAGTATAATCAAGAGCATCCTCCATTGCCTGAGCCTTTTCTTCTTCCTTCACAAAACAGCAAAAACCTCGAACAACAGGTAAGTGGGGGCCCCTTGCAATGAAGAAGCGTTCAAAGTAGAGAAACACACATTCAGGTTTTCTAACAGGAATGTTGGTAAAAATACGCATTGAATAAACTATCCCAGTGGATGAACTTGGCTATCTGTCAGCAAAAAACAATTCTTAACTGAAGGTGTGCCAATACAGATCATCTCTGAGTGCTGTTCTGGAAATTGCCCCTTTCCTGCATCATCTGGTCACTCATAATCAAACTGTCTTTTCTAGCTCAGGGAGACGGCTGTCTTTGGCCTGAGGAAATCCTTACAACAAAAGCCATGGCACGATAATGGTGCCATCAAATTGTCATCCCCTTCCTTCACATCCAGCAGCTTGCCATGCCTTGGGCAAACTTTTTGAAGCAGACAACACAGTCAGTGAAGTCTGCTGCCAGTAGGTCAGACTGCAATCTCTCTCCTTTGTGCCAGCAGTAACTTGCTCAGTCAGTGCTTTTAGCTTTCAAAGTAGCATGACATAAAGCAGCCAGGCACTGCTTTGGGTGAGTAAAGGCATTGGAACTCTGCCTTGCAGAAGTAGGAAGCTCATCATCTGGTCCAATGGGAAGGCTTTGCATTCCATCTGAGGAAAGAGTCTCTGATTTTAAAGGAAATACCTTTGTTACAGTAAGGGCATCAAGGCCCTGATAAAGGTAGGTGCTGCCTCCCCATGGACTTGAGAAAAGTTATGTCTTTGCCTGCACCTCCCATCAACTTTGCAAAATATGTCCTCTGGAGATCGCACAGCGGTTCCCAAATTAATGTACAATAGATGTGTAAAACCAAAAACAGTAAGAAGTTATAAGTCAGGCAACTAAATTCTAAGCTATATCCATCATAATAATAATCATCATCATTATCATAATAAAAAAGTATACACCGTAAGGTACAAGAAGCTGCAAAGCAAAGCAGCTCCAATTCCTAGGACTCTCAGTTAGAGTGGCTTTTCCGAGTCTTCCAGTAAATCAGACGTAGGGATTGAAAACCTAATGGAAGACTTTGAAGAATTCTGCCTTGAAGTCAAACTCACGTAATTTTCGCACATATAGCATGGATTAGTAGAGCAAAACATTTTCTTAAGTTAAGAAACATTCTTAGAGCAGATCTATGATTTCGTGTAGAAAATCCGTTTGTTTGGGGAGTTTCCCCCCTCTTTGGCAAATAAATGGCAAATGTGGAACAGAAAAAAAAAAAGAGTCAAATAAGTTGTGATAATAACTGGACAAGTAACAACAAAGTGGATCTGTCAATGGGACGGATTTCCTCAGCAGGGCTAGGCATGATGCTCCTTGCAGTCATTCCTTGTGTTTGTTTTATGATGAGACAGAAGGGTTGATGTGATAATGTTTCAGAGGCTTTAGGCATCATATTTTTTGCCAGTCCTGTGAATCTGCTGGAATAGTGTCATGGAGAAGGCCATGCCAAGAATCTAAAGGAAAACAAACAATAAGGATTTTAGTACAGGAAGGCTGCCAAAACTGCACTGCTGACCTGTGTTCATGGCCCAACTGTAGTTTGAACATTCTACACTAGCCATATGTCTCAAGCTTCAACACTGAGCAGTAAACCTGACTGTATGTTGTTCAGGCACATAGTGATGTCCACAGTTGTATCTGTCAGAGCACAGATGGAGGTGAAAATGCTTTAGGGTTCTTTGTCATATGTGCACCAATTTTTTGGAATCAATACATAAAAGTCACTCCTCCCTTTGACCCAACAACTTGTGCTTGTTTAGTCAGGTAACTGTGACTGAAAAGATCAGATTCAGATATTTTCCCCCAAAAGTACGGCAGTGATAGAATCATAGAATATCCTGAGTTGGAAGGGACCCACAAGGATCACTGAGTCTAACTCCTGGCCCTGCACAGGATAACAAAAATCACACCATGTGCCTGAGAGCATTGTCCAAATGCTTGAACTCTGGCAAGCTTGGTGCCATGACCTGCCATCCCTGGAGCAAGAACCACAAAACCTTAACAGATTATTATGATACTTCTGCACTTGTTTTTTACAACACATCAACCTCCTCAGTTCAGTGGCCATGATTTAACTAATTTTGGTAATTTCTAGAACTTGCTTCCAAAATGGAAAATCAACCAGTTCCTGAAAGGACAGCATAATAGATGGCTTAATATGGGAACTCCAAAGAGGAACCCTGAAGTCAAAACATGGGCAAGCAAAACCTCAGTGTAGCATGTCTTCTTTGCAGGACCAATTACTGACCTACTTCCTTTCTGAGCACGTGCCCTTAAATGAACTCATAAAACAAATCTGACATTTTTGAAAAAATATTCCAACTCAAAGCAGTTGAGCATCACTTTTCACACAGCAGAGTCAAGAATGCTGACAGCAAATGAAAGCCATGCTGAAAAACATCAGACCAGTATTACCTGCATTATGAGGACGCACATCCCAATCGAACCAAGGACATGCTTATTGTCATCAAACCAGCTCATAACTTTCTCATAACATCCCTGAAATGATGAAAGATGAAAATTGAAACCCCATGGTCACATTTTCTTTCATGTGCATTTCCTCTATTTTCTTCCTTCCCACCCCTACCTAAGACTTGACCTGGGCCAAGTGAGCCTTACCGTTTTCCACAGTGATTCAGTAGAGTTCCGTCCACAATCTTGGGAGTTTTCCATACAACATCGGTCTGGAACAATGTTTTCTCCCAGCACTGGGTACCAATCCGTATAGTCATTCACACCACAGCATTTCATCTGTGCAGAAGTAAAGGATTAATAAATTAACTAGCACAATTTGTAAATCACGCACAACCACAAACTTTTATTTTCACTAAACCACTCTGCATTTTCAAAAAGGCCACCACAACACTTTTGTAGTTTTAAGGTGTTCTGTGGTTGCTGATCACCTAAAGCAAATACTTAAAAACACAAAGAAAAAACAAAACCAAAGAAAATAAATGGCTCCACACCCAAATCTTCTTGTCACAGAGACATGAGCCCAAACACCAAAATAATAAGCCCACAACTGCTAAAAGCAAAAGCCTGCCAAAGCTGCAGTGCCACCTATGCAGGTTTTGCTGCCTCTCTGCTCTTACAGATCATCTCTATGCCTGTGATAGCCACAGAGAATCCCAGACAGGTGAGGATCTTTCACCTTACAGAGTACACTTTGATCCTGGGTTTCACAGTACTCCTGGATTTCACAGTATTCCCTGGATGTTCAAGAGTGCAAAATCAGAAATCAAAACCTGCATTCGCCATCTTTTGGACTAGGCATGGATGCCACACTTAACAGACTGCAGCAGCCTTGATTACCAAATTGTTGCTTTTTTACTATTGAGAAAATATTTTACCTCTGCTTGAATGATATTCCATGCATTTTTCAGTCCAATATTATTTTCTGAATTGTATAGCTTCATACCTTCCTTCAAATCCTTCTTTGCGCTCTCACTGACCTGCACCATGTAGAAGATAGAGGAAGTCAATGCACTGCTGTTCAGAGGAAAGGACCAAATGGTACAGACACACATATAAAATGTCCATCTTGTACCTTCTCTCACCACAAACCTAACACAGGTAAAATGCTTTAGGACTCTCACAAATCATTGGGACCTTTAAGCAGTTGCCAAGGGCTAGTCTCTCCCTTAGATTGCAAAACAGTGGGTTAATTCTCTTGAGATAGGAGACCTCTGCTAAAATTCCATCATACAGTCTTCATCTGATTCAAACTAACTGAACATGAACAGCATCTATCTGCTGAGCTTGCTGTAACCTTGCCAGAGGCAGCTGCTGGCAATACCCCACAGCAGCCTCTCCTGCCTGTAACCTGTGGCCTGCTTTAATTTGCTACTAGCACAAAACCAGAGTCCCGGCTTCCCAACCTTAGTGGAGTTATCCTTGCATAGGTTCAGGCAGGCTATAGTGAATAGCCAGTATAAAATCAGTTGAAAAAAGACATTATTGTTTTTCTCCTTGTGGGAGCAAGCTTGTAGGATTTGACTTTCAAATGTTCTCTTCTTTCTTTGGAAGACAAAGTTGGAATGCTTAACAGGAGATCTGAGATGTCCCATCTCTTGTATTTATTTCAGTCTGAGCCCAGAGTCCTGGATGCAGGTAGGAATGTACCTTGCCTCCGACAGGAGTGAGCTAGTAGATGAGAAAGAATTATGGTCCTGGCATAAAGGTCAACGATATTATAAGATCTGTTTCATCCCTCTTTTACAACACAGTCAAAATCAGCAGTTCACCTCAGCTCCCTGAAAGCAGCAGGCATCATAATGACAACTTAAGAGATAGAAGTCTGGGAGGAGCTGTTTTAAAATAAGTCTGGACATATTCATACTGTAAGGTTCTGCCTTGTGTTTAGCAGAGGTCTCCAGTTCCCTAGTCACTTTTCCAGTGTTACGCATCTGATGGGCCAGCCAGCTGTGCCTACTTCATTTAGTTGGTATGGGATAGCAGATTCCTACAGATGGGCTTTATGAGAAACTGCCTCTTGATCCATTCTGCACTCACGCCAAACTCTCTGGGACTGCCCAGTCAAGTGAGACAACTGGTGGCATTTGGAATAACCTGTGAGTATCTCATGCCTCTCTCCGCCAGTCCTGTTCCAAGGGTTGGCCCTAAGAAGTTACACGGTTTTAAGCAGGACCTTCCACAACTCAGGACTACAAGATGATCAGCTTCTTGCAGACATCAAACATGTTGAAGGCTATCTAAGATTTCAGAACAAGATGAAAAGGGAGGCTCTGGACCATGGTTTTATTTCAGGGATTTGTCTCCTGCTTGTTCTCCTCATCACTTCCTCCTCCCCCTTCAGAAGCAGCTTACAATAGACAGCCAAAATCTCAAAGTTAAACCTTCACCAAAGTGAAGATCCAGGAGAACCCACATACCTTCACCAAACAGAAAACTAAACCTGGTTTACATGCTAGTAAAAATAATTCATCTATATGGCATATTTGCTTACCTTGTCCATATAAACAAAGAATAAAATGACTAATATCAGCTCTGCCAGGAGAATTATCAGCAAAACGATGAAAAACTAGGACAAAGAAAAAAGAGATAGTGTGTATACACACTTGCCAACTAGACAGCAAACCTGGAGCTGCTAGAAACTATGAAGACTACCAGTTTGTAGTCATAAAGCCACATAAAGCCACATAAAGGCTTACTACCAGTTTGAAGGTTTCAGCCATACTTGTGTCTTGCTCCTTTTGACTGCTGTCACAGCACACAGTCCTGGGAGTCTCTTTCCTTCTCACAGACTACAGGACAGATGCTAAATCCCTTAGCGCAAAGATCAATGTGATGTGCCTCAAAAATGATTCCCTAGCAGATGGCCTTGAACCACATGTGACTGTGGAATAGTCATCATATTACTCAGCACTTCTATTCCCACCTCCGTATCTGAAATCTCTCTCTCTGCAGAGGCATCCCAAGTGAGTTCTAGTAGTTTCTCACTACTTTTCATGGCCAGTAGGCTTTTTTCTTTTCATGCCTTTATGCCCTAGCGGACTCCAGACAGGCATGGAACCTGACCCCCAGACACTGGGGAAGCAGCAGTATGGAGCACAGCTAGCTCTTCAATTGGAAACTCATGACAGTCATGATAGTATAAAATGACCTTTGCCAAATCTTCTAAGAATATAAAATCTTCTAAAAAAATTAAGCTGGTGTTGCAGTTAATGTGGATGAATCACATGAGCTTCAATACTAATCTCTGTTTGCTTTCCTAGTTGTACAACAGACAAAACCAAGCAATCAGATAGCAAAAACTAGGTGCACATTTTGCCTCCAGTTTAATTCTCTGAGGTGGTTTAAGGAATTCTGCCCAGCTATTCCCCAACATCATATAAGGGAGAGTTTTGCACAAGAAAAATATGTTCCTTAATGTCAGAGCATCTGGATTTGTAAGCTGTGACTGAATCGGAACCCGTCTGCCTTGAAAGCCCTCCTCCCACCTTCTGCCACAATACCTCTCTCCTTGTAGGGGGGTTCTCCTGGCAGTTTTTTTGGAGGGGAATATTTATATGGAGGGGGTTATTACATATTGCCCCATATAACCTCCAATCATTAGTCAGGGAAGCTAATGATGAAACCTGGGTTTATGTAAGAAGATCCACACTGTGTTTTCTGAGAGGGGTTCCCAACCTCTGTGTTTCAGTGCTAGTCAGAGAACTTCAAGGGTCAGACTATTTATTTTTTATTGGTAAGGCCTAGCAGAGACCTTGACTTCTTAACTTTGGCTCAGATGGTTTCCACCACCTTCTGACAACGGCCTCAATAAAGGCAATGTAGAAAATAGCCATGAGAGGCTTTGAGCAGCTCTGTGCCTAAGATTTTTTTCAGTCAATCCTTCCAACAGACATTTCCAGAAGGGCTATCCAGGTTGATCCTACAGTTCATGCTTAACCATTCAAAAGTAACTGATAGCAATTTGCTTTGCTACCTAATACATTAGGGCACATAGTAAGAAGGACACATTTGCTAATACACCATTGATATCACTGTGACCAAAGCTTTGGGATGTCATACTGCAAGCTTACAGAAGACTGAAAGCCAAGGGCAATGTTACAGTGAGTCACAAGACTATTCTGCACAGGTCATTCAAATAAAATAATAACAAGGCAACAGCCACTGTTCTTAGTGAAAAGGAGTACTGGTGTCTTACGCTCAACAGGAGGCACTTGTTTTCCTTGATAGCACCTAGGCAGCCCAGGAAGCCAGTCACCATGATCACTGTGCCAATGGCAATGACTAGGTTGGCAGCTGAAAGTGATGGAAAGCTGGGAGAAAATGTGGCGAAGTTCCCTTGTGACACTGACAGCCAGATGCCCACGCCCAGCAGACCACAGCCACATAACTGCAAAGAGACAAACAAAAGAAAGGTTTCACCGTTAACATAAATGTCACTGTCTCCTTCCCCAAAACTCTGAAAAGAAAGGATTTCACAAGCAAGTTCTCAGGTAGGTGTTCTGCAGTAATGCTCTCAGTGGCTTGATGCTGAAACAAAGTGAAATTAAATGTTCTTACTTAGACTTGGTCATGTCTGTACTTATAATTCTATTTAAAAGCCACTGGATGGCAGAATTCTCTTCTGTGAGACTTAGCACATGAAACCAGGGCTACCCACTGATCTCCCAGCAGCAACCCAATGCAATTTTTCTCTATGAGAATAAAAAGAATTATTTGAAAGTATGTTTCATTGCACTTATTTGTGCAGTCATCTGTAATGTCTCAGCCTTGTATTGCCTCATCCTAGGGGAGGCAAGGAAGTCCTGAAGACATTTACAATCAAAAGCATCATTTCAGTAAATATTTGTCATAAAATGCCCAGTCACAGTAGCCAGGTTGGGTTTTAGTATGAGTTCTCATAGATTTAGTATTGATAGCCAGTGTTCACAAAATGTCACCAAAATCAGATTTCTAGGTACATTATCTACAGGAAGCTCAAACCTTATGCAAGATGCTCACAGGCATTCCCAAGGGAAGCAGAGTAACACATGCATTGGGTAACACAGAGAAAACATTCAGGATTCTTGTAAGGAGACTGGGAAGCACCTCTGCTTCCAAAACTCAACACACAGTAACTCCACAGAGTGGTTGGGGACCTTTGCATCACCAGGTATGGATAAATGTCATAACATCTGTGTCCTGTAACAGAGCTGGATACAGCTGCAACAGGAGTGTGTGTAACGGGAAAAAGTCAAGACACCTGCTATCCCTAAGAACAGACTGGTATAAAACACACACACATGCATGTGGCAGGAGAGGAATTTCATCTCTTCCCTCAAATTTGTCCTCTCCACTTAATAATCTTGAATTGATTTCACACTGCCTTTCATGGTACGTCAGCAAGGTCAGTGTGAACTCGGAGTAGTAAAGAGCTGTGGGGGGGTGCAAAATGGAAGCCTCCTGATCATATTCTGCTGGTCAGGACCCAGTGGACATGACCACAGGTTTAAACTGTCTGCAGCTCATGGAATCAGCTACCCTACTGCTCCTGCTTTAAATTTCATCTACTCTGTCCTTGAATTGCTGCAGTTTTGGTGCCTCAAGCTCACTCAGGAATCCACCCTGTGGTTCAGCTGTTTCCACTGTTAGATGAGAACTGCAGGCAGGGGCTGAGAGCTTAATGGTTCAGGAGGTCAGGAACAGCTCTCACCACACAACATTCATTTAAGGTATTAAATGGCATTTCTAAGCTGCCAGGGCTGCCATTGCCATTAGTTGATGGCACTTTAATCAATGACACTCCATGGATGAGACTGTAAATGTTTCCGAAGAAGTTTCTATCAAAGACCAAAATTGTTCAGTGTAACTTTCCATCAGATCCTGACTTCACACTTTAAAGGTCACTCACAAATGTGTTCCTTATACTTTCATACTCTATTGAGTTCAGAAATCACAGCCCTAGCTCAAGTGTTTTTGAAAGAGTGCAATAAATTCTGGAATCATTAGGCCAAAAGCAATTGATTATTGCAGATAAATAAGGTGGTGGTAAGAGCAAGATCACGGGAAAAGGCTTACAGAGGAAGGACAAGTAGAGGACAAAAAGGAGTACATATGAATAATACAAAGTTCAGCCCATAAAGAATCACACCTCAGAATCCAACACCAATTATGAGATCGTAGCAAAAGAGATAGAAGAAAGAAGCCCTAGACAGCATCTCTCTACCATTTGAAAAAATCGTGCAGCACAATCCTTGAAAAAGATTTGGTCTAGAAGAGAAAGGTGGCTAGGAGATTACTGCAGAAGGTACATATTTATGTTTACTTACAAGAAGTTAGAAGCACCTAATTGCTTAAATGAGGGAAGGCAGAGTTACCTTCAAGTTATAGGAAATCAGGAAATGGACACATGCTCCATGGGATGGACATGAAGACAAAAAAAAAGACCAAAAGCAGAAGGAGAATCAAAGCTGGAAAGCAGAAAAAGACAGATGACCTCCGTCCCTTTGGCAGGGTCTCAGTTCAGGAGACCCTCTACATACACTTCCATACAGGGCATATAAATTCCTCACTCACTTGTGGTAGCCACATTAGTATTTTGGTAAACTCAGGAGAAAAACATTTTGCTTTTTGGCAGAAGACCGTTCACCTGCACTTTCTCCTTTCCACAATGCCTTGAGCAGGGAAGAAGCATTGACACTTGATGGGAAATGTTTGCAAAAAATGTCTGGTGGATTTGCAACACACCTGTGCTGTCCCAAGGCAGACCACTATGGAGGAGAATGCCAGACATATGAGCACACCAGAAGAGTCCTTTACAATGCAAAATGAAGTGGAATGTCAGCTGACTGAGGCTACAGACATACCCACATTTGCTGTTTCTTCCTGCAATTCTGAAGTCCTGCTGAAGACAGTAATGGAATAACTTCTTTCCAACTGTTGTAGTGATCAAGCTAACACCCCAAAAGTGCACAATGTGATTACAGTTCCGTTCAGAGCTTTCTCACAACATGCAAGAGAGCAGTTCCACAATCATACCACAGTAGCTGCACCGCTCACACTCTCCAAACAGCTCACTCCAAAGCTAAGGAAACTTCTTTTCACGTACTTTCTACCTCCCATAGTAAGATTTCTCCACTCCTAAATTACAATGAAAGTTCAGATTACATAAAACATCAGGTGACTGAGTGGCTGTTAAAGGCTGATCTATGCAACTGGGATTCTCTAGTGCCTGAAGAGAGTAAGAAGTCAGAAAGAGATTTGATAAAAGACATGACGACCTAAAAACTTCCACAAGGTGGCATCCCATACCAAATAGCACTAGAAGTTTAAGACAAATTCAATTTTTCTTCTCTCCACAGCTCCTCGATTTTTGTGCTTTCTTCTCTGTTCTTCTCTCTGCCATTCTACTGCATAGCAGTACTGCTGATGCTAAAATTTATGCTTTAAACTTCAGGTCCCATGACAAATGCTTTTTTCACTCGTGCTTCTTTAAAAAAATCCCAAATAATTCCACTGACATGGGACTTAATTGCATACAACCATACCAACCAAAGCTGGCTAGGATTCTAGCAGTAAAATACCTTTCACTGACATTTTATTCTATACCCGTCTCATTTTTTATACAACGTTAACACTACAAAAATGCTCTGACAACTATTTATTCTCACAGGATCCACCTCTTTCTGTTAGGAACAACTGAATCCTGGAGTGTGAAAGCAGCAAGAATATATCAAGTCATCTTATTAATTCCTTTTTCACCATATAATTAAATAATATATGCTGCTTGGTATTTAATTGGGTGAGAGTGATGGCACTAGCATTCCTTCCCCAGAGAAATGGTTCAACAGAGTAATAAATTTCACTGGATTTTTCTTCTCAAAAAACGTTGGCTCGTTTCCCTCTCATGATTAGAAATCATCATCCTCTAGGCAACCATCAAATCTCTCCTTCCCCTGCTGTTTATGTCACTGCAGAACACTATCATAAAGTCAGTCACTTTTACTTATAGGGCAATTTATCCAAGCTATGGTACACATAGTTTGAGCTTAAAAGCAAAAGGAACACCAGTGTTCCTCACAGGTTCTCCTGCACTTTGAATTCTCTTCACTAACTCAACATCTATCTGTCATTATCATTGTGTCCAGAAAACATAAAGTATTCTAGGAAACATTAAGAGTCTTAAATGCTTTGAGGGAAATTAAAACTCCAGATAAACTCAGAGAGAAAGAAACCCCAAAACAAGCCTTTCCCTGACAAGTGCTATTTCCAGAATAGGAAAGGAACTAATTTATTTTATATTGCATTTTTGAGCATTATGCAAACTAATACAACAATACAAACTTTCACAATAGAACACCATACCCAGGTTTAGCTGCCTTAACCATAAAAAGATACAGGAAGGGTTTACAAGACCCAGGAAAGGACAACACAGATGGTCAAACGTATGCCAAGACTGACATATTGTACAGAAGGAGATTTTGCACAGGATTATCTAGCCTGGGAGGAATTATTAGACAGGATGTGAATGAAATGTTTACAACTCTAGAGGTCAGTCAGAAAACCCATCAGCCTGTGTCTCAGTCCTTTCCAATAATAGGAACAAGGGGAATATTAGCAAGCATTTGTAGCACATTTTGCTTCACACAACTGAGAAGTAAATTGATTAATTACACCACAGGTGATTACAAGAATCAAGCATTGTACCCATAATTGTCAGTAAGGGCTAGATAATTTTTGATATTGGTAATAGCATTTGTGGTTTCTTAGCATTTACACAAATAATGACATTTTGTCCTTCTCAGAGTAAGATAATGTGTGCAGAATCCAGCAAAACTACCAAGCAGCAACAAGCTGGGGTAAAGAAGGGGTAGAAAATGCCATTCTGGTAATGTTTATTAATTGAATAATATTGATAGACTTGCCCTTGAAGTCACTGAACAGCATCAGAAAAAGGAAACTGATAAGGAAGGCACTACCAAGAGGGAAAGGGATGAGGCAATATTCTTGTTGACTTTTGCAGTTATTCCACCCCATGCAATGAATGCGTGATGGAAAAGCTGCACAAATATGTGTGTGTGAGAGAAGGGGTTTCTTCTTGACATCAGGCATTCTAGTGCTGCTTAAACACCAGGAGTGCTCTTAACACACTTGGAATAAAACAGAGACATTTAGAAACCAAATAATGAGAGACAACCATGACGGACAAAAAGAAGCATCTCCACCTCGAATAACATGCCCATGGCCACCTGTGGCTGAGTTACAGAGAACAGAAAGCTCCCCACCTTCCTCTGTGCTGTGTTAAAACATGAGATCTTGCCTGAAGCAAAAATGATACAATGAAAAATACGTGGTACAGCTTTAATAGGGCCCCATAAAATGACAAAAAGCACAGAAGGTTTGTTACAAGGAAATACCGACAGCATGACTGCAAAAAAAAAAAGTGTCAGTGCTAGGAACTAATTTCAGGAGAACTGCAGTGACAAAAAGACACTCTGGACTAGGTTTTGACAGACTTCTGTTGAAACAGAAAGTCAGCTGGAAGATGACCTGCACCAAAAGGACAAGCATGAAGAAGCCACGAGGACAAGCAGAATGCACCACCAAAGCCTAGCACAGAAAGGTTTTTCAGTGTCCAGGTGGCTCATAAAACCCTCCCCTTTGTTGGGGTCTGCAACACTTTGGAAAAGCTGCCAGTAATATTATCCTTCTGTTTGGTAAGTTCCACATGATAAAGGTAACTTTTCAAGATGGAGAGATTTCCCACCATTTCTATGACTGACTCTCAGACCAGTCTGTGCAGATAAGGAAGACAATGGCCCTTATGAAGCAGCAAAGTCTTCTCACTCTGATCCTGGGGTCTGGGGGTTTTGTGTGTTTTGGTGGGGGGGTGGGGTTGAGTATTTTCCCCTCTCCTTCATTTATGGTATCTTCATGTATCACAGATCAGAGTAACTGGTCTGGAAGGAGGCAGGAATGAGAACTACATGGTTTCTACCACTTCAAAACACACTCCAGAACAGAGATAGGCTTTCTGCAAACCAAGTTTTTGGATGCCAATTGCCAACTCTGGATTTGGGTGGTTAATCCATCTCTGGAAAGGGTTGGTGCTTAAAGGAGATTTTCAGGTAAGATTAGATAAATTTTCCTGCACTGTCTAGATAATCCATGGGATTAATCAAAACTGGGACTTAACAGCTGACAATCTCAGAGGTCTCTTGCAAAGCAAGATCATCTTCTAAATATGATCTAAAATACAGCAAGGACACCAAAACCTGAGAGGTTCTTCAGCCATATACTAGAAAATGAGAATAGAGTATGGAAGTAGGTGAACATACTCAAATAAAACCTACTTAGTGCTACTGCCATAGCAATGTGGCAGATTTAAACTTCTCTACAGCATTCCTATGAACTGAGCATTGATGGAAGACAAGGGAATCATTCTGATGTCTTCTTTGAGTCTAGTTCTGTAACAGTTGTACTGACAGCCTGTGTGTAACAGAAGGTACAGAACTGGAATTTGTGGAAATGCTGAGTTTCCTTAATCCATCTGCCAGAGAAAGCATTTAGCATCTTCCTAGAGTCATTCCCCCAAGCAGTACTCCTGGGATGGTCCTGACAAACTCAAGTGAGGCATCAGAGACAGTGATCATCTGTGGGGCAAGCAGAGGGAGAGCTATCCTGAGGAGCATTAAATTCTGACATTTTTATCAGTCTATGTTTTTGAAATGTGCAAACATGCACCCAGAAGCCTTAAGCTTTGGCTTGGATGCTTCTCCCTGGTCACTCTGGAGTCTTCAATAAAGGACGTGTCCTGTAAAAGGAAGCTGTAAGACCTGAGTTTGCTTGGTTTGTCAAGGACAGCTTAAACTTCTCTTTATTTAGTTGAAGGGCAGCTCGGGTACTTCAGGTTGCACTTTAGGAGAAACTTTCACTGAGAAATTAGTACAGCACTGGAAGAAGTTACCAAAAAGGTGCCGAAATCTCCAGTCACAGAGGTTTTCAATGCTTTGCTACAGGCAGTCATGGTTGACCTGAGCTAGCACTAGCAGCAGCACCACTTGGTATGAATTGCAGAGATGCCTGTCAAGCAACATTTCTATGATTTTAAAATTTCCTCAGCTACCATGTTCTTCCTAATTTGTGAAAAATACAAAACCATGTCATTTCTAATGAACACATGAAATCTCTTTCCTGCGGAAACCCTATGGGGAGAGCTCTTTTGCCATGCTGGGGAATCAGCACACTTGTGTGTGTGTCTCCAATGTCTGTACATTTTATGGCAGGGAGTTGCCATTTGTTTATATTTAACAAATGCTGCCATTCTGTGATTGGCTGAACACAGTTATAAAATGGACAAAACATTCTTTAGTAAGAGCTAATGAAATAAATAATTCAAGTATAAACATAAACAACATTAAAAGGCTGTTTTGTTGTCCCCCACTTCTCAGACTGCAGAACAAGCTCTGACATGTCTGAAGTGGGGGAAGACTTCAAGAAGGTGGTAGGGGAGCAAAAGAGTGATGGACATAGACACACTGAGATGTGCCCAAGGGTTACAGACCCTGCCTACTGGGCCAATGCTGTTTAACCCCTTCATTAATGACCTGAGGACAGAGTGTTCCCTCAGCAGGTTTGTAGATAAAGTTGAGCAGCTGACACAGCAGATGGCAGAGCTGCCCCTCACAGAGACCTGGACTGGATGAAGAATTAGGCAGAGAGGACATCTTAGGAAGTTCAACAAGGTGGAATGCAGAGTCCTGCACCTGGGGAGGAATGACCTTGTGCACCAGGACACACCATGGGCTGAGAGGCTGGGAACAGCTCTCCAGCAGAGGGCCTGTAATCCTGGTGGACAACAAGCTGATCAGAAGCCAGCAATGCAACCTCAAAGCAAAGAAGGCCTACAGCACCCAGGGCTGCACAAGGAAGAATGTGTCTGGCAGATCTGAGTGCTATCCTTTCCCCCTACTCAACACCAGTGAATCCAGTACAACTGGAATGCCGTGTCCAGTTCTGGGCTCCCCAGTACAAGACAGACATTGGTGAATACCAGTAAGGGAAAGGAGTCTCTTAAGAGGCTGAGAGGGCTGGGACTGTTTGTCCTCAAGAAGAGGAGGCTCAGGGGGTTCTTACTGATCTGTATAAATACCTGCTAAAAGGCACTGAAGAACAGGGAGCTGCTCGCCTCTTAGGAGTGCTCAGTGACAGGACAAGATGACGACAAATTAAGACACCAAATTTGATCCAAGACCTGTGAGGGGGACCAAACATTGAAGTAATGTTTCCAGAGAGGCTGAGGAGCTTTCATCTGTGGAGATATTCCAACCTGACTAGACACTCTACAGTCTGTCTGTAGACTAGAGAGTCTCTACGCTCTGTTCTAGCTGACTCTGCTCAAGCAAGGGGCAGCAGATGATATGATCTCAGCATGTCCCTTCCTACCTCTTCCATTATTCTATTAGAAGATAAGCTCTCAGATATCAATTAATAGCTATATTCCAGATATATTCTCCACTATGCACACATACCCACCCTTTTTTTCTCCCCCACTACCCAATGTCTGCCTGAACAGGTAAGGAATAAACCCACTCAATTATTCACAGCTTGTGTCCAAGACAAGCACAGCCCTGATCTTCTAGTGATTGTCATTAATAATCTGGGGATAAACACCTCATTCATGAAATTTCTAGGTGATAAATTGTCAGTAGTTAAAACCAAGTGTGGAGAAATGTAGCAGTAGAAAGGAAACAAAGGATTAATTTAAAGGAACATAACCTGTAGAATGAGATTCCCAAATACAGACTTCCTGCAAAATGATTTGGGAAAAGCTGATGCAAAAAAGCGAACTGTCAAAACAAATGAGGCATTACTTTGGACTGCAGTAGTTCTTCTCCTAAAACTTCACAGCTATTTTGAGTGGCATGCACAAAGGCAACAAAGCAAGAAACAACACAATTTTCTCTGCCTGCAGCTGTGAAAGGTCAGATTTAGTTGTGCCAATGTCAGCATTATCCTCTTTTTGTGTATGAGACACAACGCCCAATGTGCAGTAGGCAAAAAAGACTGAACATTTGAAGAGGATTCAGAGATGATGTATGAAGAAGGATAATGGATAATTTTTAAAGGCTATATAATTCATAGAGCCCAAAAGGTATTTGTGATTCCTACAGAAACACTAACCTTATGCATATATTAGAATGCGCAGTGATGCTGTCCTTGATAACAGACTGACAATAATAGCTCATTTAAAATATAGTAACAAAGCATTATACATAATCTTCACATTAAACCGTTTCCTCATTAGTAAGCATGGGGATAAGAGCTGAAAAATTCTCTAAGCAATTCATCATAATGAATGAGAGTCCATCAGCCTAACAAAGCACTTCTGAGCATTAAGCCCGATTTCCTAAACACACATAACTGAAAAGACATCTTTCTGAAATGCAAAGTTTGGGGATTAAATGCAGTCTCTCTTTAATTCCTGCAAATGACCCTATCTACAGACTTCAAACTGAAAACAGGCAGCAAATTACAATGCTCTTAACGCACCACTTTTTGAAGCGGCTTGTCAGGAGATGTAAGTTTAGGGCTTTTCCCTATGAAAAAATATTAATTACAAAGTGGAAATCTGCAATGATTTTAGAAATTATTTTTTTTATTTTATTTTCCTATTTTTTTTCCATACAGTTAATTTCACTTGAAATGAAAATCCAATCTGCAAACAAGCTGGACAGAGACATCTCTTGAATTCCTTGCTCCACAGAAACATTCAGATCTGAGTTTGAGCACAAAAACAAGTGTGTGTTGCTATTTCATCCCATTAGACCTGCAGAACAAAAAGAGAGCTGAATTTTGCTCTCCCAGTTCTTAGAAAAATTTGAAGAATATTTAACTGCAATTACTAATCCCTCAATAAGTGTAACAAAGTACAAAATTTGTACATATTATCAACCATGATTTAGCTAATAAATTTGGTTTGCCTTATTATTAAAACCTCTCTCCAAAACCATTTTATTCACCAGCACTCAAGGCTTTGAAAGCTAGAAGGAAACTTTTCAACAATTTTCACAGATGTCAACAGGAAGAGACAGTTTTACCAAGATAGTTTTCAGAGTAACAAACAGTCCAAATTCCAGTATACAAACGCCCCAAGGGAAATGCATCAGAGAAGACAGGAAATCATATTTTATTCCATTGAGAGTAGAAAGAAAAACAAATGTAATCATGATCAGTTGAGTTCCCTCAGTGCTCTAGTTTTTGAGCAACTGCATTAAAGCCTTCTTAAAACTGAACTATGTGTTTGTTTAAAACTATATGCTAAATTCATTTGTTCTGTATTTGCACAAATGCAGGGGCATGCACCTGCAGTACTTTCTTCTGAGATGGAAGCCCCTACTACTTATTCATGGACACTTTCTGCCCAGCAAGGAGCAGAGTCAGATTCTGGTCAGTCCATCAAATACACATTTGCAATGCTTAGCACCCGCTGGCATAACTCTATGGAATCTAGGCACCTCTGCTGGTCACATGTTGTTAATCTGTCTCCTTTTTCCTGAGCCAATTCTCCTGAAGCCGCTTTATCCGCTTTGTTTATTTTAACCACAGCTGCTTAATTCTACTATATCTCTTAATACCAAGTAAAAGCAGCAGGAAAAAAAAAACCCAAAAAATCAGATGTTTGAAGGACTTGTGGTGAGGCATCAGTCAGCAATCCTCATCCAAATTTGTGTAAAAGGACTGAGGACCTCTCCAGCCCCAAAGAAGTTACCATGACTTAAGATACTCTCTTGAAGATGTACTACAGGCTACAACCAAGAACACTGTGCATCTCAAACACTTCTCCATCTGCCCAAAAAGGGCTTACACTACGTTCTGCAAATCCACTTGTATCCTTCCCTTTCAGCTGTTGGAGGCACTTCTGAGAAAAGATGCAAGGAATCAGTGTGAAGAAACGATCTTCAGAAGTTATTTGTAAACCAGTTCACTGTGTATATGTCAAGTCAGCCTGATACCTGGACTATAAGCATTTTACTCTTGGTCAATTTGCATGTTAAAACAGAAGAAAACTCTGGGGGATTCACTCCCCTCTTTAATTCACATCTGGCACCACTGACAACTGACTAAGTAGTAAAACTGACTTCCAGTTTTACTTACTTCACATCAGATTGTAGCATGGCTTGCAGTTCCTAATAACCTTGTATTGCTTAAGCTGTCAGTAGAACAAGCACTGCAATGATCAAATAAAACAGGAACGAAGGCAGGCAAACAAGTTCTTTGCTCTCTGCACTGTCTGCTCTTCTTGAAAGTGAAGTGCAATTTTGTAATAGCAATGATAATAAATAGCAATAATAATAAATAAATAGGGAAATAGCAATGATAATAAAAGATGAACAGTTTTGCTCAGCACTCATTAGGAAAAAAAATCAGTAACTCTATTAGATGAACCAGAGAAAAATTGTATTCAAACTAATTCAGTGCCGATTTACTATTTCTTTGGTAATATTTAAAGTTACCCTATCACTTTCTATTAATAGGTTCTATTTTGAAGCTACTACCTGGAAAATAACATCTCCCAGTGGACTGGGAACACCTCCTACTTATTGTTAAATACTCTGTCAAAGAGGTCTTCAATTAAAAATATTTTATGTGTTATCCATCCATTGCCTGAATCATCTCTATCTCGTTACTTTCCAAAATATAAAAATCCTCAGGCAACTGAAACTTTTCACTTGCAGGTCACTGGAAATACTACAAGGCTGAGCCTAATTCTCTTCAGAGAGACTAACAAGGGTTGACATTATAAAGGGGCCAGATCAGACAAATAAAAAGGGGTAGGAGAGCAGCCATGTGCTACAGTGAGAAGAGTTAGAAGCATCACAGCAGGCAGATGACTCGTCAGTTAACTGAATCTCACTTTTCCCTCCCATCCAGAGAGCTGTCTTAGGGAAATGAAGAACAGGCAATCACACTGGCTCAAGAAGAAACATGAATATTCAATATGAAAATTCAGCCAGCTAAAGATTTAACAAATGCCTTTGCTATCCCAAAACAAACACGGGACAGTGGCATTAGACCACTTAAATACAGATGCATGCCTCAAACTGTCTTTGAGTCGTGCATCACTTCCAAGAAAACACATTTTAAAAGCTTTCACTGACTTGTCTGAAAGAAGACTGAGGAATACTTATCGTGGAAGCAAAGAAAAAAAATTAAATGTTCCAATTCATATCTAGAATATTTTAACAATACATTCATGCCAAACTCACTACAAGAAGAAAGAACCTACAGAGGAACAGACGCCAGAATGGTTTAGTAAAAGGAGTACTGAGGTAAGGTCTGATCCTGCTCTGTGTTGATTAACCTCCATGGTCCAGCTAGTATCGAGGTGAGAAAGAGATGGGGCTGTTTCATCACTATTATGGTATTTTTTTTCATATACCATGATGAAACAATCTTTGTATCAGAGGAGTTACGAAAGAAGCCACTGTTGCCAGATAGGAGCTGTGATGTTATCTTGGTATCTGAAACACTGGAAAATTAGACTGGGACAAAATGATGTCTAGCAACCATCTGTAAATATCTGTATAAACAGTTCTGGCAATTACTGTACCAAACAAATGAGTATTCATGATGTTTATTTATTTAGTCTTCTGACAGGCACTGCTAGTAAAACAGACAGCACACTTTGTGATGCAGTGATTTCAAAAGAATTAGAAGATGGTAAACCTAAACATCCTAGAAAAGGTGAGTGAAAGCAAACAGAACAAATAAGGAGGACAAACAAGGCCATATGCAAAGTGGAAGATAAGCTGTATCTCTTTTTTCCACTGAGGAGGAAGCCATACTGAGGAGGAATTGGGTTAGCAAACAAAAATCCAAGGCCCTAAGTATTCACAACTAGCAAAATAACTTCATACACTACCATGAGGGGCTTCTGCAAGCAGTACCTATGACAAGGACACCTGATGTCCCTGATGCCTAGAGAAGAATGCAAGGAGTGGCAGGCTTATCTGTAGTTTAGGTTGTCTTTTCCCTACCACATGTTCAGTCTGCTAACATGACCAGTGGATGAAATATTTCAGGTGGCAGACATTTTGTATTTTCTGTGCCTTTAACAATCTAACTGAACCTAATGTGAAGCAGAGAAAATTGCTTCCCACTGGAGTCCAGTTGCACTTTGAACTTTTGTCTTCCCAAAGACAAAAGCAATCAATATAAATGTACAGGAAAATGCTGGAACCTTGCAGAAATTTACATTTTCAAAAATATCTAAGAAGTATATTAAATAAAATTAACTTGCCATACAATCTGTAAAGTCACAGGTCTTGATTTCCACTGTAACACATAAAATCATCTGGTAACTGTAGGTTCTCTTCAGACCGTATGTTCTCATTTTTGGTACTGGATAAGGTTCACAAAAAGTACCCCCAGAAGTAAGGAAGACTAAGTGAGAGTGGTGCTGGCTCACCCCTCCCTCTCTATCAGTGAGCCAAGACTGATTTTCTGACAGCATTCCATGTGAACACGCTGACAAGACTGCAGTGGTCACAGCTGGGAGGAAGTGGAACTACAGAAGACAGTTCTGATCTGACAGACTTGTTCGTATCCAATTCCACACAGAACAGGTACAGAGTTTTTACACCAACCAAACTGAGAGGAGTAAATGCATTTTATTTTGCAAGTAAAATAAAATTCAGCAATCAACAGAGCAGGTGATTGCCAGATCAGTGGCAGTAGCATGTAACAATTTCCCCTAACTTTTGTGTTGACAAGATTTACAAAGTGGACTGAATGTTTTCTTGCTACCAGAAACAGCAGTGAGTAAATTAACGAGTGTTAACTATGCTGAGGGAAATATATCCTCAGTAACTCATACTCACTTGACTACAGCTTTGCACTCAAAATTATTTTGTTTTACTTTGTGCTTTTACCTAAAAACACAGCTGACTGCAGTTTAAAATACCCTTTCAACAATCAATGAAGATAACAAAAGGCACATTTCATTACAAAATGTTTCAGCAGAAGATTAAAAAAACTTTAGCCACAACATCACATAGGACATCTCCCAGGCTCTTATCTCGGCTCTTCCACTTTCAAATATGGGAAAGCCAAAATAAATGTACCTATACAACAGAAACAAAAGGTAAAAGCCCACTTTCATGATCACATTTTACTCAAGTACTGCTAACAACACACAGATACGAGCAGCAGCATCACTATTCGAGAAAATCATTATCTAACTGCGTCATACGCGCACAGAAAAAGAAAAGCAGTATTCAAATTCTGTAAGGAACAAAAATCTGTGCCCAAAAGCTTCATCTGGGTATGATGCAGTAAGACTACTCTTAAGGGCTCAAGTATTCGAATCAGTATAATATTTCCTATGTGTGATTCTTTCCACCTGCAGAAGAAAACTCCAGCAGTTCCTCAGACTGATTTATCCATTTGAGTTTACAGGAGGGAAATATGTCCTCAACAACTCATACTCACTTGACTGTGGCCTATAAAAAGCAAATGACTTTGCCACAGAAGACGTAATGAAATGTGGATTCCCTCAGATTTGTGACTTATGATTGGAATCTCGGCTTTCTGATCCATTGTGAACTAACCTCCATTAATGCTTGCCCTCTAAGAGGGCATGTAGAACAATTTGCTCATGTGTGAATTCTCTGGCATCTAGTAAAGCTGGCGTTCATTCTGCAGGCTTCCTCTAAGGATCTGTATCCACTACCCAATCACATCTTCAGTTTTATTTTTGTCCCTGCAGAATTCATTAAAATGTAAATTACGTTCTACTGAAAAAAACATAAGACTGTTAATGGAATTTCATCCATTGCATTATGCAGATATCCAAAATAGACAACCACTTTGAGGTAGTCATGATATACAGTGAAAGTTATCCCCAAAGGTCATCTCTAGAAGTAAATGCACTAGGTTTGATTTTTTTCTCATCCCAGATGATATTTGTTTGTGGTTTGGACACATGCTTGACTAAAAAACTCAACAGATGGAAGGAATTAAATCCTTCAAATATGGCCTAAAAATACCTCCTGTTTCCCTACCTCTAATTCCTTATTCACAAGTTAACTGCCCCTAAGCACTTTTTCCATCTCTGCAGGTCACATGTAAGTAATTTATCAAGAAAAAAAACAAATATAGGTTCAGAGTAGGCTGTTCTTTTAGTAAGCCCAGGCCATGCTCTCCAGTAATCTCTGACTTGTCTAAGACCAAGCTACCAGACACTTATTCTGGTGTCAGAAATACTTAATGGTTAACCACCAAGAAGAAAACCAACAAAATACAGAGACAATGACCCCCCTATTTTAAATATATTTATTCCAAACAAAGGATTCATTGCCCTTCTTGTCATACAAATTTCTTATGAAAAAAAAAATTAACTGGTAAGAATCTAATGTAAGACTACATATAGCTACGACAAGCACAACTGCAATGTTACATTATTTGAGTTTTCACCAAAGTCAACTGCCTTAGTTGGCAAGCTATGCATATATTTTGCAGCTATGGGATTGTCTAGACTCACATCTTCTAATGGCAAATGTGTCTTCATATTTTCAAACTCTAATAATGAAACTCGAATGAAACTAGCTGGTTACAAAATTTTTATCCATGATGAAGAGAAATAGACGTTTTCAGGTTACTCCTCAGCAAAAGCCTAATTTCCCTGTAGAAGATTAACTTCTACATTTATGGTAGTACTGCTTTTGAGTGAGAGCTGACTCAAGGACTAAACCTAAAGGTATAAACAAACTTCTGTAAGAAGTCTCACTCCACTGCATGGAAAGCTTCAGCACCTTACACAGGAGACCTCAATTCAAGTCCCTACTGTTGGCAAAACAGCTAGAATTTCCTTTTCTTATAATTTTATGTATTTCCTAAGGCTCTTTAAACTCTCATCATCTTGGGCTGCCTGTATAAATATGCACACTTTCAGAAAAAGACTCATGCCAGCTAGAAGTGGTGCTCATTTTGGATACACACCACGTGGGTTACAGCATCCTACACAGCCCACAAGCAGAGACAGAGGTCTTTCATACACACAAGTTTTATTACCTTTCAAGTTGTGGCATAAAACTGCAAAGCTGTATTGCCAAACATGGATCAGGTGGAACTAGAATTGGAACATACCCCACTTCAGAATGCATGATGACTTGGATCACTAGAAGTACCTGTATTCCACCTCTACAAGTGACACGACTCATGCAGATAGAAATAAAACATAGTTCCATTCTAATGGGATGAGACTTAGTGTAAAAAAATATAAATTGCATTTGGAGTCTCATAATCATCTTTTCATTTTCTCCATCAATCTGGACACTATATATAAATTAGCCATTAATGAGAACAAAGACATTATTGCATGTAAGTACTGTGACTTAAGTGAGTCAAAAGCCTATTACTTCTGAAATACAAGATTCCCCATCTGGAAGATTAGAAAATAACACTTCTATACCCTACAGAGGCATCTTCTTTCTCTAATTAAAACATCCTTATGAGGAAAAATAAACAATTGAAGCACCAGAATAAATCAGGGAAAGGCTTGGGAATAAAAAGAGAATACACAGAGTATGAAATACAAACAACATTTCCATCTTATTACCCCACATATTGCAATTTTTGTGATTTTTTTTTCCCTATCTGTATGGTACTTTTGTAGTGTCTACAAACTCCGAGCACAGAATCCCTCAAGAAGTAAATAAACTAAATAATACCTATTTTTAGTTATGCCAGTTACCTTCAAGAGCTTGGGAATCAAAGGACCACTCCTCACTAAGAATAATTTCTGAGTGGCAGTCTTTCACTCCCTGGATTTCCTTGATGCTCCTCTTCTCAGTGCCATTTTGTGTTTCTGTATTTTGGCCCATTGTTTCCATGGCTAAACTCATGTTCAATCCTAGCTATCGAAAGTCATTCTAGCAAGCTAATTCTTTAATACTAATGATGATTTTGCTGGCTTTATAAGGACAGATTCATGCAAGCCATGTGGATGGCTGAGACCTGTGGAGCCCATGAAAAGTCTAAAAAGTCTAAAACAGAGTAAAATAGAAATACAGGCTCCTAAATCCATATGTGGATATCTTTGTCAGTCTAAAGAAAAGAACACTCCTCATCAAAATGAATTTTTTCATTTTTCCTTAGAAAAACCCAAACCATTTCAGGCTGAAATCATTCTAAGCCTGCACTCACCACCACCATTTTGCCTCTGATGTGTATTTTTTCTCAGAATGATGTTTCTTCTTTATGAAGCCAGTGGGAATGCATGGCTGTACACAGTTTCCAAAAACAGCTAGTCTTTTACCCAGAATAGCTGAGCTTACTGCTGTGAAGGAAGTATGCTTACTTGTCTTTACTGGCTGCCACAGGATACCTCAGTGTGCATGTAACAGGACTAGTGGATTCTCTGGAAGGTGACAATTCATAACACCCACTATGTGGAAATGTGTTTGTTTATACAGCTCTGCATGACAACAGATGATGGAGCTGTCAACATCAGTTTGAATATTTGATGTCTTATAGTAGATAACTTTCTATGCTTTTAGTGATTGACTTGCATAGCACCAATTCAGCTGTCCAGAAATGGCAACTTCCAAAGTCAGAGGTCTGTTCATCTTCAACTTCTCACAATTTTGTCTCTGGTCTTCCTTTCAAGCCTGGTATACCTGGAATGTCCTTTCCCACATGGGTTTGCCAAGTCATCAGTCTTTATGCATTAAAGCCCATCTGGAGGGACCTTGAATTGTGCTGAGACTGCTCAGTTACTATATTTAGACCTGAGAATTATCTGCGATTATGCGCAGACAACATACTCAAAATGGCACAAAGATGAATCACAGACCAGTTGAGGTTGGAAGGGACCTCTGAAGGTCATCTGGACCAAACCCACTGCTCAAACAGGGCCACCTAGAAACAGTTGCCCAAGACCATGTCCGGGTGGCTATTGAATACCTTCAATGACAGAAAATCCACAACTTCTTTGGGCAGCTTGTTTGCCCTCACAAAAATAAGTGTTTCCTGACGCTCAGTTTTTGCCCGTTGCCTCTTGTACTGTCACAGGTCACCACTGAAAAAACCTTGGCTTGGTTTTCTTTATACACTCCTGTCAAGTATTTTCATACATTAGTTAGATGTCTCTCTTCTCCAAGCTAAACAGTGCTGGCTCAGTCAGCCTTCCCTCACAGGAGAGATACTTCATCATCCTAGTGGCCCTTTGACTCATTCCATTATATCCATGTCTCTCTGGTATTGGGAAGCCCAGAACTCCAGGTGTGGCCTCACCAGAGCTGAATAAAGGCAAAGGGTCACCTTTCCTTGACCTGCTTGAAACACTCCTAATGCAGCCCAGCATACTGTTGGCCTTCTTTGCAGCAAGGACACATTGCTGGCTCCTGTTCAACCTGGTATCCACCAGAATTCCCAACTCCTTTTCTGCCAAGCTGCTTTCCAGCCAGGTGGCCCCAGCACACAGTGGTGCATGGGGTTGTTCCTCCCCAGTTTGCATCTTCCCTTGTTGAACTTGATGAGTTTCCTGTCAGCCCATGAAAACCATCCCCACATCATGTTTATATTTTGGTTGAAGCAGAAGGAACTCATCTGAAACTAAACTGGGCCTCTCTGTAGCCAAAAACCATGAGATGCTGTATTTTGAGCTAAACAGTAAGAGCTACCAAAAAGGCCCTAAGCAACTTGCACTTCCTGCAAGGGCACACCGAGATAGGTCTGTCACTCACATGCCACTACTTTAATAGTTTATGCAGCCCATGAAGAGTTCACAATCTGGCAAGCATAGGAGGGTAGAAGACAGAAAGAAGAGTTTCCAGGAGCCACAGGTGAAAGCATAAGCAACACATAAACAAAATCTCCAAATTTGTAAGAGTGGCAGCATTTAAACAAACAGAAAAAAAGAAGTTCTACTTATATCAGAGGGATGTGTTATTAAACACATTTGCTGGGACTGGTTACCTTCTTACAGAGTCAAGATATCCTGTCATTGCATGTGAATCTGGAGTTTTCTTTACCAGGTCTGTAAAATTCATAATAAAGCTCTAGTTGCTGACTGTAAATCTGTGCAGTGTAATCCACCTGCATTGTGATGCATGTCATGATAAAATCATTCTGAGGTAATTTTCTTGTATGATATCTCAGTACTGACTTGCCTCACACAAAGTATCTCACTAGCAAATAGAGGCAATCCTAAACTGCAGACTGTGCTATAGATTTCAATACAAACTTGGGTTACATGAACACATTGACTAAAATAATCTCCCAGCAGAGAGACAGCCATGGGATTTTTGACCTTTCCAGTCTCTATCCAAAAATCTTTCAAAAAATACTTCCCATTCCACAAGTTGAAATAGCTTTTGCTTTAGCTGGAATACCCAAAATCACAGTCTTTGCTCACTTATCTTCCTATATGCTTCCATCTCTTTTACCACATGCACCAAAGAGAAGCTAAAGTGGCCTTCTGTTATTGTTGCCGTTGTGAAATCCATCCAGCAAGACCCTAAAGTCAGGAAAGACCAATCTAACTCCCAATCTGTCTTCATATATGCTGACATGTTTCTCCAGTTATCCTCTGACCTCAGACACACTACAAGAATACAGAACCACGTGCAGCGATTGCTTTGCTGTTCCCACTGCACACCCGAGTGAGGCTTGCCCTCACAAGCTCCTAGCTCATTTCTACAGAAATTAGATTACACTTGAACACATCTCATAGCTACAAAATGGAAGGCAATTTTAAAAAAGAAAAGAAAATTATGCTAGATTGTGGATAGCCCTCTACTCCTGTGTAGAGTCAGAGCATTTTTTCTCAAACCTCCTGTTATTTAAGTTTACTGCTTGCATTTGCAGGGATCAAGAAAAAAAAGTGATCCCTGTAGCAGCAGCTAACACCACCTCCCATGGATTAGCATGCTCTTGTATGACTTGGTATCACCCTGGTTTCACATCTACCTTGCATTTCCAAGGCAGTTCAGCCACCTGCAAGAGGCAGAACTCTGGTATGTCCATTTGCTTTAGGAAAGAGGTGAATGAGGATCAGCGTGCTCAACAGTTTGAAAGAGCCTTAAACTGAGTATCAAACGAAAACAAGAGCACAGGACAATGTATGTTAAAAAGACTCACAGATCTGCACTCCAGACACGAAATCCAGCTTTGTCTACTCTGAACATAAAACTATGAACAGCCATGCACTGCAGCAATGACAGCTGGAGAAAGATCTCACCACTCTCCCCAGATGTAGAAAAGGAACATTTTGATACTTCTATCAGGAACCTTTGGAAGTGACCTCTGGTCTCAAAAATGCTTCTCTAGTGGGTCAGGGTAAATGCAGATTGATTTAAGTCACAGATATTTAAAACATCAGCTTCCATCATCATTGAAACTGAAAGAAACTTTGAATAACTCATGCCTTTTAACTTGCATTGCTTTTGTACCCTTTACTCAGCTTCTTTCTGTAGATAATGAATGCATTTTTTTGTCAGGGCAGAAGAAAATCTTTTTATACACAAAGTCATCTTTTGTTGGTGGCTGAATTTTGGTAGAAATTGGCACTCAATCAAAAGCCACACCAGAACATTTCACTATTGGTTACACAGTACTATGTTTAGTGTGCTGTATGAATAAGACATGGGGATGGTTTCTTATCAAGAAACCATCATAGTTTTTATTTTAAATGGACTTATTTAACAGTGGCAGTGTTACCTGTAGTTAAAGAACTGAGTATTTCTCATGACCAAACTCTGTAAAAATGTAGGAACTGTCACTCTTATATGCTAATACCTCATTCTCTATATGCTCAAAAATAGAAGACAAGTCTGCCTGCTTTTTCAGCTGCCAGTTTTTCAATACTAAATAAAATAGGTGTTGAGAAGAACCGAAGGAATAATCTGAAATGACAGATACTGCTGGTTTAGGCTTTCAAAAACTGGTTTAGTCTTTCAGTCAGCTTTGCTTCCAGCTGCTAAGTCTTCCACCAGTTTTTTCCCTTGCCTTCTTTGCAGAAATTGACAGCAAGTATCCACTCTTTGTATGTTTTTATTTAACTTGCATTTTCAGAGATTACAGTTGTGAAATGTGCTGCAAAGATTTGGAACGGAGTTAGTTTTTCAGAAGAAGCTAAACAGAGTTGAATCAAAGAGTATCTTTTTATCTACTCTAGTTTAGAATGCTAATTAACAAGTAGCAAAAATCAGAAACTACTCTCTTGGCAAAGCATGAAGGAATTCTAGTAATTCTTTATGTTGCACTTATTCAAGTCCTTTGCTTTTTCAAAAATAAAAACTATTTTCATTTTCCTCTTTATTTAAAAAAAAAACCCATCTCCAGTAGGAGTTGTGCTGGAAGGGCACAAAGATAACAGAGCAGATGCTGTAAGGATTCACACTGCAGTAGCAGTGGAACAATATCTCTTCAGGTCATGGTCAAAATAGCAGCATGAAATGAGTACCACATGCAAATTCATCCTGCTATAACAAACGAGGAAAAATATTTCCATAAAAAGCAGCAACCTGGGACTAACAGTAAAGACATTAGTCCATGCTGGTTCCTTAGACACTGTGCTCTGTTAGGCTCCTCTCTCACTGCCAGAACAGCACTGTTTCAGTTTGCTTAGACATTTTTGTCCCAGGTGTAACTGTGATGATTTTGTAGTCCCACTTCACAAGTTCCTGTCTGTCCCTAGTAACAGGGACTGCTGAGGTGAGGTTACATAAGGGACAGCAAAGCTTGTACCGCCTAGTGAGAATAAAAGTAATGAAACAAATAATTTTTTGCCTAAAAAATTAGATCTCTAATAATTGTTTTATTGTAGTTTTACTAGTTAAGGGATCTCACTTGCTTAACTTACATGTCTGACATTAAAGGACTGGCTGTGGCCATAAGGAGCAGTTTAAAAGCTGGGATTACAGTTATGGTCACAAACAGAAGGAGAAGAAGAGGGAAAACTTCAACTGATTCTTCCATTATGTCATTATGAACCAAGAGAACACTGTAGGTTGTAATCACTCAGTGTGTGCGAGAAGAAAAAGTGGACACATAGACTCTGTGGGTTTTTTCAAATAAAGAAAAATAATCAAATTTGCATAAACAAAATTTCTGTACCTAGCATAGCAAAGTAGCATTACTTAATACAAAATGACACTCACTTGTTTCACAATATTAATGGAAGGTGTAAAACAAAAATTCCTGCAGTTTATCAATATGAAGGGATAAATTTACTTTACAATTTTTTGTGGAATCTTTCCTGAATGCACACATTATTTGATCCTGAGATGTACCACTTTTTTCCCCCTCCAAAAAAAATGCAATCACAATCACTCTGGCATATGTCCAGTACATTTTAGACATTAAATGATACCTCTGTGATGACCTCTAACACTTTTCTTCCCCTGGTCTATTTCTCTAAAAGTAGGTAGGGTAAGGCTTGCACCATCCTTAGCACTGAGAGAATGAGAACAATTTCCCTTTACACAGTTTAAAATAGAAATACAAACCTTGCCAGAATGATTTGAAAGCACTGGCAGATGGATAAAATATTTCTGAATCTGCATCGTGTAACATTTGGCAGCTAGCATGAGTACTGAACAGCTGACTTTTATGCAGTGACATTATTAATTATATCTTCCTTGCCAAACAAGCACCGTAACTGAGCCTTTGCAGCAGCGTGTCATTAGGCAGCTCATGCATGTCTGCTGAGCTGCTCATACGGGAAGAGATGGAGCTGCCCCATCCCAGGCCTACTAAAAACATCAGCCAAGCTCCCATGTGGTTGCAAGAGCTACTATATATGGGCCAAAGACAGTGCAGCAACCAGAAGGAGGTACGTTCTGCCCGTGTCGTTAGACATGGGACAACAGCCATTCCCATCGTTATTCCGGGCTTGCCAAGACCACCAACAGTGCAAGACAGTCATTCATGCCTACCGACTAATTTGCATAAAATTTGCTTGCAGGCTGAAATATCTTCATTTTGGACATTTTCCATTCAAGGCGTTTTTGTTGGTTTTGTTTTTTTTTTTTTTTAAACTGGAATCTGCAGAAGCATCTCAAAAGCCCGTGTATGCCTGCAGGCATATATTAACTGAGCTCAGATTTGCAGAGTGCAAAACTAACTCAATGAAAAGCCAGCTCTTGTTTCAGGAAACAGAAGAGCTGACAGAAGCCATCATGTCTCTAATCCTAACTGCCTTAAGCCTCAATTTTGTGCAAAAACCATGATCCTTCTCACTTCAAGCCAACATAAGAAATATTGGATAGATGTATTAGATAGATGTGTAAGTGTCTGCAACACTTGTAATTCAAACAAAATACTTGCATATTCCCTGTCCCAAATCCCAACAGCCACTCACACACAGCAGCCATGTAAACCTATCCCTTTGAGTTCCTTGTTTCATATATTCAAGCTCTCAGCAGTTCTGCTGACTCCTGGAACCTGGTTCCTGGTGTTTCATGCTTCTTCACACAGAAATTCCTGGGGGAATTTCATCTTGAATCTGATGATCTCCCTTCACTTCCACGCTAATTGCCTCTTAGGCAGTCAAAAAAACAGGTGAGAGGCAGCACAGATTTGATTCCTTCTCAGGCAGCATAAGTTCCTAGCCAGCCATTTGCCTTGAGATCCTTTGGGTCATACATAACCATGGTGGGGTATTTGCTGTCCTACAGTGACAAGACCCGGCACATTCAATTGTAGTTCAAACTTTGCAAGCGGCTCCACAACTTCATAAACTTGACTAATTCTGACAGCAGCTTACTGAAAAAGGCAAATTAATAAATTGGATTGATGCAATCTTCACAGAGCCCTGAAGTAATCAAAAAGTCACTGGTAAGTTCAGTTTGCTTTTGAGCAGACCATATGCACGCATATTTAGATGAATGATAAATGTATGGGTACAAAGAATGCCACAAACCATCACTGTCACCATCATTGTCACTATCATTTCTATACTTAAACATGAAAAATATGCAGTATTGTTCTCACTTTCCAAAGCTACAGATGGAGCCTGTTTTGAATATGCAGCAAAGTATTGACTGCCACCATGGGGTACTCATTTTCCTCTTGCTCTGAAAACTTATCCTGTTTTATCAATGGATTTCTTTATCTGTTTACAACTATATTCAAGTATATGACAGCATATGTGACTTCACAAGCTCTCTGTTCCATGTATTTCATGGGTCATTCCCAGCATAGCATGGTAGCTTTAGCTCTGTCATCATCATGTTAAAAATTCAAGTTGTTGTAGAAAATTAGAGCAGCATCTTGCATAACAGGAGGGCAGAGGATACAGCGACTTCTGCGACTCATATGCCAGTTGTTACTGCTCCTGTGTCTTCACAAAGAGAACCTGCGTACACACCACAAAGAAGAGCCGACCTTGTATTTCCAGAGGAGAAGAGGGAACAATGAGAAGCAGAAATACCCTGGCAGGAGGCAGAGAATGCCAGTTGTTTGCCAAAACATTGGCATCGACCAAAACAGCAAGAGATGACCGCCCATCATATGTGGTGAACAAGGCTCCAGAGCCACCCCACACAGATGAGGTTTACACGCACCCCTGAATAAAAAGCTAAACTGGCTCTAGACCTTCCATATAGCAGAAAGCACCAGAAAAGCACCAGTTTCAGTTTAGAAAGGTGGAACAGAGTAATCTGATGGCATGAATGAATGAATGAATGAATGAATGAATGAATGAATGAATGAATGAATGCATGCACTATAAGTTGCTGTTAAACCTCCTCCCCAGTTGCAAAGAAGCAGCTATTTAGTCTTAGCTAAAGCAGTTCCCTGGTTTGTCTTAGTCTGGGAATATTTTAGAAACCAAACCTAAAAAAAAAAAGAACTCCTGTTCCAGCTGGATGGGGGAAAAGCGGAGGCAGACAATACTTAATCCTGACAATGCTGTAGTATTTTTATACACACAAAATAGTCCTAAAATAGGAAAGCTGAACCAGACCCACACAACTCTTACGAGGTGGGGAGGTGGTGGGGGGAAGCATTAATACTTAATTGGTATTAATGATTCGAGTATAACATAGAAGTCCCTGCTTTCAAATTTCGAGGGAAAAAATGGTTACTAAGCAAGGCCTTGAACACATCTTAAGACAGCATCTTAATGACTACTTTGGCAGACTCTCTTCATTAGTCAAATGAAAATTTAAGAGTCACAAATAAGAACAGTATTACCCAGGCTGCAGCTCCTTTCCTTGCCGATACAAAAAGTGAAAATTACAAGACTGTGCGGTTTCTTGTGGAAAAACAAAAAAAGATCTGTTAGCACAGCCTGCTGGTTTTCAAAACTACAGATAAAAAAAGCTTTACTCTTTTTTTTTCTGAAATACTTTTACTTCTCCCCTTTCTGCTGCCTCCTGAAAGAAGCTGCAGACTATGATGAGGTCACTCCTCAGCTTTCTCTACTCCAAGGTGAACAAACCAACTGACATCAGCTGCTTCTCCCAAGTCTTGCCCTTGAGACCTTTCACCATCTTGGCTGTCCTCCTCTGGACACACCCTAAATAGTCTGAAGTCCTTCATATAAAAAGGCATCTAAAACTGCCCCCAGCACTTGAGGTGAGGCCGCCCCAGTGCAGAGCAGAGCAGGACAATCCCCTCCCTTGCCTGGCTGGCGATGCTGTGCCTGATGCACCCCAGGACACACTTGGCCCTGCTGGCTGCCAGGGCACTGCTGACTCATGTTCCACTTGCCATCCACTCAGGCCCGAGGTCTTTCTTAGTCATGTTGCCATTCTTGCTCTGCCCAATTTTAAGCAACACAAAAAGAGCAGCGTAATTGCTGTGAAGAAATGCAACCCAAATGTCATGGCAGAGGCTATATAGCAATTACGTCAGGCGCACGGCACTCTTACCCTCAACTTGTCATTTGTCTCCTGACATGTCATATGACCTCGGACAGTCAGTTCACAACCTGAGCTAAATGTATTGCCTTCTTTGACCTGTAAAACTAGATAATCTTTGAACTAGCAAAGCATCTTCCTTATCACTCTATATAAGGATACTGACTGCCTCAAACATTTAACCTACTCCCTCAAAGCTGTACAAAACCAAAGTACAGATGTGGATAGGCACATACGTGGCTGACCATTCTGCCAAGTACTGGCACCGTCTGTTTATTCCTCGTTCCCCTCCACTCACTCTATGCAGAAGAAAATCCAAGACACTTTTCAGTGCACTGGTTGTACAATGATAGCACAGTCTAGCCTCTGGAACTGGGTACATGGGGCTCAAAGGAGGCAGTTGTAAAGCTAAACTGGCTCTAGACATGGGCTAGGAGGGCTTTGTAAGTGGACTTAGTGGCACCAACCAACACTAACTTGAAGGTCTTTCATTCAACTTTATTGACCAGCATAGCTTGCCTGCAGTTGGAAAATCCTTAAGAAAGACAACTTGCTGAACAAAAAGTCCCATTTTTGTGCAGTAATAGTGTTTCTTCTGCCTTGCCCCTCTGAACGAAACATTTTCTGTGCTGTTTTCCGAAGTCACTGTAAAGATTTCTGCATCATTCTCAGCCCATGCAGAATTTTTTTTTGCACAAGCTAAACCATGCACATCCCAGCGGGTGTAGAGCCAAGGTTAAACTGAACCACCCACTTTTCTGTAACCTCTGCAAAATGGTAGAAACTGAAAATGGCCACTAAGATTTCAAATTGAACAGCTGACACCACATAAACCATTGAAGGAACACAGAGGTCAGAAATGAAGCAGGGTAAGCAATCATAAATTAAGTGTGCTGAGATTCTTTGTTTATGCATCACTTGCTTTGTGCTTCACAAGAATTAAATCTGTCCAAGTGCATTTATAAGGAGGCAGCTCAGAATTAATTTCTGGCTAAATGAATCCTTTCTTGGTGACAAGCAGTACGTGGTGATTTCTATGCTGCAGAAAAAATTTTCAAAGACTATTTTCTTCACGGATTCCAGAAAAGTTTCTAGGGGAGGATGGTCTCTTAGTTAATTTTCTAACAGTCTTTGTGAGAAAGTGAAATCATAGAATCACAGAATGGGTTGTGTTGGAAGAGAGCTTTCAAGATTATCTAGTCCAATACCCATGCTTAAAATGTTTCAAGAAGTTTAAATATTTCTTTAATAAAAATAGCAATGGCTCCCATTTAACATTATTACAGTCATTTCACTGATTCTGTTGGCAAAAAGTCTTAAGGAACAATTTTGTTAGAAAAAGACGAATGTCCTTACTAAATACAGTTTTAAAATCACTTTCCAAACAGCGTTAGGTTCAACTATCAGATTAAATTAAGGCTTGTCTGACACCAGAGATCTGATGTGCTTTGTGCAGGGGAAAGCTGGCAGAAGGTTGTTTCAGGAAGGAAGTACATTCAAATCCACTTTTCTAAACCTATCTGTGAACTAGTCTTTTTGATCTCATTGTCATACATATACATGCATGTGTGTGAAAGTCTGACATATGAATCTGAAATGACTAGGCCTAGAAGATAAGCTACACACATGACAAAGACTTCAAAACATTTCATTCATATCTATCTTCATTTCCTCATAAAGAAAAATAAACTGAACAGCAACAAACTACAGGTAAAACATTTAGATGTGACTATAATGGGAAAAATAAGTGGAATAAGAATCTAAGTATAAATGGTTTTCTTAATTAGAAAAGATAAAACTCTGGCTACAGGGAAATTAATGTTATAGCTTCTGCTGACTTTAAAGAATCACAGAAAGGAGGGATGGAAGGCAGGCTTCCCTGTCCTCTTTATTATAAATGTTTCATAATAAACATAGATAACACCGAATTCAGAGTAGAAGGAAGAGATGGTAAGAGGGACAAGGACCCCACCCTACCACTGGCAGCAGGATCCAAGCCATGCCACTGCCCCACTTGTGAAACACACAGTTGGTTCCCACCACTAGTTGAACAGCTGTTTTCCAAGAAGTAGATTAACTTCTGCTCACCACTTTTAGGAAAACATTTTTGGGGAGCCATAAAAAAAAGAAAAGAAAATCACTTTTATGCACCCAGCTTCATAAAATGCAGTTATCTATTTTCTTCAGGTTTTAGAGAGTGGAATGACCTTGCCCCTTGGCAGATTTTTGGCAAGAAAGCTAAAGACAGAAATGCCATAATGTGCTCCAAGATCTTGACCTGATCTCTACATACCACATTTCTGACACCTATCAAAAGGGAAAATTACCTTTTTAGTGCAACAATTAACAGCAAGACAAAAGCAAAAGCAGCTAAACCCTGTACAAATACAGAGACAGCAAAGACAGAATTGCTGATCTACATAGCCTGGGTTTGCCATGATATGGGTGCTTAGCTGCACTCTGAGAATTTCAAGCACTTTTGAAGTATGAAGCATTGCCAAGTATTAGCTCAGATATGTTAAATACATTGCCAGGTGGCTATACCCTGGTTAAATATAATAGAAAGTGACCACACGTTTCCTACAGTTTGGAGCTTTGCAGCAAGTCAGAATGAATGAACTTTACACTATGCAACTGATAGAGAAGGACACCAACTGTTCCACTTTGAAAGTGTAACTGAGAGAACAGAACCTAATACCTGATCCCTTTAGGCCCTGTAATAGCATTAAAAGCTACTGTCAGTAATGTAGAAACGTATTCTGCTACACACAAGGACATTAGACAATTTAGACATTTCTCTAAACTAGACATGTCTCACTAGAAATTTAGACAATTCTCTAAACTGCTTAGCCTATGTTTTAGTTTATCTCTTCACCCCAGCCCGTCATTTTCACTTGTGTAACTTTTCCCTCTCAGGGCAGCTGATACCCTTTCATTCCCAATGTGGCTGTTTAGAATATTCAGGGAATCAAATTAAAATAGATACTCACATCAATAGTTTGGATTTTCTGGCCCTAAATGCTAGCCCCTGCCTAGAGGTGCTAAGATTGGTACAAGATATGAGAGGACCTTTTTGCAGTTTCCTAATTTTAGATCTTCCCTGTGGACTGTACAAGCAGCCAAGACAGAAGCAGAAGGTCTTTGACCATGCCCTAGGTGACCATGCCCAAATCTCTGGTTCTTTCTATGGGCAAAGATGTGCAAAACAGCCCCAGAAACACCTTAAAAACACATTATCTTTTTTTTTTTTCTGCCAGTAAGATAGAAGAATGAAGATGTTCTACACAGCTATTCACAAAATCCTCCTGAATTTTTTCTAGTCCCAAATGAATTTCTAGTAACAACCTGACATCTACATGAAGAATCAATCAATGAAGGGAAATCAGAAAAAGCAAGTCTCTTGCTCCCTTACGAGCATTAGAGATCGCTTTCAGACAAATTACATTAACTTTTTTCTCACTTAGTGAATGACTTAAATGTACAACAAGAAGACAGAGAGAGTATACCAGCTGAGCTTTTCATGTTATTAGCACCTATAAATCTCAAGTTATGCACAATGCTAGTACTGTATCTATTAAAATATTCAATTTCACAGTATAGATTTGATGAGAACTATCACCTCGCTTCTGGTCGAGGGATCAGGAATCTTCACCGCTTCACATGATGCCTTTCTATGCCTTAAAATAGGAATTACAGCACATGCATATAGATCCCATCCATCTCTGGTATGAATGCCTTCAATATTCAATCATTTACACAAAAAAACCACAATAGCTTTAAAGGGAACACAGCCTTCCATGTCAAAATACTGGTAGCTTTGGGCATTCCGAACTTTGTGTGAATTCAAAACAAACTGAAGGCAACCAGGTCCTTGGTAAATCAATCCTGATGTTTTAGTGGATGCAGCAACAAGAGAACAGTGTGACCTTCAAGACCTAGATTCTCTCCTCGGTGTGATGCTGGTCTGCTGGAGGGCCTGCAAGTAGTGATTTCATTGCCTGAAATTTGGCTTCTCCATTAATAAAATTGGTCTATGAGCATATAGCCTTTTTTGAAAACACTTTTTGATCTGCTGATGAAAACCACTACAAAAATCAGTCTTGCTAATTTCCTGATTCTGTACTTGTACAGTAAGGACCTACCTGGAACTCAATGTTTCTACACCAATGAAAATCAAAGAAAGTATGATGATAGTAATCACTAGGAAAAGATTTAATCAGGACAGTCATTGCTACCTGATTGTCAAAAACCAAACCCCCAGCTGAAATCTAGTAGTCCCTGTACAGGTTTACTTTATGTTGCAGTATTAAAAATTAAACAGAATCAATTCATTCACTTCTAATCAGCAGCAAAGTTCTTCAACATGATCTGTCATCCACACAGCCACTAGGTCCAAAATGCTTAGTAGCACCATACAATGAAAGCGAAGTTGTCCATATCCTGTTTTTCATTGGGAATTGGGCTGACCCCTCAGCAGAGGAAGATATAAATTAGATGGCAACAGATTCGTTGCTAACAACCTGGGTTAGATTTAAAAGCTATGACCTTCTGCACAATACTTTGTATCTCAGATGAGCAGTTCCCTTTTCCTGTGTCTCAAGTGTAAAAGAAAGTATAATGGTGGTATTTCTTCACCATAATATTATTTTCTTGAATTGTATGTCATTACCTAGACATACATTGCCCTTTACTACCAAACCCTCAGCCAGATGTCCGTCCCCATAAAAATGCTCTGGAAACAGCATCTAGCCAAGACATACATTGATAATGAACAATTTGTGTGTGCATAACCAGATTGTATTAAAAGAAAAAAAATCCTGCACACCTCTAAGCAGTATGTGGATATTTTTAAGTCTCCAAGGCCTAGTAGAGGACCAACAAACCACTCAGTTGGCTTATTACTGGTCTTCATTTTGCATTACTGGATGAAAAGCCCTTATGATGGTTGAAGTGTACACCTGCAATCTTTTCCATAAAATTTAAGACACTGCAGAAATGTCTGCAGATTAAAAATGAAACATTATTACAACAGAACAGTCCAAACACAGGTCAAGGAAACCCAACCAGCTGGTGTCCTTTTTCTGCCTCCTCTTTCAACCCTCTGTCCACACAGGCTTATGAATACGTAATGAGTAAGCCATATGCTTTGTCAAGAAAGAAAAACAGCAAAAAATTAATCTATCCCTGCATCTGTTTCATACATGCACAATCAATGTGTGTGCACATAATTAAAAACTGAGATAACATTTTCCATTTCAGTAGATTCACACGGATGACAGGAGATTGCCATTTCAAAGGTCAACAAAATTCTTAACTATAGGGCTAAGAACATTTCAATGTCTAACCATTAATTCCTTCTTTTAACATCTGCTTAACTAATTCATTGCAAATGTGCTGAGGAAAGTTCCCTTTTCTAACAGCTCCACATCATCTCCTCAGCCAAGGAGAAAGTCAGAAGATTCCAGCATCTTCAAAGGCAATCAACAATAGCAAGCAACAACAGAGTCACCAGAGTCTTAGTTTGTCAAAAGTTAATGTCTTGTCAAAAGTTATGTCATGACATTTGGTTTTAAGAAGGAAAAGTAATCTCAATTTTTCACCCTCTGCCTATATAATAAAGAATGGAAGACAAGAACAAAACAAGATTTTTATCAACTTCGCTAGTCTCCCTGAATTCTTGCAGCTAAAGCTGCTTTTACAATAGTCCATTTTTACACTAACTGACTAAAAGTAAGTTACGTGATGGAAGTGATGTGCACCAGCTTTTGAAGAGCCTACAAGGCTGTACTGAAGGCTCCAGTACAAGAATACTAGGATATTTTTTCCTCGTCACTTTAGTGTCATTCTTCCTTTTATGAAATGATCAATTGCTGGCTCTTCTGTGAAGATACAATTCTTGCAATCCCATATGAGTTCACCATGGTTTCAGTATCTGTATGTACAGCTCACTTGACACCTTGCTAGTACATCTTCAGTTCTGTCTCTCAAACATCTAGTTTACACTAATCCTGCCACTAAAATTAAAGCTCCTCACTCACGTGCCCTTGTGGAGCAACCCATTGTTACTGTATTATATTAAAAAAAAAAAAAAAACAACAAAACACAAACAGAAGAAATGAAGAGCAAGAACAAAATAAGATCATTAAGCCTGTACTGTTTGCATTTCAATAGGGAGAAGAGCAAGAGAGACCGTCAAAATGACTATACTTTGATCAGTATTCTTTTCCACTAAACTTTAGTAGTAAAACCTCTAGGCAATGCTTTCTCACAAAGGTATTCAGAGGATATTTATTCTCCCTTGTTCCATTAAGAACTCTCTTAATTAGTGTTATTTTAAAATATACACACAGGATCATTTTTAAAAATTCAAGAGGACATCACTAGGCAAGTGCATGATACAGTGAAAGCATTGTGGCATAGCCAGCATGAGAATTCTGCTAGGAATGTCACCTTTGTTTGTCCCTGGTTAAAGAACAGTGGTACTGTAGGCTGAGATACCTCAGTCGGCCATGGCATCTTCCTGTGTTGGGTAACTTGGTGTCACAGAAGCTGCACCACCACTGCTCCTAAGAGGGTTCGTGGAAACAGCCGTGGTCTAGTTTGCCCCCAACAGCAATTACTGGTGCCCGAGAAAACGAGAGGCTTTCCCTTATTACTGTCAGCAGCACAGGACTTAGCCAAGATCAGTGACTGAAGTAGTCTGACACTACCCCACAGAGGATGGGCAAATCCAAGTAGGGTCAGAAGCTATCAGGCCATGGAAGTGAGGCCATATGGCAGTGTGAAAGCATGGGGTAAACTGCCAATCATATTTGTTATTCCAAGTTCAGCACCGTAACTTCTAGGACTCCCTTACAGAAGGCCTGCCGTACTAGATCGAATGTTAAGTGCCCACCACGACCGTAGCTTGCCTTTGACAATAGGTAAAAACCAGACACGTTCAATAAGCAAAACACACCCATGAAAGTCAATTTAAGAATGTCAGCTGATGCCCTAGAGACAAAGGTCAGATTAAATCACAGCAAGTGAGATTTTTTTATGGCTTTGATATTTGATTAGTGGATAGTCTTTTCACAGAGAAACCCAAAATATCTTTGAATCCTTTGCTGTTGATATCATCCTAGAGCAGTCAATTCCACAACCAAAGTATCACAGGAACTTTCAGCATTTTGGAATTTTTTGGATTTCAAGTGACTTGCATATTGATCCTCTACATTTTACAGAACCAGATGAAGAGAAACTACAGATTCCCTTCCCTACCAAGTTTCATTATTTTGCATTGTGTTGCAGTGTTATTTATTCAACTCATGTCATTTCGTTATTCAACTTATTGACAAACTCAGTCTTCTAAGCAGTCTTCTCTGGCTCCTCATACTTCTTGTACCTCTTTGAAGAACAGCAGAGAAAGTTTTTCCTTCAATATTAGAAGTCTGGGAAGTGAGAGTCTTTCACCCATCTGGTCCCCAGTACAGATGAAGCTCGAGCATGAGACAGCAGAGCACAAAAACCAGCACATCACCTCACTATGACACGTTCTCGGTCAACCATGAGCAGTTACGACTGCAATGCAAATAACCTCTGCAATTCACGACTTCAAAAGACTCAGAGAAAGACAACAGATTTGCTTTGAGCATAGACGAGTGATCTCTAGCAGTTTTCGAAGTTCAGCAGCTTAAAAAAAACCCCAAACAATCATGAGGCTAATCCACACCAAAATGGTATCACAGACTGTTTTCTGCTCTTTTCAGGAAGTAAAGCTGCTTGGCTTCATTTGCTGACATCCACTGAAATACAGAGAACTTTTTCAAGGAATTGGACAGTTTTATATCAAGGTCATGTGACTGCCTCCTGCTGAAGCCCATATATCAAAGCAGGCAGCTGCTAGCCTGAAAGCACAGCACAGCATCTATTTTCACATAGGAATTACTGTGTCGCTTGGCAGAATTCTGTTCTATATTCAGGGGGTGACATAAACCCACAGCAATGAACCCTGGAAGCTGAGTTTCTCTCCCTCTCTCTCTCCTCTGCACTGCACTCGGAGGTGAAATACCAGCAAAACGAAACCCATCCTGTGCCAGGGAGCTGTATGCTGAACAAGCATTCTCTCAGTCCTTCTTGGTCCTTTACTCCAATAAGGAAAGGCTGGGCTCAGCTTCATTACTAATTCAAACTAGATATGCATAAATTATGTTCATGGAAATTATGGAGAGGTTAAGCTGAACAAATTGAGAAATAATCCTCTAGCAATACATATTTCAAAATGCCATACTCAAAAATACTACTCTGTGCTAACATACCGTATGTTTAATGATTCTATCTGAGCTACAAACTTTTAAAAGGATTAAAGCAAATTTATTTCTCAATTCTAAACTGTCACGAGTCATACAGATAAAGGAAAAAAAAAATCAGATTTTTTTTTTCAAAGAAAAAAGAGCTTCTGGCTTTTCTCATAATTTATTTTAAAAATTACACCCATCTCATAAAAATGTACCTTTAAAATTGGGATATTGCCAAGGAGCTTAGGCTTAACATTCAATCTAGTAATAAAACTGACAGATTGAAGGAGAGGACAGAAATGAATTAAAGTGAACTACAATAAAGACAAATGGGAAGCGATTCACGGTGATTATGCCTTTTTAAGGCACAAAAACAGAAGAAGGGTTAACTGGCTTGGCAGATGTTCCACACAGACAGATCTTACTGGCCAGACTGGGACTAAATTGAATGCTGAATTTGAATGCCGAGATGATAATCTTCCCAAAATGGAAAATGGCAGTTTGGCACAGCGATCTCAGCTGATGACACATGTACAGAGTTTATTCATTTATTCAAACATAAATCAATGTATCAGGTTAGACTATTTTTTAAAGTTTCAGGGAAATGTATGACAAATTGTTTTTCATTTCCTCTTTAGCAACCAAAAGGTAGAAGGGTTTCTTGTTGACAGCCTGTTCACTAGCTAGCATAAGCTGTGGCTGCAGGCTGATAGCTCAGCCTCCCAAATCCTGGAGCCGAAATGCCTCCCTAGGCGTTCATGACTGGAAATCTCAGTAAATATTTTACTTAAAAATCCATAGACGTGAAAATCAATTCAGCAGTGCAACTAAGCTTAAACTTATTTATTGTGCGAGTCTCTGTATATTGCTTATGCCCTGACCTTTCATAACTAATTTATGAATTATTCACTTTCTAGTCTTCATGTTTTGCCTTTCTTAACGAAATGTGGCAAAAGACCTGCACTTAGAAATTCATTTTTTCATTTCTTTTTCCTTAAGCAAGTTTTTCTTTCTTTAAATTAACTCCATGCTGAGTAATGCCAGTGAATGTGGGGATACAATAACACAACAAATTTAGAAAGGAGAGATGATATATGCACAGCTGAGAGGTCTATTCAGAACATGGAAGGCTTAGTAAATAAGAGAAGGGAAAATCTCATGTATCTATTAGTCAATAGAAACAGAATTAGGAATCCAGTTTGATCAGGCTGCAACAGAGAAGTTAAATTTAAGCTTTATTTTGTCCTACAGATGTGAAGAAAAAGGAAATAATAGCAATTTCTATCAAATAAGTGGTAGATAATGAGTGCTAGAAAACTTCTGAGCCATGATGGCCTTGGTGACCTGAAAGTGAAAGAATTCTGTCATTCTGCAAAATGGAGGGGGGGGGGACGGACAAATTGAGCATCAGTGGTTAATAATTAAGTTTGAATGTTGGGCACATTCTGAGACATCTGGTTTTCCTTAGTGGTATTTCTTGGCAGACAAAGAAAATCCCAACCAACCAAACCCTAAGCTAAGAAACCAGGACGCAAAAAACTCCAAGTGTTAGCAGGATTGGGAGTGTGTGGTCTCTTGCTCATATCCTTGGATATCCTGTTCTTTACAGCACACAGTTAAAAATTTTAGCCAAAATTCAAGTGCTCACCCAAAACATTTTCCCAAGCAAGCAGCCAAGCTTTTAACTAATTCCATTGCCTGCTCTGGTCACCAGGGAGGAGAATGAGGGAGAAAGACACAATGGCAGAGGACTCTGTACCAGACTGTCTCCTATCTCCTCACCCCATGGATGTCTCACCCTTATCTCAGCATGGTACACACTGTTCACTAAAGGAGGGGAGCAGGGCAAAGGAAAAAAGCACCTTTCAGCCTTTCTGTCAGCAGCCTGTACAAGCCATTCATTTCAGCTTTGCCCAGGATTGTCTTTCCCTTCCCAAAGCCCATTTCTGATGGTCTTGAGGTTAGTGCTGATGGTTTACTCAACCTGTGGCTGCAATGTTACTTGTGAAAAGCCACCAACTGACTCTGACATTTCAGCTTCTCCTCTGTCTTCACTATTGGAACAAGGTCATCTCCACAGCTGCCCCACTTAACAGTGACAGTAGAAAACAATCTGCTGAAGCACTCCTTCACCTAAGTTTTCTGTCTTTCCAGAGTTACAATCAGACAGATACCATACTCCATGTTTTGCTGGGACTCTGTTCACCCCCAAGCAGTGTAGGTACATACAGCAATGACTGCAGTTAAACCTTTTCAGCAGCTGTAGAGGATGCACTTTGTGAAAACTCAGTCCAATTCCTTTCTTTGCACACCAGCAAACAGCTGCCTTTCAGATAGAAGCTTCAGAAGTTCTTTACTATAGGGTTTAAATTACATATTAATTATTCCCAATGAGCAGCGATGACAAGAAAAGAGACAAGTCCCTTGCACACTCTTTTTCTTCCATTAAGAGAGTCAAAGGGACATGCTTTAATAAAGAGAGCTTTCCCAGTTAAATTCCTGTGAATTATTTATGCTTGTCTCAGATGTTTAGGTGCACATCCAACCCTTAGATTACACATGTGCATTATCAGCAAGAAATGGAGAATCATTCCTGTAGAGAATGGGAATTACAGTAGAGTCTAGTCAAGAAGAAAATGTAGAGGCAGACAACTACTGCTCTGCCCCCCTGGAGTGTTCACATTTGGAGTTTGCCTGCAATACAGAATACAGTTTGTCCATAAACCAGAATTTATGCACACAATTGTCATCATAATTCTACACCTAAAGTCATACTAGACATATGAACACAGACTGTCCAGGCACAAAGCCCTCTCTTTCACATAAACGACCTTGCTTTCCTATAAAAACATAAGGAGTTCTACATTTGATTTTCTACCTGGTCATTTTTCCATTCATCATGAATAAGGAGGTAGTAATGATGTGCTAAGCAATAAATCCATGTACCCTTTGAAAGAAAAGTAATTCTAGGTATACTGTCTTATACTGTATTTCTTTCTGTGCATCAGACTTGGACTAAGGCAGAAGTGCTGTCTTCCTCTAGATATACATCAACAGCACTGGCAGAGCAAGAATAGAGTTCAGCAATTATACCAAAGTACCACACCTTTTGTATCAAACCCTACCAGTGAACACTGCTGATAGGACTGTAAAAGGAAACGATATGTGCAGAGAGTTACAAATTGAAGAAGGAAAGAGGGAGAGAGCAGCTAAAGGAAAGACTGGGAACAGGCTAAGCTCTCTCAGGCTGCAGTGGGTTTGACACAAGGAAAGAACAACCAAGTCTGGCCCCTTCATGCCAGTAAGCATCCCGAGCTGTGAACAAATCAGTCAACTACAGATGACAGCACACAGATACGGATACAGAGAAACGTATCACTAAAAACACACGGCTTTTACAAGTACCTGAGCCAACTGACTAAATTGTGAAGGAGTCTGGGGGCTTGAAGCAGAGCTGTGAGACACCCAAACTGTGAAGCTAACATGAGTCACAACCCAGAAATCACTCATCCCTTCCCAGCTTTTCAGTTCAAAAGCCAACTACAGGCTGAAATGAAAAGTCATTGTATTTAAACCATCGCAGCAATGATGAAGTATTGAGGATGCTGCATGCACCCATAGTCCATGGCAGGGGTTTCTTTCTTATTAAGCTTTATGAGGGCGGAAGAAAGAGATATGTTTGATGTTTCCAGTAAGAAAATGTAACCTAAAGGAATGCCAGCCTGTCCGAATTATTTCCTGGAAGAGCAACCTCAAGAAAACAATGTGAAAAGGATCGTGTTGACCCCTCCACTTCTCCTTCCATATTCTCAGCCTCTTCCCAACCTCTTCCTCTTCTTCCTCCTCTTATTCTCCCTCCTCTTTTCTTTTAAACCACCCAAACCTGCTACTGCAGTCCTCCTACTACCTTACTAGGTTTTTTACTGCTCTGTGGCACTCAACTCTTTCCATTTCCCTTTCTGAATGCTTCACTACAAGCATGTTTCCTCACTGCTGTGTCCCCTCAGCACACGTTACGTGACTGCTTTGCGTAAGAGACAACGAAGCTGCCTGTCTTATTACTGAGATAACTAGCAACTACACAGGTACATGGGCTGCTAACAGTTCTCAGACAGGGCACAGGAGATCCCAGGTGCCAGGTCAAGGAAAGAGAAGGGAATTGCCACTAGGGAGTTGACAACTCTACCCTGGACAGAAAGGTTCCCTTGTGTCCCTCATCACAGAGCTGGAGCTCCTTCTGAGAGCTACTGAACATATCCGTGCTCTTCCCATAGTTATGGTGAGTGTTCTTTAGCTGCTTTTATTCACTGGAGTTGGGAAAACGTGTCGCAACAGCTGCACTGGTAGAATAACCAGAACATAAATACTGCCAGTGTTTAGCAAGGCTGAAATTAAACCACTTTAGACTAACAGAGCTGAAGCAGAGTTCTACACGCACACTGAATCATGAGAACTATTTAATTCTGAAGTGTGACATACCACAGAGGGATTATTTTCTCTTCACCCACAAAGAAATAGTCTGAAACCTTATCTCTAAGAACAGTCTTTTACATGCAGATGATGTTAAATGAGAACTTCCCATACTGGTATCAGAAGAGGGGCAAAACACCTGGAAAGCTGCTGCATACTGTCATGAATCACTTAAAAAATATCTGCCACAAATACAAAAAATAAAAATACTTCTTTTATGATGCTAATACATTTTATACATATCTCTCTCCTCAGTCATTTCTATCAGCACTCTATGGCACCAAAAGCTCCAAAAAAAAAAAAAAAAAGGAACTGGAAAAAAGGCCCAATACAACAACCTACAGAGAGCTACTAAAAAGGAGTAAGAGGTTCATATGGAACCTGTAATTTTAATAGCTAATTATTTTCTCAGATTTCAAATTCCAACATGCATAGAACACATTTACAGTTCATAAACACGATTAAAGAGATTTTCTCAAAATTCATAGCTGTCACAGATGGCAACAGTTATACCTTTCAGCCCAACTGCAACAGCTGGCTGTGTGAACTACAAACAGCTGGATGGAATCCACTTTCAAGGCAAGCAGTAAAAACTACGGACAACCATGCTACTGGTTTCTGACAATCAAAAAGAAAACAATAAATCAGAACAAAGCATAACTGAATTATTTCAAAATCTACCTTCTGAAGAGCTTCAGTCTATCATCTCAAAAAGCTGCCATGAAACAGTATTTATAGAGTAGACAGAAACACACTGGTGCAGGACATAGAGCACTAGTGCATTCAGTTATGAATCTGGGAGGAAGATCACTCAGAATAAACTGCATCTGGGTCCATCACACCCAGCAAGAGTTATAGACCTCTACAAGATTTAATCTTATTATAAGAAGGTATATTTGCTATAATTAATGATGTTATTTTAATGCATTTGACTTCTGTCCTAACATCAGCAAATTAGATTTCAAGATAAAATAAGTTCTAACATCGATTCAACTTGAGTACTAATATTCCTTTAGTCATTAGAGATAATAACTCATTACACCAGACAACAGAAACATGTTCATCAGGTTATTAAAAAATCAATTTGTCATACATCTCATACAACCACATCCTATGTAAGTTAAGTACTGCAACCACAAGGTAAAAAGAGAGATAAAATGAAATTCATCAAGTGTTCTACTTTGTGCTGGTGCAGTTTCAGGTGCCTCAATATATGAAAGATATAAAATGTCCAAAGGAGAGCCATCCTCAGATGGAGAAGGGTCTGGAGGTGAAGCTGTATGAGGAGAGGCTGAGGTCACCTGGCTTGTTCAGCCTGAGAAAGAGGAGACTGAGGGGAGACCTCATCTGCAACTTCCTCAGACTGAGGGGAAGCAGAGGAGAAGGAACTGATCTCTTCTCTGTGCTGACCAGTGACAGAACCCGAGGGAATGGCCTGAAGCTGAGTCAGGGGAGGTTTAGGTTGGATACTAGAAGGAGGTTCTTCACCCAGAGGGTGTTTGGGCACTGGAACAGGCTCCCCAGGCAAGTGGTCACAGCACCAAGCCTGATGGAATTCAAAAAGCATTTGAACCATACTCTTGGGCACATTATGTGACTCTTGGGGTGGTACTATGCAGGGCCAGGAGTTGGACTTGATGATCCCTGTGGGTCCCTTCCAGTTCAGGATACTCTGTGGTTCTAAGTACCATCTCTGACACTCACCCGCTCTCCATTATTTCCTACACATTGCATTTAAATAAATAAATAAATACATAACCACTGAATGCAATGTGCACTAGGCTTTCGTACACTGGAGTAAGGGTGCATTTCTCATACTACTCTGCATCCATTATAAGCAGGATTTGTCTAAGTTAGCAGATAATTATTCAGCCAGCAAATTCGACTGCCTCTGGCAAGGGCCAATCATATCTAGTTGAATATGAGCATATCCCTTACTGTGCACAATTATCCCCAGCTGAAAAGTTGAGTAGTTAGAGAACATGCATTTGACAAGAAAACTCCAAACTTCTTTATCTTTGAAAGATGTTCATTAATAAATTCCAGAAGAAGATTTCTCTTATCAAAGAAAGATCGTGTATGACATATCTGAGCATAAAAAAAGGAATCTTTCCCTGTACATCCTTAATTAGGATAATGAAGCCTTTGGGTTCTGTGGGACCACCTCTGCAAATAAAGACTCCTCAGGCAAAACGCAGGACTAAGTCCCACTCTCAGAAGTCAAGCGTTTTCTTACATAACTCATATTGGTGAACTTCACAGGAAGGTCATAAAAAATCCTCAGTAACTCTACAGATAGCTGAATTTCCAGAATGCTGGGGGCCAGACTAGCTATTAACTCAGGACAACATTACTGCAATGCCAACTGTTAAGTGAATGCCTGCTTCCTGTAAAAAAGAGACTATTTTACTTTGTCTCCCTCACAATGCAGACTGCTTCCACAACAGTTAGAACTGCAGAATTTTTTATCCAAAAAGGATTTCTAGGGTACAAGCCAATCCCCATATGTTGAATCACTGTAGAATAGACTGCATTGTAACTAAAAAATGCTTGGTGCTTCCTACTGGACAGTGACAAGGGATATTTACAGTGATAGGATATGCGGGAATTGTTCAGAGCTGCCTCTTGGGAGGCTCAGAATGGACATTAGGAAGCGTGATTTTACTGAGAGGGTGGTCAGGCACTGGAACAGCCTTCCAGCAGAAGGTAGCCAATGCCTCAAGCCTGTCAGTGTTTAAGAGGCAATTTGAGCAATGCCCTCAACAGCCTGCCTTAACCTCAGGTCAGTCCTGAAATGGTCAGGCAGTAGGAATAGGTTGCTATAGGTCCATTCCAACTGGAACATGGGCTGGAGTCCTATGTCTGCTTTTTTCCCATTTACACCAACCAGTTGTGCCCCATTTCTCATTCTGGAGTTACCCCTGACAAGCAGAAAGAGTAATACATTTGAAAGAAGTGTTGTGGAAGATGCAGTGCACCTCCAAATGGCTGCCAACAGGCCTGCTGTCCCTGCTCCAGGCCACAGTGCACCTTGCCTCAGATCCACGCAGCTCCGTGTGTCCTGAGTGCACTTGGGGTGTGCAATAACCTGAAACATGACAAGTCTCCAAATACAGAAGAGCACTTAGAGGACTCATAACTCCAAAACAATTCAGTTCAGGCCTAAGACCCAAACATCTTTATAGTGTAACTTTCTGTTTCATAAAACAGTCTTTAACTGCACGTTTTACAAATTTCTCCAGAATGGGATAAAAACTTCCTTTTCCCAGATAATCTTTCTGAACAGTAAAGCCAGGCTACATACTAAATATGTAAGTTAGAGCTAATGTATGGTATGAAAGCTGTGAAATAGATCTGCCATTCCAAATAGATCATTTCAGGTACAACATGTGAGATAACCTGCATACTGAATAACACAAGTCTGACTGAGCCCAAATAATGCCACGCTGTTCTTAACCAAATCGGAAGCACTACAATTTAAGCCATTTATTGTCAGCCCATTAGCTTGAATTTAACTGATACGGGCATGCTCATCATTTTACAAGTGACTATTTTACATTGATTATGCAATCAATGAAAGTTTTCTTGTGATTCAGAGGAATAAAAATCCCCCTAATCTACAGTGTATACACTGAAGAACAACCAGAAACTCAGAGGAGATCAATGCCCAGATAAAAGGATTACATTTAGCTGAAGATGTACCTATACCTCAGTGTACATGACACACAAAAATACTAATCATGCTCAGGTCTTATGAACAGAAATACTGAAATTGATTTTATGTGCAGAAGTAACAAGCAGGTCTTGAAATGCACAGATGCTTGCTATGGCTCTCTGAAAGACTAATTAATAAAAGGGTAGTTACTAAACTACCCAAGGGATATTTGCATGTCATTACAATCACTGTATCTTAGGAAGAATATTGCTGCAGAAGCAAGCAATTGAGATTTACTTCATTTTGTGAATCTGTGTTGAGAAAGTTGATTATTCGGATATGGCATTTACAGGTCTGACAAACAAAAAGCACCAAAATGTTGGAGATGAAACAGGCTGAATAGAACATAACAGACTGACATCAATAATCAATTTCAGATGGTACCTAGTTTAATCTTAAGTTGAAATACAGACAGTATTTCTGAACTCCATAAATAAATACACCTTAAACAAGGTGAGTCAATTCACTTGCTTTTGACCAAGATCCTTTCTCTTCTCCATCACCAAAAAACTATTTCCTTTTTAATAAGGTTGCATTTTCTAAAACTAAATTACTTTCTCATCCTCTGCAGTGCAGAGCAGGATAGGAGCAAAACAGAAGAAATTAAGAGCAAATGATGGACTTGTAAGCATGGAGATGGTATCAGCACTGGCAAAGGACACACCTGAGGAACAGATGGGTCTTTCAAGCCACTGGTGACAGATGGAAGTAACCAAGAACATCAGAGAGGCCTGATGGCATCTTTTAAATAGAGAGAATTTAAAAGTTTCTGATTAGTTTCCTATTTGGATTTCTCTCTCTCTCTTTTTTTTTTTTTAACTTTTTTAATAATAAAAACTATAATTAAAAACCAGGAATCCTTTTATTGATTTACTGGTCTTTCAATCACTCCTTCAGAGCTGTCTGAAGTACAGCAGGAAGGAATGAAGGCACATTCCATTCAGAACACCTGCATTCACAAAGAATGTTTTCACACAATTCTTGCCTTGCTTTCAGGGATTTTTTTAATGTCCCTGCGCAACCTGCCAATTTTAAGTGTGTTTACCGTTTGTCACTTTTTATTCTCAGTTCAAAATTTTTGCTGGGGCGATGTTTCAGTTGATAATTACACACTAAAACAAAATCCCTGGGCCAACAGCATGCCATTATTTACAAAGATGCACATTCCCCTCAAAAAAGATTATAATTTTCCATGGCAAATCAAACTCTCCTTCCTCTCATACTCATCAAAAGTGTCACTGACTTATCTCTAGCCATGTTAACTCTATCAACCAATAAAACCTGTCCTTACTTTCCTCTCCCTCCTCTGAACTAACACAGGGGCACAAAATGGGGATTGCATCTTTGAAAGAAAAAGCAATCATTATTGACTGCCACACTTTGCATTCTGCTCTGTGTTTTCCCTGCACATTATTAGAGATGGGAAGCTGGCAGGCCAAGTGGAATGGTTCTCTAGGCGAGATTCAACCCTGAAAGCTGAAATAAAACTGGACACTAGGTAAAGTGACTGCACATCAACTGTGAAGATCATGTTTGAATTTTCAGTTAATTTGGGGAATGAGAGGCAACTCATTTCACAGCAGAAGTTGCACACTTAGTAAGTAATTTAATATTATTTTTTATCTCTACATTTGGGACACTACTCAAAACCTGCCAAACTTCACAGCTTCTACAAAACGTGATGTCCTGGGGAAAGGACAGATGTATCAGATGATGTTCTAGAAGCAAAAGCAGATGGAACAGCAAAGCAATAAATGTATTTTCATGGATATAGTTCACACAGTCAGAAGGGGGGGAAACAGCATCGATATTGAGAATATATAACCAGTTAATGGGAAGCATTTTCTTTAAACAAGATGTTTTCCAAAATTTTCCCAGGAAACAGGTATCCTCACTGAGAGCCACTGAGCAGGCTGCAACAATGTCATTAACAAGCATGTAAAACATAAAAAGAGAATGTCATCATTTACAGCATAAGAGCAATACTGCTACTGCTGATCTGGGATGCAAAGCCTGCTTCCTATAACCTTCAGTACCATTGTATCCAGCTCCTTCCTTAGAGAGATAAACTAGCAATGGGTGTAGGACAGATTTAGCACTTTAAAATAATCTTATTCTATCAATTTTACAGTCCCATTTGCCTGGCAGAATGCCACCAGAGTATGCAATTTAATACAGTCATTGCTGTCACAAGACGTACGAGATTGCTCTATCCATGGACTGTCTTCTATATATAACTGATAAGAGCTTGCATAATTAAGGTTGCATTTAGAAGTCTCAGCTATGTAACTAACAGCTCTTTCCAGTGTGCTTTCATTATACATGAAACTCAAGCTTCCCTCACAACAGTAGTTTTCCTTCTCCAAGAATATTTCATTGTTGTATTTACAATGATCTTCAATGTTAACAAGGGCTCTAGATTTAAAACCAGGTGTAATTTCTTTGAACTTTTAATATTAAACTGCAGATGTTTTCTTCATATAAAAGTGAAACAGAATTTTATATGAGTGTTGAACAAGGAAAAGTCTGGGTATTATTGTTATTACATCCTGGATTGTGAAGCAACTGGAGACTCCTTTGCCTGAGACTCATCAAGGAGTCCATCTCACTTCCTACACAGCACAAAAAGAAGCTGTCAAAAGGAGGAATACCTGGAAAGCTACCAGTAAAAAGCAGATTTTGTGCACAGTTGTGGTACCTTTATTCCCAGAGGAAACAAAATGCATCTAAATGTGACAGAAGACTTTCTCTTCCCAGGCAGTAGGAAAGTACTCCTAAGAACAAATTCTGAGACGACAAATACAGGAGGTACAACTGCATCTTTTGCCTGTAATTCAGAGGGCTTTCTCCATCAAAGGAACTCTGGTTTGTCTGCTTCAGTTGTGCACTTGGGTAGTAATCCACAAAATGACACAAAGCTGTTTCGAATCATGAAAGCTAAGCAGACTCAATTAACTTATAACCTCAACTTTAGAACAGTCCAATTTTCTTCTTCCTTGGCACAAGACAGTGAAAACAAGTTAGGTATTAAACAGTCAGTACATCTTCTACAATCAGTGTTGTACAATCCGTTTCCAATCACAGTACCTTTGCAGGAGAAACAGGCCACTTATCAGGTGATGAAGTGATTCACTGTTCAATTAGAAATAACAGTTGCAGGATCTGAGGCATGCCACAGCTTTACCATTACCCAAGACTCTCTTGAATTTCTGTTCAGCAGTATTTATTCTTCTGTTGTTCTAAGAAGTTGGCAATAAGCACAAAAAATACCCTGAAAATGAGCACTGGGTCTTCTAGCAAACTTCTGCAGCTACTGGAACAGAATTCATTTCACTGGTTCTGCTTGATGGAGCATTAGAGTTATGCAAGGGCTTCACTTCCAGAGGCTTTCAGGACAAATTCTGGACAGGTTCTACTTTGCTCATTTTTAGATAATGCTACGAATAGTCTATGAACCTCAGATAAGTGTGGGCCATTTTGACCCTATACATACTGAAAGCACTTGGAATTCAAGTGAATTGAATTCTCCATTCTGCAACTCTATTGTCCAAGAGCCAGTAAGACATAGTTCTTCTTTTGCTTCCTTCCCCTGTTCCCAGAGGTAAATATGCAGTTTGAGTGTACACTAATAACCCCTGTAAGAAATCTGTGACTGTTGTCCAACCACTTTGCTTTCACTTCCTGTGGCATAAATTCCTACCATCACAGAAATTAAAATACTCGATACTTAGAATAATATTAGAAGAGCACCACTGTACCTTACAGCTGACTTACCACTGATGCGAGTGCATGCTGAGACTTTAAAAAGATGTTACAGTGAGACATCTGTTATGAGTACCCAGGTAACCTCATCTGTAGGTAGTGTAATTTGCATTTATTTATCGATCTAAATACTTATATGGCTCCCTCACTGTGTTACTAAGGCATTTCACAGGTAGCAATGAATTTTCCCAGGAAATACCCTTGCAAAAGAAGCACAATTATCTCCAGGTGAGAGATGAAGGACAGATATAAAAAGGAACAGCGAGTACTGCTGAAGGGCAGTCTGGAATGACCACTGAAAGTCTATGAAACAACAATAATCACACCAGAAGTCTCCCAAAATCACAGACTGGCTGTGACTCCACTCATGCTTGTCCTTCCTCTCATGGTGTTTTGGCTGAGCACAAGAGAAAAATAAACAGTAACATGGCCTTTTGTGTCTCAAGCCTGAGACAAAATTATTCCCTCTGACTGAAATAAACATAAAATGTTAAGAACTACGAGATTTTCTGTGTCATGCAACTGCAAATACCTAGTGTGCATTTATCCCCAGTATTCACGGCAAAATGCTTATATGATAATTATCCTACCAATCCCTACTGCTGCTAGTGGTAGCTGTGAGAGATGAGTAACAGAGGCTATTTTCATCATGCAGAAATAATTCTGCAGCAGCTCATACTGAGTTTATAGCATTTAGGAGCAAAGACGACATCAGTCTACAATTCAGGAGTTTGTTAAGAGTCCTTGCCCTGAATGATCAATTTTCATCAGCCTTAAATCCACGCTGGGTGTACGTCAAACCTAGCTGCTTCCTAGCAAAAACTATGCAGATGATTTGAAGAAACACAAGGATGAGAGGAATTCAAATCTAAAAAAGCAGTTGAACACCTAAAATCATCCCTTTCTTTTTTTCTTTTTTGGTTTTGGGTGGGGTTTTTTTTGAGATGGTGGGAAATCAATTATAATAAAAGGAGTATGTTTTCTGACAAAGCATTACTTGCTTTTAGCCTCTGACCTTCACAGTAGCATAATGCTAATCCTTCCTGATTTTCATCCTAGACCACTAAGAAAAAACCCAATGCCCGTATTAGAAATTCCCCCACCACAAACAGCCTGATAACCCTAGGAATGACATTGGTAAATAAGAGTATTTATAGCTTGGTTTTGATGGGCGCCTCTTCGGGAGCATAAAACAGACTTCATGGGTTTGTAGTGCTCCCAGCACTGCGAAACTACCAGGAAGCTTAGAGGTGTGAATTGACTATAAAAGCAAAGCAGACAGAAGCACAGATTTAGGCTCAGAAAGGAGCTCCCTCAAAGCAGGAATTCTAGGACCTGTGGGGGTAATTTGCCTATTTTGTAATGCTGTCCACTCACAAGGAGCCCATGGTCATTTCTGAATAACAGCATCCATACTTCTGTACAGACCTAGATGCCTAGCATTTTCCTAGAGAGTATGAGAGCTTTTTTCTATTTTTCATGCTTGGTACAAAAGACACTTAGTTTGATCCAATCTACCAGAGTGCTTTATGGCTTACACACGTGGAGGGCACGTCTACAAACGTGTGCTGAACAAGCCTTTCTGCACTGTAACACATTACATGTTGCCTGCCTGAACAAGTCTGATGGACCTTTTCTGTCCTGAGATCTTACCCCACCATCAAGCCTGAGAAAAAAGTGGGCTCACCTGTCCATTCCAAATCTGTCATCAGAAGGACTGTAGAAACGGCACAGATTTCCATACAGCTTGGAGGATGAAGAAGTAAGAATGTCATTTAAAAATCTGTGAGCTCCCAGCAAAACACACGACAGCTAGCTGCGAGCAGCACTTCTCAGGTGCACTGCTTCCCTTGAAGCAGCTCATTAATGATCAGAGGCACACTTAATGAGTTTGAAGCAGCACAGGTTGGGGATGACATAGCTCAGGCTGTCCTGGGGAAGACAGATTCAAGCAGTAGCATCTAGTCTCCCTCTTTCCCCATCAGAACAACTGGAAAAAAATTCTAATTCATGATGGCAAAAAATCATCAGGACACCTCCATTTCACAGCAAAGAGAAATCAGCTTATGCAAGACCTGCACCATAGCACAGTCAGTGTGTGATCCTCTCATACCCTTGACAGTGCTGTAACCAGCCATTAAAGCCACCCAGCCAACCCTTCCTAATAGCTCATAAATCAGCACCACAATTCCAACATCTGTCATTGAGAGAGCACGTGAAACTAATGGGAGCACTGAGATTAGAACCTGGTACTTCTCTGGGTCTTTCCTGTGCCAGAGAAGGCTTAAAAGGACATATAAACCCCCTGAATGAAAACTAGACAGGTCAAAAAAGGACTTTATCTTACAGAGATGACAAAAATAATTCAGCTTGAAAATATGGCAGCTGTAAGGAAAACCAACACATCATCCCAGCAATCTTCCCATTGGGATATTGTGCCTTAGCGAAGTACAGCATATTTAACTATTTCTGAATGGGAACAGAGCAGCATCTGCTGATTCTCAGCATCAAATCCTGCAGCAAACAGCCTCCCTTTAGGATCACCCAGTTGAGCCTCCACCATGACCAACTCCAACACAGATGGCCAGATCAGCTCAGCCCACCATGGTGTGATATGAGATTCCACAATCTGGTGTGACAAGAAGCTGTTTTTCATTAAAATTCTATGAATTTGCTTCAGTACGTATTTTCCCACAAACGGCCTCTGGATGATTTACACACCCCAAGAGTCCTCACATCACTTATTCCAACCATCTACTTCCTCTAGCAACTCTTCACCCTCATCTTCCCCTCTGGTAAGCATCTAGAACAGATGCCAGACATAAAGGATCTTCTTTTCTCATCTTCTGACTCTTTTCTACGTGGTTAGGATAAAAGTTTTCACCATTATTTATCAATTCAATGTCACCTTCAGCCCTGTCCCTCCAACAGATGAACCACTTACTGCATTCCTCTGGAGAACTGAGCAGCCTGGACCCATCCCTTTCTTTCCATCATCAGCTGTGGAGAAACATTCACAAGCAGTAAACATTTCAGGTTTTTTTAATGTTCAGGAATTTATTACAAGAGTGATGGCACCAGGGAGAGACCCTGTCTTTGCATCCCTTTTTTTGCCTCCTTTCTCACGTACATGAACTCACATAAAAGATGAAAGTGCTTTCTTTCCCCTACATGCACCCTTTAATTAAGGAATGTTCCTTTAATTTCTTATAGTACTCCACACATCCTTTTGATGCACTAGTGGATCACTACTACCATTTTATTAGTACTCCCCAGCAAGCCTTAAAAGGCTGCAAAACAGAATGATGCCATACTTTTGATGTAGATATTGAGTGTTACAGTCCCTTCCTGCACAAAGGTGGCTGCCTGCACACACTACATGCTCCCATGAACTTGTTTATATCCTTTATCTTTCCCTTCCACAAGGACAAACTCATTGTACTTCTTTATTAAAGCCCTCCAGTTTTCCCAAGTGTAAAATATATTAAATGTAAAACTTCAGCAGGATAATAGGACTTAAACTAAGTTAGCTTCAAGTCAATACTTCCACCCTCAGCTTCTGGCTTTAATTCCCAAGTCTACCACTAAGTGTCAACACTTGTACCCAGCTCTGGTGCTGATATTCAATGGCCAGCAACTTGACCCTGGCCATATGATTTCAATTATGCTTCCCATCTTTCTTACTTGTACAGTGCTGGTAATTCTCTGGCAGGGGAATTCCATTCATTCCAAATATTCTTACAGTAAACATGACACAGTACCATGATGAAAGGTACTATGGAAGTGTAAAGTGAAAGTAAAATGTTATTAATGTGTGTGTGAAGATACCATCACCTGAACTTCCAAGAATATTTTCAGCCCTGGAGAAGACATCAGAACCAAGAAACACTGCTGCAAGAAAACTAGCAAGGGTATAATGAAGGGTACAATAACAACAATAAATTTTTTTATAAGATCAAGACAGAAACCTATTATTTTTTCCTCTAGTGCTAATGCAAAACATTACTGGCATTTTTACAGTTCTTGGCATTCATCAGTACTAAGAGTAGTAATCAAAGTGTTTTCCCTCCAACTGAATGAGACCAAAGAGAGAAATAAATTCTTGCATTGAAAAAAAATAGCAAAATACTGACATATTCACTTAGCTCTAAGTTTATGTTTGACACTCATATTATTAACTTCCTATTCATCTAGAAAGAAAAATTCCTTTATAACAAAATAATTTAAGTTCTGTGCAGCAGCAAAACTTAAATCTAATATTAAAGTCATAACACACATACACGCCTGCACATCTGTACAGCCAAACTGAGCAATCACCTCTTGCAGCTATAAAGTAACTTCAATCTTTTACATTTTTGCAAAGTGGAGGTGTGTAGAAACATAACTGGGCAAACTGATTTTGGAATCAGGCCGAAACTGAAATTAAATACTTTGTGACAGCTGTCACTATTAGTCTGTGATGCATCAGAAAACATCAGGCCATACTATGACTTCCGCTGAAGAACATACATCCTTTTGTCTAAGCTAGTGACTAGTTCAGTGCTCTCATGACAACTCTTGTGCACATTTCTTATACCTTTAATTGATATCCAGCAGGACATTACACATGAAATTCCACTTGCTTCTTTCCTGTCAGGAGTATAAATACTTATAGGGTTTCAGCCAACTATAAGCCTTGCCAGGTAAAATGCAACTGTACAACTCAGAAGCAATCTCCAGACCCTCAGCAGCCACTCCAGAGGCATTCCACTACTTCTGTGGATTTGCAGTTACCATTGTTTGTTAGCCTACCAAAAGAAAACACACAAAGACCTCTGGTGAAAATTACACGACTGCACATTCCCATTGTTTGTACCACAAACCTTCTCCAATTTGCAAAGTAGGCAAATAAAAAACCCTTTAGTCAAAAACTCTCCATTAGACTGAGCAACTTGCTTTGCTAGCAGGTGATGTGCCAGTTGTAGGGAGAGCTTAGGAATATGTTGATGTACATACACCAAATACAACTGATCATATTTCTCCACAGTACAGTTGCTAAAATGGCAAATTCAAGGAAGATGGGACCAAATGTTAAAGTTATCACAGAATACAAAACATTACATCCTAAGGATTCTCAATATGACCAAATATTTTATTCTTTAAAACAAAAGAGGCAGCAGATCCTTGGAGACAGACTTCTGAAGAACTGAATCTGGAGGACAGATAAACAGCATATGGGTCATAAGCAGAATGCTGTTGCAATATTGTTAATCAACATAGCTCAGCCTGATGTTTTTCATCCCTTTTTCCACAGGAACCAACTACAAACTATACTGTAAAATTTTGTTCAAATTAGCTTGGAAATGGACATGGAATTTAGCTGTAATAGCCTGTGTTTGTGCCAAGTATTGCTGCTATAGCACATTTCTCTTGTTAATGTCTTTAAACTACGAGAACGCTGCAATTACTCTGCATTGATTTTAAACCCAGACTTAGCACAGTAAAGTCTCCAATTTGTAAGCAAAACATCAGCACTGTAAATCAAACTGTTAAAGTCACTGTTTGAGCCAAACACGAGCAAATTAGCAGAGAACAAGTATGGAGATCTGTCTTTAGATTTCTATACATTAAATCTGTGGACTTTGGCACCCACTGCTTTGTGCTTTATGTCATCCACATGGCAGAGGAAGGGAATTGCTGAATGACAGTAGCTTTATTGCTGTGTCCCTCACTTTTAGTCCATACATGCACAGCTGAAGATGACTTGCAAGTTCTTCCTTCTGCAAGTTTAAGAAGTGCAGTCACAGGAAAGCTATTTGCTTGACATTATAAGCCTTTCACATGCAGCCTTACAGTGGAAATGGTGTCAGAATCTCTAAACAATGTGCCATGAAAGAATGCCAGAAGAGCAGAATGTTGAATGAGCAAGTGATAATTACTTGATATAAGATTTGATTAGATCAATATCTCTGTGTAATGTAACAAAACACTTCATAACAGCACAGATGAAGCTTCCAGTGCACTGTCAGGGCAATGAAACTAGACAAATTCATTATATATATACGTTTCTTGCTCAGAAGACTAGAGATATTTTAAGGTTAAACTTGTGATGCATACAATAGCAACACCTAAGAAACAGGCAATGAAGTCAGAAAAAGATTCCAGTTAAAATTAGGTTCTGGCACCTTGTCATCCACACCTAAGCAAATGTGTCCTGCACAAAACGAAAGGCTTATTTTTAAACCTGCCAGCTTCCAAAATGACACTATGGTTCCAAGAGACATGCTAGCTTCCTGATTTTTGCCTTATCCGTAACAGAGGTGTCAAAAATTCTCTTGTCTGTGATGTACACAGCTGAAGAGAATGCCAGCACTGCACTGGATCTGCCTGGACACTCAATAGGCATTGGAACATCTCAAAGGTGCCTTTGGTGCTCTCAAATGTCTGGCTAACACACAGCCATGGCTGGGGGCAAATGCAGCCACTCAGACAAACCCCTGCTCACAGGGAGGAAAGAAAAGAAAGAAAAAAAGGAAAAGAAGGGAGGGGGGGAAAACACATTTCTTCTGAGTGTCAGTACCAGAGAAAGAAGCTGTCGTTGCTGCACTCTAACCAGGCAATGACTGCAAGGCACTTAATTTTCCAATTAATTAGATCCTAACTCTAAATGTAGAAGTAATTGATGTGTCAACACAGACAAATGAAACAACTCTCAACATAAAAGCAAGGACATTGCTCTACCCCTCAGTACTGGATGACGGATTCTATGATTTTTTGTAAAGAATTGTGTCAGTGAGAGGTAATGCCATTGCAGCTCAGCAGCCATGTAGTGGCATATTTATTATATAAGGTGCCTCCACATCATTCCACGCTTTTAGCAGGAAACACATCCCTACAAAACTCACCACCTCTTTTCTGCAACTGTAAAAACTCCTTTATTGTGTCTTCTACATGTGGTTCACCTAAGTATCCACTGACACCATAATCTTCCAAACACTATTTGCTTTCTTTTGTCAAACACACTGCATGACATCAATTCAACACTTAAAATTGCGAAGAAATTTTTGCAAAGAAATCTTCTTTTAAAAGCTCTCTGAAAAATAGCAGCCAATTTCCCTCAGTTAGCTTGACTGTCACCAACCAAGACTTAAAGCATTAAGAACTTAACACACACCAGTGCACCTGCTACTTTCCCTTAATCTTCCTTTTGCCTGGGCATCATCCATTGCCATTTAATCAAATTTCTTAACTACAGTCTTCATGGGGCAAGGGATGTTTTCTTTGCCTTCATCTATAATGACCACTAGAACAGGGAGTTTTTACTGGGTTCTACAAATCTTACTGAAGTAATAAAGCTGGCAGAAAGAGGCACAGGGAAGCCAATGCAGGAGTTAGTGGAGAGCTTACATAACATCAGAGCAATTCCTCCCTATTTTTTTTTTTGTTCTGTAAACACACACCCACATGTGCGCACACACAAACACAGAGTTAGCAAGCACTATCAAAAATTGTTGTAAGCCTTTTTGTAATGCTAGTCTCTTTTTTCTTTTTCTTTTTTAATCTAACTAAATTACTGGCTCCAGGTAGGAAGGTTTTGACTAGCTTCTAAAATGCTTGATGTAAAGTTGCAAATTCACTGGCAACTGAGGCATTAAAAACAAAAATACTCCCAAACCCTTCACTAAGCCATGCAGCTGTTACAGGTCACTGGCAACGTGCTGTACAATACTTCAGTTCAGAATACCTGAGTTCCTACCATTCCACTACCTTGCTCATATATCACTACTAATCTCCCTTTGAAAGAAAAATGTACTAACAGGATACCAGAAATTCAGTAATAACTTGAGGAGGCAAGTTTTGTCTAAGTTTAAATGAGGGTTTTAGGAAAATCAATTAATAAATGTTTTTTGCTTTATCCATTTAGTGTGTGCTGGCATTAAAGCAAGGCATCATCCAGTCCTTCAGCATCTGAACTATAAATGTTAGCGTGCAGGAATGGGAAGGAGCCAGATGGCTCCAGGGATGACAGGCTGGCCAAGGCATATCCCATCTTTCATCTTATCTAGTTCAATAGTTTGAAACACACTGAAAAAATTCCCAGTTGACAGGAAAGGACCTGTTGGCCCATCCCAGTCCCCATGTTGCTCATAGCAACTGGCAGCTTTTTTAACATCTTATCAGTAGCATTAGGGGATGAACAAGGACAGGGATCACCTCAACCCGTTCTCTCTGTAACACCACCAGGAATGAGATGTTCAGGTGTAGAAAGCTTGCTTAATACAACCCAAATTCCTCTGTTCTGCAGCTAAAGGATACCTGCTTACACCAAGGATAGCAGACAGTTACCTTTTCACCGATTATGAAAGCTTCAGCACAGAGGAGCGGGAAGGAATTGCCATTTCAGTAATGTAAAAAAATTAGCTCAGCCCATTCCCCCAGCAACACTGTCTTACTCAAATGTTTTCCAAACTCTTAACACACAGCACTTGAGACAGATGAAAGGCTGATTCAAGTCAGTTCTTACTTCAGCTCTTTCTGAAATTGTATAAAAGCTCATCCTCTTCTCAAGTTGTTTAAATACCAGGAAACATTACTTTAGCTTTGTGAAATGCTGGCTGAGGGACCACTACGCTTCCAACTTCCATGACTTTGACTCCTCTTTGTGCGTACATCACGTACAGGAGGGGTTACACAATGGTTATTACAAACCCTCTGATTAGAAACCCCTTCTCTGGGCATACATCACAGCAGGCCTAAATGAGTATGAATGAGAGCAAATTCCATAAGAATCCATCTCTACAACACCTAGGGGAAAAGTTCATTCCTTATCTGCTTCACTACCACCTTTGAAACTCTTTGCTACAGAATCGCCAGTCTGGTGTGTCACAACCCTACAAGCAGCAAAATTGTGGTTTCTGACTTCATCAGAGCACTATAGACAGAGCAGAAAACAAGAGAACAGCAGCAGCATTCCAGAGCCCACTTCTCTAGCACACAGCGGGCTTGGCTTTGCCTGTTTATGGACCTCCTAACTTCCAGATGTCAGATTGAGCAGCACCCCAAATATTCTAGTTTACTCCCTTCTGCAGGCAAGGACTAGATCAGCCAGCTTCTGGCTGCATGATTAAATCCAGGCACTGGCTGATCTCACAGTATTTCAGAGCTACAGAGTAGCTGTCCTAAAGCATATGCTTTAGATACTGGGCAACTGAGTTCTTTCCTAATAATAGCAAGTCCTCCAGAGAGAGCAGTAACAGGCGCATCTTATTTAGCAAAGTATACAGGAACAGCTCTGGCTTGCAATAAATTTTATCTCCCTGTTAATTTGGGTATAGTCAACAGTGCACACAATCGGAGACAGCAGTTGAAGGAGCTTATGATATAGATGAACATATTCAGGAATGTATTTAAAATTTAATCTCTGTTTAGAGACTTTCACTTCAAGATGCTGCTAATGTGTAAAACAGACAAGCACTACACCTAGCATTCTCCATTTTATACATTTCTAATCTCTATACATCTATCTCTACACATTATCCACTCTATAAATCTCTGGTATTCTCTGTACATCTCTATTCCCTGGCATTCTTCTAGTCAGCATGAAAGGTGCTGACTAAGCATTTGCTCCTTTTGTCAAACAGCTTTCAAAAGCAACATAGGACAGATGATGGTCTGTTTAAAAATCAAACTCAGACTCTTGTAGGCTTCTGGAAGACATTTTTCTGCGTGGGGAAAAGGAAAGAACAAGTTCTACTTTACTGGCATTACTGTTTATTTGCATGCAACAGCACCCATGATGGGCAAAGCACTGCTCTAACTCATGAGGAAGCAGAACTCTTGCCCCCAAAACCTCCACATGAAACAGGATCTCATTTCACAGAACAACTAATAAGAACTGGGAAGTATTTCAAGAGACTGCTGCAGTTACTCGATAAAATCTGCTCTGAAGTGCATTGCCTTGCTCTCTCCTCCACAGCTACAACTTGCTCCTTGCCATTACAAGCAGGAACAATGTTATTGACCCCTCGGGTTCTCAATTCTCGTTTTTGTATTAACTCCCTCACTCTGAACGCCCCTCGCAGCTCTCTCGATAAATGGATCAATTTGAATAGAAGACAGCGAAGTGCTGAGTCATCACTCATCTCCCACTGAGCGCACAAGGAGCTGAGCATAATCAGTCCATGGAGGGACTTACTCTTAGAAGTCTTCCAGTTGTTACTATAAGAGAAGTCTCTTTCACTTCCAACCTGTTATTAAAATGGCCCAACTACTTGCTTTCCAAATGGACACTTAGCCTTTTACTCTTTACACCTTTGTTTACAGTAAAAATTAAAAGTCAGGTGCCTCCAAAACTCATATTTAAGAATGTAAAAACCAACCAAACACACTAAAAAAAAAAAAAAACAACCAAACAAACAAAAAACCCCACAAGCAAAAAACCTCAAAATGATATTTTGTATTAACTGATATATTCTGGATTATTTTTCTGCCTTCAGTTCCACCCTTACATTTTTTACTCCTGTTTTCAAGCTTTTTGCCAGGGTTAATGCTCTGTCTAGCTTTTTGGTTTGCTTTCTTTTCAGTTAGCATTTTAATAATCACATTACTCTGGGATCAAGACCTTAAGGCAACTGAAGAATTAAGGTCACAACATTTGGAATATTGAAATCTTTCCATTCCTAACTCCTATAGTGATGTCTTATTGTTTGCTGGTAAAATCATCCCATTACTGGTTTCAAATGGAGCTTAAATCTAGTCAAGAAAGGTAACATCAAGAGATGTCTCTTATCTACCCATACAGTGCTAGCACACACTTGAAAAAAGAGGTATTACACAAAGAGAAGGAATTTATTTCAGAGTGAGAAAGCAGAACACCAAAACACTAATGCTGTTGAAACAAACAGCACGAAATGGCTGTTCATTATTTCAAGGGTTTAATAGAAATTGATTTTTTTCATATCTTTGAGAGACTCTCTATTGTTTAATTTAGTCAGAAGACTATGAGCAGGCTCAAACACCAACCAACCAAACTCCTTTGCTTATAAGGACTCATCTCTCCTCCTTTTTCCCTTCCCTGCATCTCTGCTCACTGAGCATTGTAAGCATTACAACACAAGACATTCTTCTAAAAGTTTAAAACCTAACATTTCCAGAACACAAAGAAGTGGAGAGTTGTTCTCTTGGGTGGTCATGTTCAGCTGCTCAGTAATGGGGTAACTAAGGATTCAGAACTGAGAACAAGAATAATTAAAAAAAAAAAAAAAAAATCAGAGCCTGGGTAGCTGAAGCAGTGAAAATACGCCGGTTTGCCTCTTATCCAAAGAAAATAAACCCATCATCTGCTAGGATGGTTCATCTCTGCAAGAACATAGTTAAATAAAACATAAAACTTACTTCCACTCAGCGGTCAAAAAGCAAATGTAGACCTGTGCATTTTGTCAGCAGACTGGGTTTTGACAAGGGAAAAAGAACACTGAGAAAATTGTGCTGAGCTCTCCTAATTCAGAACAAGTACTGCAATGAGTAAAGAATTATTCTGTTCCTGAGGCTAGGCTATTTCAAATGCCACTTGTACTCCCATTAGGTATGGGGCTCATGAGAAGCCAGTGACCTCCCTCACTGGCTTCTCATGAACCCCATACCTAATGGGAGTTACACCTTACACCTCCCTCACTGCTGGGCCACGTGCAGGCCAGTTTCTGTAGTTTGCACAAAACGACAAAACATTTTGCTTTTTATATTTTGTTGCTCAAAGACAAGCAATCATCAATTTATGCAGGGAATGACTGAATGAAAACTATCCTGCAAAAGTGGATTTTACATAAACTAGCATAGTGAAAAGTAACTATACCCTAGGTCACTAACATAAACAGCAGATGTGTTTATGGCAAGTGCTCCCCAATATTACAAACAAATAGTGAGATCTCCACAGTAGCTGGAAGAGAGCCATTTGAGAGCCAGATGGTCTAAAGAACAGTCCAGGGTTCTCTTCTCAGGACTTTTTCAATCAGATGATATTCTTCTAAACACTAATCCAAAGCTAGCAACCCTCTTTTCTTTGCTTTCAGATAGAGAGGAAAAGCTGTCCCACCTAAGCTGCCTAAAAAGCTCTGTACCACTTTCAGTAGAGCAGGGTAGCTGAACTGAGCACAGCAATCACCAGTGACATAAGCACCATTCCACCCCATGGATTCAGACAGCATCCAGTGGGAAATGAATGAAGAGGTCAAGATGAGGGACTACCTGTATTCCCCAAAGCATCTTAAACTGTCGAACAAAGTACTATTCCCCCTTCTGTAACCAGAGACACTGTTCCCCAAGCTCACCCCAAGCCATGCAGAACTGGGCACCAGGAACTCTGACCCAGAGACCAAGCAAAGATTATGAATCCCAGTTTGTTCCATAGTAGGCAAAATGGTAGTGATGATCACAGGGAGTTTTGTCTGTTCCCATTGTTTCAGTCAGCCACTCACTTGAACACCAGCTTGGCCAACCTGCCAAGCTCAGCTTTGCTCTACCAGCTTCCCCAGCTTCTTTGGCCTAGAAGCGCATGAGGTCCCACCTCTTCTGCATTTCTTTTCCCTTCCTATACCTTGTGCATTAACTCACCACCTCCAGAATTAACTCCACTCCCGTTTCACCAGCAAATGTCACCCCATCAATCACTCTGCTTGCATGTTTTTATCCCTTTACCTGCCTCATCCTCCATGTGTGTGAACTCCCAAAACAGACCCTGCCTTTAACTCCGCATCTACACAAAACCATGACCAACCAGGCCCAGATCTCTAGGAGTCTCTAGACATTCTACTGACACTTACATTAAGGCTTTTTATCTCTAGCTGTGTTACTTGGTCAGATAAAGGTATCATCTCTTCCTACAAACCTCAGCACAATAATAAGAGGACAGTAATAATGGCAGCAAAAGCAAGAGCTGCAGCACTGTGTGAGATCCACATTATCAGCACAAGTTACAGCAGGGAAAATACCTAACTGTGACACCATGTTTGAGACATGGATTGGAGAACAGTCTGCCCACTCGGACACGATGTGGAATTTAAGAAGGCACAACATAATTACTCGAGCTGGTCTTGGCTAGGAGGCCAGGATTAGCACTCCAACACTTCTGAAAAGTGGCCAGGAAGGCTGTTTTGCCTCTCATCCAAAGGAAATAAAACCATCATCTGCTAGATGGCCCTCAAACACTATTTGAGGCATCATTTTTTCACAGATTTCAGAAAAGTGTCTTTACTAATACACCTGAATGATTTACAGCATCAGTGCATCCCTTAGCAGTGCAGTATCAACCCAGAAAACCAAGTGCTCTTCCCTGTCTCATAAATAACACACTCTTAGCTATCTTAGATTTTCTGTAGATTTTTCAGCCAGTTACACAGAGACATTAAAGGAAATAGTGACCTAATTCTGACACTGTGGTTTCATAATGTAAAGATAACCTAATTCTTCGGTAGTCCCAAAACTCCTCTTCCTGATAAATGACCTTCTCCCTAGAGTATTTAATATTACTTTCGGCAATTAGAGGACTGAACAGAATATGCAAACTGGAAACTAAAAAGCCTTGCTTTTCCTTTAGATCAGTTGGGATGATGTGCACAAACACAGAAAAGCTGTGAATTTTACTGATGTGCTGCTCTGCATCCTAAGATATGGGCAATCAAATCTCTTGCTTCAGTGAGTACTGAGATCAGGGGAAAGAAAGTTGTTTTCCCCCCACAGTACAACACTATTGCTTCAGTGCATGGAGGTTCCCTTCCATTTTCTTAAGCATCAACAGGTATGGGCTCCAAACAGATCAAGAAAGGTGTTGGTACAACAGTTCCAATTAGAACTGTTGGTACAACAGTTCCACTTTCCATTAGCAAAAACATTCGGCAAACAGCCATATGACAGATTCCCACTACATTATTAATCTGATCAAAAACAGTTTACATAATCAATTTAAAATACCTTAGCTCCCAATTCAACAGAAAACTGCATCAAAAAGCAAAAAATAGACAAATCAACCAGGATACAAATCAGCTTAGCATGACTTACCCTTATGCATGGCTTGAAAAAGTGGAGGAGGATAAGATAGGGAATGGTCATGGACTTTTCAGGGTGGAGGCTAACTGGATGGGGCCATTAACAACAGTTAGTGAAGCAGAGAAGAGCTTCTCTGCATCATCCATGGATGATGGAGAATCAGTGTTCTCAGAGGAATGCCTTTACTTCAGTGAGGAAGTGCAACAGATGAAGCAGTTTTACCTTCCATCCCTCCTAAATTACTATCAGTGCAAGAAAGAAAGGTCTAACTTCTCTTAGAGCAACATCTTGTAACGAGTACACCACTGCACACGGAATCTTCACACAGACACACAACCATGTTGGTATTTGCAAGCATCATTAAAATAATCCAATAATTTTATTTCTTAAAAGCACTAATGATAATGCTAACAACTATTTTATTAAAATTATGGCAATCTGCCTTTTTGGATTGCTTTCCAGACGAAATGCTTGCTGAGCATTCACTCTTCATTTCTGCAGTCTTCATCCCTTTTGAAGGCCACATGTGTGCATGACAGCTTCATGTTACATCCTCTGTGAAATTCACTGCACAAAACTCGGTGCACGTGCTTTGAGAATTTGCAGCTTCCCAAGACTTCCCTCCAATGACACCAATTGCATAAGCACCCATGGAGCATAAAAGGAGAAAGATAAGTCCTCCACCCTGGCCTAAGAACATCTAACAAAATGGTCATTAAAGCAACAAAACTGCATGAACTAAACAAAGTGCCAGGCATCAGCATGAGGACTTGGGTCAGCTTGGACAGCACCAATTATTGGGAAGAATGCAGAGGGAAACTTCCTTTCATAAGGACAACTCAGTTACTAAGAGCAACAGGATGAAACTTCCAAAGCCCTCCTGGTTAATATCTATTAATATTTTACCAGTGAGCAGCATCCTCACTGAAAGGTACACACGATGTCCTTTTTCTCTCCTTCACAAGTACTCTCCTCTAACAGATGGTCAGTTTACATGTGGTAATGATCCACTGTAATTAAAAACTCTATTCTCATTAGCAATCCTCCAAGAATACGACAGCTCTGGCTCACTTTTTCTGATGAGTGTGTGTTTTGTTTAATGATAAACAGCAGCCAGGAGAATAAAACACACAGTAAATTTCTATACTGGGGCTGAGTGGAGGAGTTGGATTACAGATTCCTAAAAGACAGTCAAAGACACCATTCACCAAGGTTGAGAACGCCAAGTTTGAGGGTCAAGACAGACCCTAGTAATCAGCATGTGCACTTCAGCTGTCTTCTGGAAGGATTCACTAAGTGTAATTCATATTCCCTTCACCTTTCAAGTCCTTTTCTCTTTTCAAGTGAAATCACCATTTACAATCCACTGTTCTACCATAATGACAGAACACAATAATCACAAACTCTGTTTTCTATAGAGACATAGATTTACTGCTTCCGCCCTTCTGCAATTCCTCTCCTCCTCTCCAGTTGGAAAAGCCAGAGGGCCAACACAGACATATATTTTTCAGGAGTCATTACCTTCCCACTGACTCTACAGATCATTTTGGATTCAGTGTCACTCAGAAAGGAGACCTTGTGGACTGTTGACAGTGTCTGCAGAATTACTGACTTGAAAAATCTGTAACACCTGAGAAAGACCATCATCATCTAGAGGTCCTAAGGGGAAGAAGAACAGCCTTGCAGACAGGACCTTTAATCAAACCTCTGCAGATTCAGGTTCAATTCTTAGTTCTTCCATAAATCACTCCCCAACAGTCACTATCTGTAAATATATATGGAGAAGCATTTCCCACTTCAGATCACAAACACTCGGCTGCTGGGAGCACCTTTCACTGTTTTTTAGTTCAGCATCTCATCAAGCAGAACCTCAGTTACTGAGTGGTGTCCCTGAGATGATACTTCTGCATACAACAGCACAGGCAGAGCCCCATGGTGCTCCACGCTAGGTTACCTGCAGGGTCCCAGGAGGAATAGCAGACTCACTGAGACAGACAGAATAATACAAGTTAAAGCATCCTCCCAGGACTAATTGCTTGGCTGGCAGGTACATACTATGTACCAGGGTTTAAGATAGTGAAAAATTGATAGAGGAGCTGCAGAGACTAGAAAAAACTTTCTTCAAACTTCCCACGAGCCTAGCAAAAACCTGACTGCAAGTCAGTAAAAAGCAGGTATCTTCTAGTGCCAGACCTGACTACTAGATAGAAAATTATAATTATCAAGACAAAATTATTTCACATGCCAATGATGACACACAATCCCTCTTACAGGGAGCTCTGTTTTCCATTTCAAGCAAATAGATTTTCTGTCCTGAGCATCAAAACTTTAAACCACTCATACTCCCCAGTGTTTTGCATTGAGCATGGCTCGTTTCCAAAAGTCAGTGTCAAAAACCAGTAGGGAGGTCCAGTGTTACATTACATCTCAATTTTTTCTGCATCAGTCATGTTTGGTTTGCAGTTTTCAAACACAGTTTTATGTGGTGTATTTTCTGCTGACTCTGAATCCTGAAGTATCAGGCCTGGATTTTAGAGACAAACTGAACTATTTTCTTCTGTCACACTTTCACTAATAGCAGTATTTTCACAGGCAAGTTCTGCTCTACTGTGCAGGGTCTCATTGACTTAACAAAGCCACTGTTTCTGTGAAAAATGCAGGTCGGCTTCTGAGCTAGATAAGCACTAAAAGGACGAAAAGTTAAAAGCTCTCCAAGTTACCTCACTCAATAAAATCAATAGATGTGACTACGTGCATCACAGGTGGCCAACTTAGAACATCTGAGCCACATAGGGACTGCAGGTAACACTCATGGGTCAGCCCTATCTGATTACATTCCCAGGTTAGCCTCATGCAGCAACTACGTACAGGGACCTGTAAGAAGCTGTTGTCACCTCACTCTCCTGAATTACTCATAGAAATCCCCTTCCCCAGAGCTCTCCTAAATATGAGGTATGTAGCCTGTGGCATTCCACTGCTGAGAAATTTAATGCATGTCTCATAAGGTTGGGAGAGCTGGACACCTACAAGATACAAATGGCTTCATTAAGTGTCACTTTTATACAGCTCTAGGACCACATACAGCATAGCTAATAAAATGTCATCTCATCTGCTTGCCACTTCAGAGGTCATTACAACTACATGAAAAAATAAGGGCAAAAAGCAGAGAGATGATCTAGAGCAGACAGGGAGGCTGACTAGAAGAGAAGTACACAGTGCTGATCTCATCCTCCTCCATGGCCCTGTTAAGACAGTCAAACCCTCAGGTGGTTCACGTGCCCTGTAATCCTTAATAAAGGACTTTGAAATTTGAAGAAGAAAGGTTAGTCTAAATACCCCTTGTCCCTGTCTTTGTCTTGTGTTTTTGTTAGTTTCCCAGTAAGCAGCACAGGGAAGTATTAGGCTTCTCATTGTAGCAGGATTCTCTGCCTAGAATGGGGGAAAACCAGCTTGAACTTTTTTATTTGGAAAGCTATCAGTGGTGAATGAAGAAAGGGATGCCATGCTGGTTTTGGTGTTGAAGAATGCTGAAACCAGCTGGACTCCTCAACTCCAAAGTCAAACATTCTGAGGAAGAAAAAAGCACCTGATAAAGGACCCAAGATGTGATACAACTTACAACTTAAATAAAGATGCTGAGCTGGCACAGCTGGCCTGGAGACATAGGACAATAGGACATTGACATAAAGTCAATTACTTTATACTATGAAAATCCATTCCCACTTTTTAACTGTAGTGTTCTATCATGCCTCTTCTCCAAGCATGTGTGTGGAAATTCCTTCCTTAGGTGGGGGTGCTCCTCAAGGTTACTCCTCAAAGTTGAGCAAAAGAGATTTCCCCACAGTCATCAGCCCAGGTGAGTAACATCAATCTCTACTTAATAATTGGTTTTTCTAGCTTTAATATAGTTGCTTGAATATTGCTCCAAAAATAGTACACTAGTAGTTATATATACTAGTAGTTATAGCTACCTATCCTGATTAAGATCTTTTAGTCTGATCATTATAATTATCGTAGTAAGTTTAAATAAATAATTTATTTTATATCTAGATACACAGATCAAGAGAGAGGGAGAGAGAGGGAGAGGGAAGAGAGGGAGAGAGGGAGAGATTTGGGTTGCCATCCTTAATCCTGCAGGACAAAGTTCTATAGAGGCTCAATTACACCTATATAATGCTTTAGAGATAAACTGTTGGCAGAGTCTGGGGCCAAGATTGATTCCAGCTGCACTAAGACTCCTCTTTGAGAAGGAGTTTAGAACGCAGGAGGATCCTTTCTGCACCTTGTGACTATACAGGAGGGCTTCTTTAATACTTTTTGTCTGAAGGTCCCATTCTGCCTCCAACACTTGTGAGTCTCAATCTGATTTACTTATTGAGTTATGCTTATGAAAGGCAGCAGTAAAAAGTGAATTGCACATAGCTAAAAAGTAAACATGGTATCTGCCAGGTCCTTGGGTTCTTCTCACTTTTGCCCCCCAGTTTTTTCTTAGGAAAACAAAAAACTACAAGGTTTTTCATCTGCAGCAGAGATAAGATGCTTTCATGCTCTGCCAGTGTCTGCCAAACCTCTTTGGAAGGCAGCATGACCAGGCATCTTTTTGTGAGCAAATCTATTAAAAGAAAGCTCTGTAAAGAAATTGCCTCAAGGCTCCAGTTCAGTGGTAGCTATGGCAGTGTTCCTGTGCTGTTGGCTTGCACTCACTGTGGAAAGTCCCCACCAAGTCATGAATAAACGGAGCTCTTTATGCTTTTGCCATGGGATCACATGAGCATATCAGTCCAAAATGAGCAGGAATCTACTTAACAAAACCCCACTATTCTGAAGGTAGAAGAATGGGTTCATTTAAGCAGGTCTTCCCAATTCAGTACCTTTGAATAAGAACTGTTAAATAAAAGCTCATGTCATTTGTCAGCTGAAATGTATTTTCTATCTCAATTGCCATATTTGAGTGACTAGGCCTTGAAAACAACTTTTAAAACTCTCTTCTTAATTAATACCTTAAACAGAGATAACTTGGAGTCATGTGACTTAACAGCAACTACATCAAGGTAACAGTTTTTGCTCAATGTCCAGGACATTTTAAATTAAGCCTCCCACTGCATGACAGACAACTCTATTCACAGAAACAAGAAACAACAGAAAGAAAAAAAAACTAAAACAGTAAGAAATGCTAAAACAAATCCATGTGCCCTATGAGTCTGCAAATGGACACATCATCCTCTTTACCTGGGCACAGCAATGCTAAACTGAAAATTCAAGCTGAGATCCATCACACTTTGCTTAAGCCATCTACAAAGTAGCAATGTAGAAGCTCTTGTAATTATGTTTACCTGTCTGATCTGCAGCACCTCCCTCACAATGAGTTTAGCCATAATCTATCACCTCCAAAGGGAGCTTTTGGGGAATCTCTCAGGTACAGCATCCATAGCACACACCTCCATAGCACACATCTCTAAGGATAGATAGATAGATAGATAGATAGATAGATAGATAGATAGATAGATAGATAGATAGATAGATAGATAGATAGATAGACAGACAGATAGATAATTAAGCAAGATGACTCCTGTCCATGGAGCTGGAAAGACAATGGAGTTTTCCTGATACAAAGAATTCTGTCACAAGCTTTTGAGAGCAAGCTTAACAAATCCTCAGGCAGCAGCATCTGGCCAGTCACTGAACAGAGTACCAGGCATTTCAGAGTTTGAAAGCTGGCCATCAACATTCTTCTCTCAGAGAGCTGACTTCATCAGCAGCAAAGCCTAGTCAGTGATGAAACCTTTCAAAAATCCTACTTTTGATTATGATGTTCAAGTTCAGGACTTCACTTGAAATTGTTGGGTTTTTTGGTTGCCCGTTTTGTTGCAGTTTTTTGCAACTGATGGCTAAGGTATAATTTTCTAAAAATTGATTTTAGATAGGACTGTAGATCTTGATTTTCCAAGAGCTTGTAGAAGTGTTACAAAATGAAAACTTTACTGAAAACAACAGTCTATTAAAAAGGCATTTTTAATGGGCTTGACTATTGTCAAGAACTCAAAACCAATTCCAGTTCATGACCAAGAGTACTCAGTCTTTCTCCAGTGCCCACTGTTTCACCCTGGAGAACCAAAAGTATTTGTAACCTTTTCTTCCTCCTCCTTCTTGGAGTGCCAGGCAAAAGGCTGCCTCTGCTCCATCTCAATGACCTGAGCTGTGACTTATCATTAGAACAACCTCAAACTCAATCCCATGTAATGCCATGCTCTCTTATCAAGGTTTCTTAACCACTTCTAGATTAATAATCCTTCAAGAGAGAAAATAACTTAGGGTCCATCCAGCACTGTGATGACACTTTCACATCTCTGTGGCAAACTCTTGTGCGCCCAAGCTTTTTCCTTTCAAGCATATGCTCCTGAATCTTTACACTGCCTTTTGTTTCAGCATGGCAGTACTCATTTCAGCCCTAAGACAGATCTTAAATCTATACAGTCTATGTAATTCCAGGCAGACATAATTCAATAAGTCTGTTTTTCCTTTTCATGCTATTGGGTTTGAACATTTTCTTTGCTAAACCTGCCCACAACACATCCTGTAACACAGAAAACCTTGAGCTGACTACCCATAAAATATATTGCGTCAATGGCCAGACATAAATCTGTGCTGATGCTGCAGCAAAAAGAACCACTGCTGAAATGAATGTCACATCAGGTTGCGGTCTCGGAAGAACAGACAGAAGCAGGAGACACTACAGGGCAGAAACAATAAAGGAATAAGCCTCCTTCTCTCCCCCAAGCTGCTACGAAGCAAAAAAATTAGGCCAGAGACTCTCATTAAAGCAGTATTGTAATTACAGCTCCTAGAACCTTTCAGCAGTAAGTTGAGGACAGAAAGAAGTTTCTTTAGAAGGTGTCAAGCTTCTTTCAACAGAAAACAGAAAAACATCTCTCGATCATCCACTCAAAAATGTGAAGTCACGTCAGAGAACTGTGTGCATGCAGGCACAGTGCTATCAGATTTATAAAAGCGGTGCCTCACGCAAGTGCAAATGAACCCTCTCAGCTTTCTCTAGTGGAGGCTGGGAAAGAAAGCAAGTAAGCCAGCAGCTGTTACCCCTCAGAAACCTGATCATAACCTCATCAGGATCTTTGCTTCCCCACTCAGTTACTCAAATTCTGAACCACAAAAGAGCAGGTATGATATTAGTACCAGCAAGGCTGGGCATGGAGAACAGATCAGTAGGTGTACAGCTGAATGTTGGGCTAAAACAAATTGCATGCCATGGAACCTAGCAAAAGAAAGAAATGAGGAAAGAGACTGTGGGAATACAGGGGAAGAGATTAAGGATGCTTTTATCCTCCCATTTTTCCCCTCATACTTCTTTATGAAGCACAGAGCAAAGCTTTACAAGACAAAAATACTTCTATGTCTATATTCCTACAAGTAAGCAAATCAGTCATGTCGTTTCCCTCCTTTCACATTCATTTCATGTGCATCTCTCTTGAATATGTTTGTTGGAGAACTCTTTGTAGATCCAGAGTCAGGATCTCCTAATTGCAGTAATAAGAGTTCTTGAATAAAAAGGAAACAGAAACCATCCAGACCCAAACAAGAAATGCTTCCTTCTTTCCATTGCTCTGGCTCCACTCCCCTATCCTCCTGAAGTGCTGTAATGCCATCTGTCACTTTGTGTTCCTGAGAGTTTCCCAAGATACAGGAACTGGGAAAGCCAATTCCTACAAAGAGTTATACACAGACCCATAGAATGAGGTGGGACGCCACCATCAGGGATGCAGGGAATAAGGACAGCCTTGACGAAGAACAAATTTTATCCTACTTTTTGCATGTCACCTTCTGAGATTTAAAAAAAAATGAAGGGGGGGAATGCTGCAAAGAAATAACAGTTTCATGAGGAACACATTTCATGGTGGGAAGCACACAGAAAAAAAAAATCACTGGTTAAGAACCAGAAAAATTAGAAGGAAGTAACAATTTAAACATCAGTGACATTTCTGATAATGTGTCTAATGGCACAGCACGGAAGAAAATTAATCCTTAACTTTCTAATTTGGATTTGGAGAAGTATATAATTCAGTGGATCTTCAGTATGTAACAAACAGGGAGTATTTCAGCTTTCCAAAAGCATGTGCTGCTTCAATCAGGATATGTCAGTGGAATAGGTTGGGGAGTACTCATTAAATCACTTGTTTATTATTCACACTACAGGAATGTGAGTTCTATTGGTAAAATGAATCAATCAGAGAGCAAAGAGCTAGTCTCTGGAGTCTGCATTAATCAGCCCGACAGGCTGTCACTAAGGATTGGGTCAGGCTCATAGCACAGCATCCAACCAGTGGGGAAAAAAATCCCCGAGACGGCTGGAACAGGGAACAGTTCACCCATTTAAAGCTGTCCCCAGAGGCTTGTGTCAACCATTTATTACTGCTCACACACAGCTGCAGAAGATTTTAAGTGAGAAACCTGCATTCTCGGACGTTCCAGAACTGTGTGGAAACATGCTTGATCCCAGCTAGTTCTGGGAGGACAAGCAAGATGAAGTATCCTGAAAGAAATACTGCTGGGCTTTAATACAGCCCTCTGAAGAAAATGCATTCATGAACTTGGAAAAGGTCTAAAACTAGGACACATGTCAGAACAGATACACTGTTGGGAAATACTCAGAGCTATCATGCAGTCTGCACTTCAATAAAATGTTTTTTAAAAAAACAACACTATTTTTACAGACTATTTTTCACACAAGCATATTGCTTTCAAAGTTTAGCTGTTGCCCAGACTCCCTCAATGTAAGTCTAAAATATAAAGTATAATTTTTAAAAAAGTCACTCATGAGAATGCACCGAAAAAATAGCTTTTTGGTTTTTTAAAGAAACCCAAACAAAACAAAGACCCACAACCATTAACCTGCCCCACTCCCTACCCTGCTGGTAAAGATCATGAACTCCTAAAATCTCATTATTCTGAGATATACACTCTGTTAATGAGAATGAACATAACAGAGAATACAAGCACTAAACAGGAGCTCTAAACAGACCAGAAACGTGGAACAAACAAAAAAACCAGTCAGCAGTTCTGATAATACTGTGAAGCCATGTAACACATATAGCAACGCATAAAATCAATACACTGTACCAGAGAACACAATCACACACTGCGGCCACTTGGATGGAGGAGTGATAAGATCAATGTTTCTGTTCTTGTCAGCACTTGTGCCAGCTGCACCTTCAAGCTGGATGGAGTTTAAAACTGAGCATGACCTACAGGGACAGAGCTGCAGGATGGGCTACAAAAATTGCTGAATAGCTCAAAGAAGGAGAAGTGGTTTAGCTGAAGTGTACTTCAGGGGAGGCTGCCAGGGAAGGCAGTCTGGAGGGAAAAACAATAAAAAGATGAGTGTCTAATTGCAGCAATGTAGTATGAGTGCAAATGCTCAGAAGTGAGGAAGAAAATCTTTCTGTCCTCACAACAGAGCTTCTCCATCTCATGGAACTCTATACAGAGCGCTGTGCATGCTGCCGCTCTAAACTTGATGTTAAAAGCTATGCCACAGAACTACAGAAATATTAGTGTAAGCATTTAAATACAGCCTCAGGCAGCATTGGCAAGACTGTATCCTGCAGAACAAGAGATGTGATTATTCCACTCTACGCAGCACTTGTCAGACCACACTTGGACTATCCAGGCTTGGTCATCCCAGCTCAAGACACTGAACACCATCCTGCATTGTTCCATCAAGACAAATAACGAACATAAGCTGCTTCACGGAAAACTCTGGCATGGCTATAAGAAAAACTGAAAACAAACTGAACTAATTGAAAACAAACATTGGAACAGATTACCAAGAGAAATGGTGGCATTTCTCTTGCTATAAATACTCAGTGCTGAGCTTGACAGGGTGCTGGGTAACACAAACTAAGGATTTCCCTTCAACAGACGGTTGGACCAGATGTTCTCTAGAGGTTCCTACAAACCTAGAGGTTTTTCTATGACTCCATGATCTAAACATATGTTATGCTATATGCACTGCTAAATACTACTTTTGCTGTAAACTCATTTTAAATTAGATTTTTTTCTGATTTTTCCTTCCATTCCAGTAATAAAAAAAAATATAATAAAATAGTAATGACAAGACAATGGAGGATGGTTTGCTATTTTTCAGAACAACTGTCAGCATCTATTGAAATTAGCAAGCACAAGACTTTAGAAGAAATGCCCTTTCACAGAATATTTAATTAAACAAGTAGATTTTCTGCCAGAGAATTTTGGATAAATGGCTGAAATGAGTTCCAGGAATTCATTCAATTCCTTTAGTCTCTATTAAGCATTTTTTACCATATACTTCAAAAGGCAAGATACACAAACTTTTGGTCTGATCCAGTATATCCAATTTTGCATTTGAGCCTCACGAATGGGAGATAAATCAATATACCAGAAGTCAAACATAACAGTATTAAATTGTAACTCCACTACGGTTTATTTGGATCGTGAATTTAAATACTCAAAACAGAACCACGGAAATCCTACCACTAATAAGGTGAACCTTACCACTACTACCTACTAAATCATGCAGCACAACAATTACTTATTTCAATTAAGCTGTAAATGGATGAACAGACTAAGAGACAAAACAAAAACAAAATCTAGCAACAGTATCAGGTTCCACTTCTACCTAAAAGGAGAAAGCCAAACTCAAATTTCCACAGAAAATGGGATTCCAACCTGCCAAAGTAACAGATAGCTCTATCACACCAACATCGTACATCACAGCCACCTCCACAGGCATATTCTATTAAGAGAGTAGATAGCACCTAAAAAAAGGCTAAAAAAACCACAAAAATAACAAACTGGGAGCAAATCTAACTCCAGCAATCTGCATTTTAGATTGCATACTGTAAGACACAAAACCAATGTTGCACTGAAAGACATCCCAACATCCTCCCAGATGCCGAGAGTGCAAAGAAAGATCCCACCTGAGAGTCCTCTCTACATTCCACATGCTGAAAAACCTGTCAGCACAAACATCACTCAGGCAGTAAAAGACTAACATATGGCTTGAGGGGCTATGGAAAGTAGGAAGAAATCCTACTGCCAGCCATGCAACAACTCTACCTTCTCTAAGTGTTACAGAAGGTAGAATTGGGTTATTTGTTTATTAGTTATGGAATATACTTTATTTGCTGGTTAGAAGTCATAAAAAGTACTACAATGAAATCAATAAAGAGAGATATCCCACAGCCAAGTCTTCACCTTGACTGTCATCCATTGGATGACAATCTCAAGAAGATACCTCCAGATTACTCCATGACACTTTGCAGGTGGCAGGGAGGTTTAGGGTTTATGTTGTGTCATGAGAAAACTTCCACTCCTCTAGGTACTTCTGGACGTCAGTGGCATGATGCCAGACCTCTGGAGTACACAGCCAAATAAAAGGATGCTGCTGCACCAGTCTTACACTTATTAGGAGTTTTGTGCCTGCAGACAACGCTGCACAAGCATGTGGAGTTCCGAGGTGGCTCGGCTCTGAAGTCTCTCCCAAGGCATGTGGCACGTAACAGATGGTCAACTGCTTAAGACACTTAGCAGGGACTTCAGGGATCCAGATTCAATTTCAGTTTAACTTTGTACAAGTCTCTTAGAAGGACGCATCTACACCATGGATATAGACAGATTTAAGCTGTCTCTGCCCAAGCTAATCTGGCAATGAAAGTGCAGGAGTACTGCTGCAGACACCCAAGCTTGAGGGAAGTGATCAGCAGGATTTCTGAGCTCATGGGCACTGCCATGCAGATCTCAACAAAAATCTTTCCATGCTGAAGTCTGCTGCATGTGGACTTCTGTCCTGGTTTTGGCTGGGATAGAGTTCATTTTCTTCCTAGTAGCTGGTACAGTGCTGTGTTTTGGATTTGGTGTAAGAATAACATTGATAACACAGAATCACAGAATGCCTTGGGTTGGAAGGTACCTTAAAGATCATCTAATTCCAAACAAACTGCCATGGGCAGGGAACCTTCCACTAGACCAGGCTGTTCAAAGCCTCAACTTGGCCTTGAACATCTCCAGGAATGGGGAATCCACGACTTCCCTGGGCAGTCTGTGCCAGTGCCTCTCACCTGTTGCTGAGCAGTGCTTACCTCAAGGACTCTTCAAGGGTCTCATGCTCTGCCAGTGAGGAGGTGCAGAAGAAGCTGGGAAGGAGAGTGGGCAGGACTGGCCAAAGGGATGTTCCATACCATAGAATGTCATGCTCAGTACATAAACTGCAGGGAGTCAGCCAGGAGCCATCANGGTTGGAAGGTACCTTAAAGATCATCTAATTCCAAACAAACTGCCATGGGCAGGGAACCTTCCACTAGACCAGGCTGTTCAAAGCCTCAACTTGGCCTTGAACATCTCCAGGAATGGGGAATCCACGACTTCCCTGGGCAGTCTGTGCCAGTGCCTCTCACCTGTTGCTGAGCAGTGCTTACCTCNTGTAAATGGATGAACAGACTAAGAGACAAAACAAAAACAAAATCTAGCAACAGTATCAGGTTCCACTTCTACCTAAAAGGAGAAAGCCAAACTCAAATTTCCACAGAAAATGGGATTCCAACCTGCCAAAGTAACAGATAGCTCTATCACACCAACATCGTACATCACAGCCACCTCCACAGGCATATTCTATTAAGAGAGTAGATAGCACCTAAAAAAAGGCTAAAAAAACCACAAAAATAACAAACTGGGAGCAAATCTAACTCCAGCAATCTGCATTTTAGATTGCATACTGTAAGACACAAAACCAATGTTGCACTGAAAGACATCCCAACATCCTCCCAGATGCCGAGAGTGCAAAGAAAGATCCCACCTGAGAGTCCTCTCTACATTCCACATGCTGAAAAACCTGTCAGCACAAACATCACTCAGGCAGTAAAAGACTAACATATGGCTTGAGGGGCTATGGAAAGTAGGAAGAAATCCTACTGCCAGCCATGCAACAACTCTACCTTCTCTAAGTGTTACAGAAGGTAGAATTGGGTTATTTGTTTATTAGTTATGGAATATACTTTATTTGCTGGTTAGAAGTCATAAAAAGTACTACAATGAAATCAATAAAGAGAGATATCCCACAGCCAAGTCTTCACCTTGACTGTCATCCATTGGATGACAATCTCAAGAAGATACCTCCAGATTACTCCATGACACTTTGCAGGTGGCAGGGAGGTTTAGGGTTTATGTTGTGTCATGAGAAAACTTCCACTCCTCTAGGTACTTCTGGACGTCAGTGGCATGATGCCAGACCTCTGGAGTACACAGCCAAATAAAAGGATGCTGCTGCACCAGTCTTACACTTATTAGGAGTTTTGTGCCTGCAGACAACGCTGCACAAGCATGTGGAGTTCCGAGGTGGCTCGGCTCTGAAGTCTCTCCCAAGGCACGTGGCACGTAACAGATGGTCAACTGCTTAAGACACTTAGCAGGGACTTCAGGGATCCAGATTCAATTTCAGTTTAACTTTGTACAAGTCTCTTAGAAGGACGCATCTACACCATGGATATAGACAGATTTAAGCTGTCTCTGCCCAAGCTAATCTGGCAATGAAAGTGCAGGAGGACTGCTGCAGACACCCAAGCTTGAGGGAAGTGATCAGCAGGATTTCTGAGCTCATGGGCACTGCCATGCAGATCTCAACAAAAATCTTTCCATGCTGAAGGCTGCTGCATGTGGACTTCTGTCCTGGTTTTGGCTGGGATAGAGTTCATTTTCTTCCTAGTAGCTGGTACAGTGCTGTGTTTTGGATTTGGTGTAAGAATAACATTGATAACACAGAATCACAGAATGCCTTGGGTTGGAAGGTACCTTAAAGATCATCTAATTCCAAACAAACTGCCATGGGCAGGGAACCTTCCACTAGACCAGGCTGTTCAAAGCCTCAACTTGGCCTTGAACATCTCCAGNCCAGGCTGTTCAAAGCCTCAACTTGGCCCTGAACATCTCCAGGAATGGGGAATCCACGACTTCCCTGGGCAGTCTGTGCCAGTGCCTCTCACCTGTTGCTGAGCAGTGCTTACCTCAAGGACTCTTCAAGGGTCTCATGCTCTGCCAGTGAGGAGGTGCAGAAGAAGCTGGGAAGGAGAGTGGGCAGGACTGGCCAAAGGGATGTTCCATACCATAGAATGTCATGCTCAGTACATAAACTGCAGGGAGTCAGCCAGGAGCCATCAATTGCTGCTCAGGGATGGGCTGGGCATCAATCAGTGGATGTACTGCACATCACTTGAGGGTTTGGGGATTTAATTTATCTCTCTCTCTTTGTTATTTCACCTTTAATTACAATTATCATTATGTAGTTATTGTCATTATTATATTTTATTTCTATTATTAAACTGCTTTTACCTCAACCCACTTACCTTTCTCGTGATTCTCCTCCCCATCCCACTGGGGTAGAGGGGTGGGGAAATGAGCAAGTGGCTGTGTGGTACTGAGTTGCTGGCTGGGGTTAAACCATGACAACTTGCTAGTCCTCCTCTCTAAGGGCTCTCAGCCCTCTACCCTGTGCTCTAATGCAGACATTCTCTTTGTTTTGGTGTCTCAGCTTTCCATCTGTATCAGGAGGATAAAAGCATGGCCCATACTTACAGGGTGTCAAGAGGATAAATACATTAAGTGGTCCTAAGGCACTCTGGGATTATGGCAACAGATGTAATATCAATTCCTTAAAGTAGTGAAAATGGAGAAGACGGGGCAATTGAAACTCTAAGAAAAGAGCAATTGAGAACATAAAGTTTACTTTCTTTTAATTTAACTGTGTCACTGCATTCAGAGGACACCGCAAAAGAAAAAGGGCAACTTTGGAACACAGCAACAGCTTGATGAAAGGTAAAAAATTGGGGATGGGCACAGAAGTAAAGGAAAATAAGATTCTTAGCCATCAATTCAGTTTAAAAATACTATGAAATGACACAAAAATAGATGTTTACATTTCTGAATTACAATCTATTCATAGACACCTCTCTTACCTGCTTAAGAGCATAACTAGTTGAAACTCTCCAAGACAAGACAGAAGAAGAAAGGAGTCTTGTGAAGAATCCACGCTTCTCAGCAGTGACACAGCTACTAACAAAACGTAATATAATTCAGCAGCACCATTTAAAACAAAGTGTGCTTAATACATCAATTAAAGAAGCCTAAAAGAACAAACCTCTGATTCAGAAGCAGCCCTCCTAGAAAATTCCAATTCTCTAAGATAGCAAATTGAGGAAATTTGATTGAATAGTACAATGCAAATTCTTTTCCCTCTGTTTCATTTTTGCATCATTTTAGCCTCAGTGATTGTATGTTGTGGTATAGAGACATGACTCTATATGATGGAATTACTCCCAGTTAACTGCTTCCACTGTTAACCATTCCATACATTATTTGCAGAGTAAACTTCATTATTTAAGTTAACATGCTTTGCAGCACATCCACAACATGGTAGAAATGTGCACACAAGCAACTAATGCATCTCTGTTAATGACTGGTAATTTGTTAAGCTGATGAACCCTATAGCTTATAGTCATCTGTTCATAATCTCATCTTCATCCATAGCCCATTACTGTCTTGCCTCAGTCTTCTTCATCATAAAGAAAATTTTAAAACATTAAACCCTGCTTATTTCAGTAAAAAAAAAGTACTTATCAGTCACAACTCAATACAGTGTTAGAAATTAATAATTCTGTAACAGATGATTAGCATACCAGTTTCTGCTGGTTTTTTTTTCCTGCAGCAACTCTCAATACATGTCATACACTTCTAAGAATCAACTATAATGTGATCATTTTCTACTGCAGACCTATAATTTGTACCTACAGCAGTACAAATTGTACCAGAATGCACATAAAACAGAAACATGGGGAAATCCACAAAAGAAATAAAAAAGATACAAATTCAGTCTCTCATGACTTGCCAGTATTAAATGGAAAGAAAGACATGTAGAGACTAGTTTAATGTATTTTCAAAACTATCCGTGTGGCATTGATTAGAAACAGTAACAAGGGGTTTTCATTCCAGAGTCAGAAAACAGGATTAGCAAAAGGAGCTTGAAATGAGGACCAAGCAGATTCAACAGAATCCATTGGTACAGAGCTCTTTCCCTACTAAAACAAGCAATATTCTTAAACATTACTAATTCTTTTGATTATGAAAAGTTAATTCTCATCTCCTACATTTAACAACAAAACCATAGCAAATACAAGGAAGCAAAGAAAGAAATAAAAGAAATGGCAAACTAGCCTTCCCGTGCTTCAGCTTCCATCCCTTTCCAAGGGGTAGCCATCAGCTCTGTTCCCAGACAGCACAGAGGTTCACAGAGAGAAGAGGCCCAGCATGTTAACTGCATAACCAAACACTTAAAGATGGGTTTGGGTTGCTTACTACGACTGTAGGGACTTGTCTGTGACTTGATGGAGGGTAACAAGAAGCAGCGACTCCATGTTCTGCAACCCTGTGGAGAGCCTAGCCCTAGCTGCGTTACCGGAGCAGTGATAAAGCTACTGGCCAGGGTGCCAAGGTTCGAGAGACAGTATTGAAGATGAGCTGTAGATGACTTCTAAAATTCAAACTGGCAGACAATCCTTGTTATACTGGATGCAGTAGTTAAATGAAGAAGGTTTGGATAGCCATGTGAACTTTGGCCCAGCTCAATAAAGGCAGCAGGAAAGAACAATCATTCCAGTCAAATTTCCAAACAACTGGAAGTTCAATTATCTGTGCTGAATAATTAAGCAATTTAAGTTGCTCCTAAGCAGCAAGGGACTGAGCTAAATGGAGATCTGAGTTGATTTAAAGCTAATTTGTGTCAGAAAGTTCTGAAATGGCTTTCAGTTCAGTGTCTGCAGTAATTTCTATAAAGTGGTATTAAAACTATTAAGTTTTATGTGAGAAGTCTCCAACAGGTTCAGCAAACATTCACTGTCTAATAACACGCCTTCAGCCATATGAGGTCCTTTCCCTTTGTTTGGGAAGTGTGGTTTATTTATTTCTGCAAGATATTTAAAGCAAAGCCCAACATAAACAGAAGAATTCTTCCTTTTGTTCACAGTTTTCATAAGTTGCTGAAAGGCTGGGTAACTTTACATATTATAAACACAGAGGACCTATAGTATTCCATAATATCTGTGGCGACTTGGCTACCCATCAGGAACATCCAACTATGTGTACAGCAAAACCCGAATAGACCACACTTTACTTTCCAGAAACTAGAATGCATCCCCCCATCTTTTCTACCCAGATCTCGTTCTCTGTCAGCAGTGTTTAAATAAACAAATTAGATGCCTTCTTGGACAGCCAGATAATGGAGTTACAAGCTCATCCTCTACTCACATGAGAAAGATTATACCCCTTTGGATGGGCCTCTTGCAGACCTACTTACTTGGGGGGGTAGCAGGAGCAGACAAAAAGGGACGCTGCGAACCAAAGCCCTACCAAGTGGCTCACTTAAATGGGTCTAGGAATGCAGAATTAAGTAGGAAATATCAAAGTTATATATCACCCTTATTCGAAACTGACAATAAGTCATCGCTTTATGGAAATTTGATACATTCTAGTTTTTAAAGTTAGGGGAGTTGAGACATAGAAGGCTGAAGAAATTTGTTTAATGTCACGCAGAGATTTGTTTAATGGCATCCTCATGTCCTCAAAGAATATGAGGAACAGAACCTGAGTCATATGTTTTAAAGAAAGATTTAGCTCTTGGAGTACAAGGGTGCAGGGAGAACTGGAGGGGAGGGATTTGTTTTCCAACTCAAAATTCTTATTGTGCTTCTCACCTTCAATGACCATAAACCTCCTCATGTACAAATGAACAAACTGTCCAACAGGCCACATTACAACAGTTGTGTACAAGTTTGCTTGAGTGATGAATCAACTCGTTGTTTATCTAAAATAACAGACACAAATGGCTCTCACACCTACCTACAGCTAGAATTAAAACACTTCCACACTGAAGGAAAACCAAAATAATTTCAAAATCCCCCACACCTAAAAAAAACACCCAAAACAACCTAAATAAAATATAGTGTTAGCAAAGAGTAGTTAGTGAGAGGAACACTGCAAAACATGCCGTATCTCATGTCTTGCCTATCAAGTTGAAACAGCTTAGACCCTAAAACGAGGTTTGAGGCCCTCACAACCCACATTAATCAGTGTAACTCAGCTCTCAAGCAAACCTCAATATTTTAAATTAAAACTAGTCTCAGATCTCCAATAATGTTTCAATATTATTCTGTAATGTCATCATGCTGGTTACAAATGGACTTCATTTACCTCACATTCATTAGGACACCACACTGTTTGAACTCAGTATTACCTTTCCTTCTCCTCCCAGCCAAAACATTGTCATGCTAAAACGTTTATCTAATAGTTCTCCTCCACGGAGGTGCATGTTTCCACAGGGAAACCATCAGTGCTATACCATTTGGAGAGGAAACTAAAACTAATAGCTGGGATCTTTTCACAGCTTCTCAAATCCCTATCAGAAAAAAAAAGAATTCTCCTGCTAATGTTGCTGAAAACATTAGTTTTTCCAGAATTCACTGTCTTGCTTTGCTTTCCAGAAATCACTTGTCTTGTTTCTCTTGGGTTTTTGATGTGGTTTTTTTTTTGTTGGGGGGAGGGGTTTTTTGTTTGGGATTTTTCTGTTTGCTTTTGGTTGGCTGTTTGTTTTTGGATAGTCTTATTTTCACAGGATTGAACCGCAACTGTCACCACACTTATGTCATTAGAGTGAAAATACAGCAGAAGTAAATATCACTATTATGTCAAGAGACAAGCATCCCAGGGTCACTCACTGCCTCTCCTTGTCATTATCCCCTGTGTAAGAAAATGGGGAATATCAGATAATGCAGCCAGCGGGAGGGCAACAAAAGAGAGAGAAATTTAATGTGTGTCCTTTCCAAAGCTGTTTGTCATTAGCAATTTTGTTCTGATTTAAGGGACAAACTGTCCACCCCTTTTAAACCACAGAGATTAATTTTCAGTTATTTGTAGAGACAAAGTCTCTTCATGTGATTTAACTGTCTGTCCAACAGGTTCAGTTAGGCATTAAAGCTTTGTACTTCAAAATAAACAGTGCACTATATTATTTACTCCAGTTTGGCATAAATAAGTATGGATTACCATTCTAAAGTTGTTAGCTGCTTTACAGTACCAAGAGCTTTGACAGCAGCCAGATCCAGAGAATGGACATGCTCCCTCTCTTTTAGTATGATCTGAGACTTTAGTAAAAGTGACCTGCATGGCTGCTGTACGGCTGTCTTTATGCTCATTGATAAATGCACAATACTGGTTTTAATCTACACAAAAAAATATTAATTACTCCTGCTATAAGACTAAATTGCACAAATAATTAATGCAGAAAAATATTGTTGCTCCAGGAGCAACAGTCTTTCTCCATTATTGTAATTACAGAGCATCAGGGAAAAATTTGCTGTATTTTACTTTTTTTGCTGCTCCTGCTGGACCAGCAAGTTTCCAGCCCATGTTTTTCTCTTCTAAACTTACATTTCAGTTAAAGGAAAATGCTAGTACAAAACTGAATCTGTATATTTGACTCTATTTAAACTAGATAAATTATAACTTCTGCTTTTAATTTATAACATTAATACAGAGGTATTATTCTTACCAGATTTTTTAGTAGTTTAAAATTAAACACTTTTAACAAATAAACCCCATTAAGGATTTTCTTGACTATGCTTAGCTTTTCCTTAGCTCTTCTTGAAACACAGATAAGACTTAATAATCTTGCCATATAGCTCCTAATAAAATGCTTTTTATATTAAAATTAAGCAATAGTAAAAACTATCAAGATGTCTATTATGACTGCTTCATTGTATGCAGACTCATTAACCCAAGTTAAATTAATAGAACAAGACAAAATGTAACCATGACCATTGATTGCTTGCAAAGTTCCCTAGTGAATTTTTGGTAACTTATGCCAGTAATTTCAAAATTTCCCTTTTAAGACCACATGAAATTCTCATTTCGTGAATGAATTTTTTTTTTAAAAAATCATGTTTCATAGAACTTCTTATTTATAACCAGTAGTATTTTCTGATACATTTTGTGAAAATAATTATTGTTATCCTTTCTTCTAATAACAGTGAAGTGGAATCTCCCACAGAAAGACATATACCCTAATGTTTGTATTTAGTAATTATCTTCCTTGACAATTTAGCTGCTATCTGTAGAAGCAAAAATCAATATTTTATTTCTTCTGCAGAGCAATATCGGCTACTTTGCAATCTCTGCATGTTTGCACATAAATATTCTTGAAGGCAAACTAAATCAATTAACATTTGTAGTTGTCCATCCAGTCCCTTTGCAAAACATATTATATGCACTTAGGATGAATTCAGTGTAAATCATCATCCTAGCCACACAATTAAATACCATAAGCTTCCTTAACCCTCAGCTCAGACTTTCCTAATCTCTGAAAGAAAGCAATGCCAGATGGCCATGAACAACTGTTAAGAATCAAAGGGACACAGAGGAATACCTGAAGCTCTCAGTAATTCAGTGGAGAAACACCTTCTGTTCCAACTTACTGCTAGGCCCCACTTAGACAAATTTGCTTTGTACAACTCGTAGGCAATCCTTCTAGGTTAACTGATACACATGCTAGTAATTTTCAAAAGCTGTATTTTCTTGTCACCAATCAAATTCACACACACTGAATTTTTGCTACAACTCTTGGTTGCAGTTATCACAGCGACAGCATGTACAAAGTGCAGAGAGAATCCACTGACTACTGCACTTCTCCATCACTTTAAAACATACAATTGTGTGTAAGTATCTACGGATACACATTAAAATAAGTACAATATATTGTATGTAAAAATAATGTGTGTAATATATAATATTCACATATAATTAGTTGTCAAATCTGTATGAGTTAGCTGCAAGGCTGAAAAGAGTAGTAGAGCTCATTGGCCCATGAGGCACAGATTAGGCCCCATTTCTCTGCCTCAAGAAGAAATAATGGAAAAAGGTTCCTCTTGTCCTACAGAAGAACATCCTCCTCTGAGCCAGCACTAAGAATCATTCCAGACAATCATGCCCAGCATGCTGGGATGCCAAAGGGCACCTTCTGTGTTCATTTTCAGAGGAAGCATCTCACAAGCACCATTTTAGATAGTAAAAGTGTGGAAGTGGTCCCCTCATCTCTGAAGACCAGGAGCCCATTCTGTTTTAAATTACAGTTCAGGAAATTTCATGTTTAAAACTGAAGCTTCTCTCTTTAAAATTAAATCACCTTGCATTACGAAAGATGACAGTCACTGCTCAAGAGCAGGCCACAGCTTCACATTTTTGGACTTGGGTTTCTTAACAGATATTCAGAAGGAAGCAGTGAGAACAGGCAAACCTGTGAATGGAAAAAGCAGGTTAAGAAGAAAGATAGGACTGAAATAGCAGGGAGTGCTGCAGGGCAGGGTAGGAGTGAAGGGCGCTGGCAGAGCTGTGTGGGGAGTCCAGTGCTGGGCTAGCGGGAGACTTCAGGGCAGGAGTGAGAGATGCTGCAGGTGCCCAGCATCAGCAAGGGGCACATACAGAGCCAAACATTCACAGCCTCTCAGATAGTCATGGTGGAACTAGTGGAGGCTCCCGGTATGAAGCCAGATGTGGCAAACTACAGAACACATGTAGTGTAGTGTGCTTCACTCTAGTTGCATTTCCATGAGTCAAAGGATGATGTTATTCATTTCAATGTCTCAAACAATAAAACAGCCCAGTCAAAAAAAAAAAAAAAAAAAAAANAAAAAAAAAAAAAAAAAAAAAAAGGAATACAGCAAAACTGGAGGAATGCATGAGAACATCATTCTGGCTTGCAAAATTTAGCGTAAGACAGCTACAGTGAAGAAGGGGGGACTTCTGAGCAATTTAAACCAGGCTGAAGGATCACATGTCTGTTGCAAACTACTTTGAAAAGTACCTGACATTTTGCATTTTCCAGTAATCTCTCAGATTCACTAGGCCAGAGCATTATTTTCATTCTGAACAGCATAGTTCACATCAAAAAAAGGGCATATTTAGAATATTGGATAGAGATGTGGTGATAAAGCTTAGTAATAGAAACAGAAGTGATATAAGCCTCACAACAAAAGACATGGTAAGGAGAGTGTGAAGGGGATTAAGAGGTAAGAGTAAGAACTGAAGCAGCACAGGACACTAGAGAACTGTTCCAGATGGTAGGCTAGTTTTAACCTAAGCAGCAATGTGTTTGTATAGAAGTCCAGTGGGAGCTGAGCAGACAGAGATGAGCACACAGATGAAGTCTGAAATGTTCTTGCAGGGAATGGAAAAAATGGACTCTGAAGGTCTGATGCAGAGTCAAGAAAATTGCTGCTTGGGAAGAAGAAAAAATCAAAGAAAGATGTTGCATCTAAGGAGGTGAGGAGTAAGAGACACCTACATAACAGATCACAGAGGACATAAGTAATGAGACCAGATAAAAGCTTTTCTAAAACTAGTCACCACATAGATTTATGAAAAAAAAATAGTTCAAGGTGTCAAAGTAATGCAGCATTGAGTCAAATAGCCAGTTTGATATAAATATGGTGTGTTTAAAATTATTCATTCCAAAAATACTTATGGCAACTTTCTAGTAGGGTATGAGTAGAGAAAAAGAAAAAAAAATTAAAATCATAAGTGAACTTTGATCAGATGTTCTTCAGTGATCAGTTCTATCTTTCCATTTCAGTAAGATGCCCACAAGTTCATGAATTGTAGCATTTCAATCTATTACTGATTAAAGCTCACTGATGCGTGAGCGGTTCAACACTGTACCAAATCTCCCATTAACTCTTGCTCTTAGAGGTTATTTCAGTAAGTGGGTCAAGATAAACAGACAACCTGCTAGTAAGGCTCCTAATTTGAACAATGGTATCTGTACACCAGAGGTAGCTATTTGAACTAGACTGCTAATGCCCCTTTTTCCAAAATAAATCCCAGGATGGTGTTTTCATTTATTTATGAAGCTTACTGTATGTTTCTGGATCACAATCATGAATGGTTTTGTTCATGTGCCCAAGCTTTGTAACCACCAGGAAAGCAGTGACCTTTGCTTTCAAACTAAGCAAACCGTTTCATATTGGGTTATATTCATGAATACTCAGTATTTCAATTAGCCTGTGATTTCTTTAAAAATACTGTACTGAAGGATGCTTAGCTGGGAGATGACTTAACTTTTCCTCCCTCCCTTGGACGTGACAACACTTTGCTCAAAGTAGCCATTACGCTTTTAACTTGCTGGCTGAAACATTCATTGTTACAACTCCTCACGCCTCTTGGCTGATGGAGGAAAATCAATTTTGATCCCTGAGAGGAAAGTGCAAGTCTCCAACTTCACACACCAATGTGTACAATTGCAGCTGAAATTGAATCCAGATTAATTCACCATTCCAGGCATTTTACATTTATGCTGAGACCTTAAGAGGTTAGAACATACATGGTTTACTGTTTTTAATTGGAAGAAATGGGACAGAACTTCCTTCAAATGAAAAAGCAGTTTGTCAAATGAAGTTTACACAAAGCAAATGAGATTTATGGTGACAATGAAAATATACTTTAAAAATTAACCTTCAGCTTTTTGCAAAACAAGTATTACAACAGAATGAAACAATCCAGCCACTGCAGGATTTTAATGCTACAATAATTCTGGTCTTCCTTAAAGGGCAACAATTCTGCCCTTTCTTAGATAACCCAGTTCAAAGCACATTAGAATAGCAAGTCTGAGCAATTAGAAGCCAAACTACAGTAACCAGGTAGCAATAAAGATATAGAAAGCATGTGCATTTCCCAATAGACACAAGTTTAACACTGAAAATATTCCAAGCAGGTATGAGAGAGAGGGAGGGGAGGAGAGAACTTACTGTACTGCTTCAAAGATGCACTATACACATAATGCAGCAGTACAGGATACACTAACAGAAGAAGGCAACTGAAAAGGCAGTACTCACCCAAAATATTAAATTGAAAAGGAACATCATGTATTTCAAACAACACAGGCAGCCTCTTGCCATGTTGCACTTCTTAAATTCTAAAAGGAAAACAAAGGATAGATCCAGGTAAAAGACCACGTATTTGCTGCCTTTGGGTGCACTGTATTTTTCACTTTTTACGCCAGTTCCAGTCCCAGCGCCGGTCCCGGTTCCGACCCCAGTGTGGCTCTGTGTGCGTGATCCAGTTGTACCATAGAAAGCTCCTGCAGTAAAACCTCGACCAAATTGCCTCCCTGAGGTAGAAGGTTTAGCAAAATCTGAGTCTTTGCTATCCAAAGATGGACTCCGGTGAATTGAAGAATCCTCACTACTTGACTTCTCCATGATCTCTCTTTTCACAGTTGTCAGATTTAATGTATAGCATCTCTCAGCATTAAATGCAGTGCCTTGCAAATGCCACAGTGCGCTAAGAGCTGTCTGTGTTTTGCTTCTCTTTTTCTTCGTACATAAATCAGATAATCACTGCAGAATTTATTCACTGCATTGTTGCTGGGTTTATTTTTTATAGCAATGTAGGCTGAACTCTGTCTGTCTGAAGCATGGATTTATACATTAATATCCCATGCAAGAGCACACTCATGATTTATCTTGATGAATCAGTTATGCAGAACTTTGATTTTTATTAAAAAGAGCCATAAGCTCTTTCTCTGCACTCCTAGTCTACAGTCCTCTAATCTATAGGCAGCAGATGGTCCTTGCATCCATTTCCAAAAAGCTTCTGCAGTACACCTGGGAGACTCTCCTCGAGCCGGAGCACTTTCCTTGCTCTCAGCTTCCCTCTCTGTGTCTCTCTGACTCTCTCTCACACGCTGTCTTTTTTCTTTCCACCCATTTGCAGTGTCTCATTCAGTAACCAGCTATCGGAGCGCACTCTGTGTTTCACTGCTGTTGCCGTGAAATCATCAGCAACTGCAACCACTGGGCATTTCCCACAGAAATCCCTGACCTAACTATCGAGTAATAAATCCGCCCTTCTGCTCGCCCCTCCCCTCTGCTTTCCATCGGGCCAGTTAGCAGAAACCTTCGCCTCCAGGACACGCCTCCATGACATAATATCTTTAATAGGATTAGAATTACTCTTGACTATACAAGTGCACAACAGAAAATCTCTTTAAATGTCAAGTACTGTTTAGCTGTTTATGCGCTAGAACCGTTAGGCAGTGATATTCCTTCGATGCAATAAAATACAGAAAAAGTATGGATTACATAGACAGGTGCTAACCTCTCTCTGCTCATTAACAGTGACTTACATTTTTTTCTGGCTTAAACAAATCCCACGGGACAAGCAATGGGAATAGGCTAGCGCCCAGCACACACTGCTTAGGCACACATCTCAATTGTACATGCACATAACGCGACACCATCACTCGTGATATAATTAACCAGAACCGGAAAAGCAGAGCTGCTGCCTCTTACGAGGTCATCATTCAATTCTTAAAACTCCTGAAATGTAAGGGGATCTGAGCCCGCAGCTATTTACACGGTATTTAACAAGTACATCAGAGATTCCTGTTGTGCACAGCAATAAGCCATCTTACATCACAGGTCATCTGTGAACTAGAAACACTGACCCAAATGACACATTTCTTTTCCACAGAGGAGTGCAACATGCCTGCTAGGACTCTGAAACAGGGAGGGCACGACTGTGCACGTGTGCCTGCGCATATGCATGCAAGTGCCTGGAGGGGAGGAAGAGAAACACTTCAGGTCACTACTCCCCGTACTTCCAAATTTGTCATTTTGTCATAAGTGCAAAAGCAGTGCACCAATGATGCAAAGTGCTGTAGCAGATTTAAAATGCAGGTTACTCTTTTCTTTCTGTAAAGAAAGAAACCACATTAAGAGGCCACTGTGAAGGAAATACGGCTACCACGAAAAGCAAAATTCTATGCAATTTTCAACTGACCCCTCCACATGCATTGTTAACGGTTATATCAAATGTCTTTGAAAAAAGATAATATAACATTTATTCAATCTTACATATCTATGGCCAAAAGCCTCTAAGGATTCTGTAATTTTTACGTAACAACATCAGAATCAACACCCTAAAGCAGTGCTGTACCTTTCTTGACTTTCTTCTGCTAAAAGATACCTCCACCAATAAAGTACATGAAATACCCAGTATTTGAATGTGTAATATCTCTCTCTCACCTTTTCTGCTCTAAAATAAGATTTTCACAACAGGCAGGTCCAAGCCCATATCAACAATGTTTGTTCACTTTGCTTTTGAAAAGTAATTTCAAAGCTCCCTGCATCAAATGTGTCCATCAGAAAGACGACTGCAGATGACTGCTCAGCACTGTGTGTGACAGCAGAAAAACTTAACACAAAAAACACCCAAGTAAAAAAAGATAAATTAGCATTGACCAACGTAGAATGGGCATTTCTATACATGTCTAGGGTGCACATACAAACTTCACCATAAGCGGTTATCATGAAGCAACATTCTCAGCAAAAAACATGGAAGCAACTTCCAGGTCACAGCCAGGTACCTGCCTTGAACACCAGAGCCTGCAGGATAACTCACATTGGAACACAAGGCAAATGTCTGAGTATGGATTTAGAAGACTGAGAAACCTCTTCTGTTTGAAATTCACTTACTGGAAGTGTAAAGTTGTACCACTGCGAACCAATGCTGCAGCTAGATATTTTCAGTGGTTTTCACTTGTCATACAAAACTGATCTCTCAGCCAAAAAATTGTAAGAACACACAAGTACTTTAAAGCATTTTTAGCTTTTTAGTTTTTGCACCCTTTGGTTTGCCATAAAATTTACACTGACTTAGACCAGCTACAGAAAAAAAAATTGCTGTGCCCTTGTGAAAATTAATGCAATATAAATATTTGCCTTCCCATTCAAAGTACATGATAAAAATAATTCATCTGTCCTCCTCAAGGTTAAAAAATTAAAAGAATATTCTGGAATAAGCAAAAAATTTTCACAAATACTGTATACAAATACAAATACTGTAATAGTTTGTAAATAGTGGAAACTTTCTACTGGTGGTTAAAAAGCAAAACAACTATACCTCTAACCTTTTTTTTCCAAGTTTTCGTTATTAGAACTTATTGAAGTTTTCCAGTTTTCTATTTTTACCTTCAAATACTACAAAATACTGGTTTATTGCACCATTACCTCTAATATTCCTTCCATTAAGAGATCTCCATGACTGGTCTACAGCACAGTTTGTACTTCAGAACAGTCCCAACCAAAGACACACATGAAGTCAACAGACAGCTTAAAAATCCAGACCTGAGCAATGAGCAGTGGGGAAAACACGGTTCCAGATCAGCCTCTCCTCCTGCTGTGTAGCAAGAAAACATATAACTCTCTTATGGTTATGCTGTGGCCACCAGGGAGACTTTACAAGCCTCAGTAACCTTGAGCCACTTGAATTGGCAGCCACGGAGAATCTTTACAGATTAGAAACCACTTCCTGCTGCTGCAACTCTAACTCAGTGTTCAGGTAGCTCAGTTAATAAACCACACGGGGCTGCTTACTTGCTGAAAATATAAATGGTGAAAAAGCTGTAAGCAGTCCGTCCAGCTGTGTTTTGACCAGCCATTGCACTCAACTCTGCCTCTGAGTGAGCCTTCAGCAGAAGGTGTTGCTGCGTGGCATCAGCACCTTTCAGGGTCCCACTCAGCAGCGTAACCTCAGCATGAGGACAAACACATTTTGCTTCACTACAGATATTACCTCTGTTTAGTAATCAGGGCATGAAAAACATTCAAAAGCTCACTCTGTACTTCATTAATGTTTGATTACTGAATCACAGAATTTTGTTGCTGAGTGATGCCTTCATATCAAGAAAATAATTTCAGTCCCACATGTATATGCCTGGGACACGGCAATAAATATCAATCCATTGCATTTAAATGGCTCTTCCAAATATTAAGGGTAAAAATTTAGGCTGCTTTCGGATACCAGGTATGAAAATCAATGTCACAATGGGTGCAGCTAAAAAATGGAAAGGAAGGGTATCAGTAATATGGTCAAAAAGCAGAGGCTGCCTCTCCTACTGAAACTAATTTATTTGGTTCCCTCCTGGGAACAGTCCACCACAGTCCCCAAAGCACACATGCCATTATCTTCATTTCTTAGTGAATGTCACAAATTATTTAATTTTTTTTCTCATCCTGTAGTTTAATCTCACCAGAACTTCAGTGCCAATTACACCCAGCTACAGTGCTCCTGAACCTCTCTGTTTGTTTCTGCCCTCCTCAGCTGTTTTTGCACAACTAGCTCATGGAATCGTGCTGTAAAACAGCAATAGCTGACCAAGTTTATAAACATATTTACAAACACATATTTTAAAATACATAATACAGATAGAAAAGGTATATCAGCAATATAGAAAAAAATAAAGTTCTTTTCCCCCTTTTAGAAGTTTCAAATCAATTTTACTTGACATTCCCCTTCAGTGAGCTTGCTGACCCAGTGAGAGGGAGAGGGACTACAACAGGCAAGAATAGGAAAAAATACTGAAGGTTGAGCAAAAATACCTTGAGCTTATTCCTGAAAATTAAATAAGAAACTCTAGAGGTTTTTAAAAAAGGAAAAATAAAAAGTCCAGTCACCATGGTACACAAGTCATTTTTCACCTTATTATATATTTTATCTTGCAGTTTCTATTAAGTAGGATAATGCTACTGTCACTGTATTAAATATGGGGAACTCGAGGACTAAGATGTTTGCTGAGGATGAACAGGAAACTGCTGGCAGAGGAGCAAACCAAATCTGTGCCTCACATATCCTCAGCTAGCTCACTAACCACTGCACCATTCTCAAATTAATTATTTTTCAAATCACGAGTTTTAGTAACCCTGCCACATGACTTCAGAAGCATACTGAGCCCTGCAGAGAGATGTACAAATGCATATGCTACCAAGTGTTCAAAGGATATGGTTCTTAAATTCAGTCTTTTCTTTAGAATTATATTGACCACGAACTCAATTTTACAAGCCTTCTTCAGGGTACATTAGATAGGCAAAGGACAAAGATTGCTGAGTATAAACTCAGTGACTACATCTTTCCAGTCACTGCTCTGAATCCTGGAAGTCCATGAGAAGGAGATAAGGAACAAGAGTTGAAAATAATAGCTTATAACTGACATACAGTTGCATACAGCTGAAAGCTCAGATTAAAAAAAAACCCAAACCAACACTGATTGTGCAATAAGCTTAAAGGGAAAATTATGTCCAAAAGAAAAGAACTGAAATTAGGATCACATGAGAGACAAAAACATGGGGTTCTCAGATCTTCCATGCTCTTGGTTCCATGCCAAAAAGTTTACAGATTCCAGCAAGTTAAAATGCCTGGAGTTCCCAGGTCTTCCAAGGCTGCAGAATTTATAACCAAAAACCTGATGCTCTGATAGTTGTAATGCACATCCTGGGGCCTTCCAAGCTCCAGCTTGGATGTTGTAAATCCAAAGTATTCTGCTGATCATGGGATTGGACAAAAACAAGCTAGATTTCAAGGACAACTTTGTGTGGTAGACAAGTTTTGAAATCTGCCTGTGTTTTTTAGAACCAAATAGCCCAAGCCACATTTAACCTTTGACACACTTTCATTTTCCACTAAGAAAAGTATTCCATTAGAAACAGACAGAACTGCTGTAACTTCAGTTTTGGAGTCTCCAATCACTGATCATAGCTTCACACATTATTTAGAGCCTATATGAACAGCTTGTTTGATACAAATGCTAAAAAAGAATCACTACCAAGTGTTCAGAGAAGACTGGAATGCACACTTAGTTTCCCCACTAGCATCAGGAGCAGCCATTTCTCTCACGGTCAGAAAACCACCATTTCCTTTGGCACTTAGCTGATGGAAGGAGAGATTGGATTCATTAAGAAACAGGCTTACTCACAGCTGGTGCCTGTGATCTGACCAGCAAACAATCCCAATGTCTTGTGAGAGACAACAACCTCATGCCCTTCTCTCTTCACCTTCTAGCACAACCAAAAGCATCTGAAAGGCATCACCTGATCCTCAATTGATCCTCAATTCCTCCTGCAGAAGAAAGCCATCTCCAGATGCCAGATAAAAAGATCTGGGATAGGTAAATATGCATACAGCATAAGCTGGAAGGAAAATCAGGATGCTCAGATGGATTTTTGGAGGCTGAACTCCATGCTCTGGGACTCCACCTAGCATTGGCATGGCTGAAAAAAAAGGAGGCCTTGCAGAGAGACAGGAGTGGGAGAGCACTCCAGGATGCAGGAACTGTGTGAAAGAGCACCTCTGAGGAGGCACTGAGTTTGAGATCTGTGGGTAAAAAAATCTTTTCGTACAGATACAGGAATTGAGTGTCTAAGCACCTCAATCCAACACCCACCTCCATTAGTCCTGAATTCATCAAGATAAATTTTACTTCTTGACATTGTTACTGGAAAGGAAACAAATTAACCTGTTTCTATGACAAAAAACCATCACAGCCCCTGGTGGTTGCCTCTGATGAGTAACACTCCTTGCCTCCCCAGGGTAAAGAGGTAAAAAAAGAGGTAAAATCTCTTTGAATGGCCTAAATTAATACTTACTACTTTATACTAACGTATACCAGTGAGACAAGTTTATCCTTCTAATATGGGGTCCTCACTGGCTGGATGACCAAGAAAACAAGATCCTGTTCTAAGACTTTCCACTATGCCAAACATTCTGTGTCATTTGGTCCCTGGGATTTTCACTAAAAATCATTCACTGCTAACAATGCACATGTGGCTGAGACTTCTCATTTAGGATTTCACACTAGAGACAGAATGAGATTCTGTCTCCAAATTGTAAAGAGGAATTAGCTGTAAATCATGTCAGGAACCTTAACCCACTGTGGTCAATTGCAGATGATGAGGTGATATGCTAATGCACAGGAGATGCAGGGCATGCAGATTAAAGTGCAATATGAGGTCCAAAAGCTAAGAAATTTTGATTATGTCACACCTTCACACCAGTTGTACCTCAGGGGCCTTCAGACTGAGCACAAAGACTGTCTGAGTTTCCAAAGCGACAGAAAAACAGAACAGAAAATGGAAATCCTGCTACCAACATTTAAGCTTTTAAATCAAAACATTAGCACTATATACAGGGATCTTTTGGGGTTTGGCTTTCACTTCACAAACATCATGAAATATACTAGACCTGGAAGAAGCACTGTAAATATTATGTTAGAATACAATTCACCATTGTTAGTTTCACCTTTAAGAACTAAAATCCAGGGAGTCTATTTATTGTTTGTTTCTAAGAATGCTGGAAATCAGAATCTTCTTGGGCTTGACAGTGTACACATGTAGAGCAAGTCAACCCATACAACAGTCTAATATCCAAACTGAAAAACAGACATTAACAGCTGGATCTGAAAAAAAAAAAAAAAGAAACTGTTGTTTTGTTGTTTTTTTTTTTCTGAAGTCCCAAACCTACCTTACCGATCCTCCCTCTAGGAGGTGAGAGAATATAGGAAATATGAGGATAAAGAGAACAGCATGTGCCCAAGTAGATAGGCCTATCCTACTGGGCAGCAGAGCTTAACAGATGCTTTGGAACAGTCTGTTTTTGACTTTTAGCTTAAGAATCTGTATCCCTTTTAATTACAAGGTGTTTGTTTCATCTGCCATAATAATGAATACATTTTTTTACCTCCATCAACAGCTAATCCTGAAATTCTGCTGAGAACTTAGCCTCAATATTTTAGGGCAGTGAGTTCCACAGATATGCATTATGTTTAAAAACCCCAGCATTTTCCCCTTATTCACTATCATTATTAAGCTTTCCAGCTCTATCCTCTGTATGGATTTTCATCCTCATCCCATAGTTCATTAGTTTGTAATCCTCTATTATATCCTATGTTATTCTCCTCCATTAAATTAAGCACTTTTCAGCATGTCCTGTTATTGAAAAATCTCTGACTCTGTAACTTCAGTTAACCATCTTAGGGGTTCTTTCTAATTGAGCTATGTTCCTACCATAATCTTTCCCAATCTGCTGATGAAAAGATCTTTTTAAAGGACAAGAGTTAATGTTCAGATTCAAAATAAATTTAACCAATTTTGTTTCTATCATCACCTTTTCTTTATGAAAGTGAAGTTACTCAGATTCAACAGACATTTTTCCATCATCCCATTCTGCTTTTCTATTCCAGATTCAAAATTTGGCTCTGAAAATGTTGAACTTTTCAGAGCTTAACAGGAAAACCCTTGTAGTTTAAATTTGTATCTTACCTGTAGGAGGAAAGAGAATTTCTACACTACAGTGACATGAGTCTAATACTGATTCCTTGAAAAGTCTCCAGGAAGACCACCCTCAGGAGAGGGACTCCTTGTAAAGATGCTGACGTAAGCCAAATCAACTCTTGGCCATCCATTAATGTGCAGTACAAACTGCTGTCTCCATCCAGTACACACCAAAAGAAAGGGTGTATGGAGGGAAATGTTTTTTACTTCACACACAGAGAAAATAAGATCAAGGGACCAAAAAGCTTCCAGCCAGAGGCAGGAAGGAAGCAGCATCACATCCCCGACACCACTGTGTGAGGTAACGGCACAAATCAGATCTCCAAAACCATACTTTAAAAATGAAAGACCAAAAAAAGAAAGCAGGGGCGAGGAAGTGAGAAGGGTTCTTCTTATTTAACACCTATTTTTTGCGGAGGTAAAGTACATGATCTGAGTGCTTCTCTTCCACTCCCACTTCAAATGACAGTTTAGGTTTTTACATCTCCTATATTGACTACAAATTAAAGAAAGCTAGCAAATAGCCAAAGGTTTCTGCCTATCATGAGAGATAATATCCCTTCTTCCTCTTGGATGGTGCAGCAGGATTTCATTAATACAATAACTCTTCTAACTGTGTCCAACATGTACAAGTCTCTTGAACAAAATCAGGTGGATTTTCTCTAACATCTGTTCCAAAGAGGCTGTCTTTCACCAGCAGTCTGCTGTTTTGAAATAACTGACAGCTGGTGTCTATGTATTAGCAGAACTATTAAACTTAAAAACCAACAAATTGAAAAAACCCTCATACAAATGGCTCCATGTGAAGAAAGAACCAAGGGAATGATGTAAGCATTCCTTTTTGAAAGGCAGCACACATCTCTGAAACCTGCTCAGTTATGCCATGAAGGAACATTTCTAAGCACATTCCTTTCACAATTGAATGAATTCCTTCATTGGTAAAATATTCATTTTTTGGCACTTAAACACAAACAGGTGTCATTCCATGAATGGGGACATTTAAAACCACTGTGTCAGGGCTGGCAGAGACCCAGATGTCTTCAATGGGCAGCTACTCATCACCAGCCCCAGCCTCCAAGCTCAGACTCACTGCAAGTGGCAGACTGAATGCTTTACTGGAGCGTCTTCACCTCAGACATCTCTGAGTTATCAAAAGGCTGTTTTCTAGCAGCATTTCTAAGCAAGACCTAACCTTCAGGTCAGAGGCACAGCTTTCAGAGAGGAGTCACACCACCAAGTGAATTAAGTACCTGCCCAGAGCCAGTGGCCTCAGATGAAGCTGGCATCAGAGAGGGCTGACTTCAAGTCACAGTACGAGGTTCCCTTCTGCTGGGCCCCCAGTGTGACTCTGGGCAGAAATGTCTGGAAACAAGGCTGAGGTCTACAGCCATTCAGTCCTCAGTCTACTCCTCTCCCTCCCTGACCAAAGTCTATCTACTGTGACACCAAGCTACATTGCCTAACAATTCCCAGCATATACCTCCTTTCATTTTTGAAGGCAGATGTTTCTGAATTTATAAGAAACAGTGTTTGAGTAATTCAAGGTAACTTCACTGCCATTAACAGCACTTCTCAAGTTCTGATCAAAGCACTTGGCATGAACAGCCACATTCCATCCTGCTGATTTGGGCTAGATTCATTTCTAGGGCTTTCAACAAACTTCCACAACACCTAGCCTGAGCAAAGTCCATAGACTCCTTCCTGTCTTGAAGCTCTTTAAATTTATAAAAATAATCTTATTTGACCACCTGCATCTGCCCTTGCAATAAAGCTTATTTATCTTCACAATAAGGTTTCTAGCACGTTGTGTGGTAACACTGTAGGATGTGGTCAACTTCAACATTTAAAATAGGATGTGCCTGTAACGTAGCAGTCATGCAATTAATGCTTTTTCCTTTGCCAACAACAGAGTCAGATTTAAATCCCAAGAGGAGGCAGATATTTTAGCCACCCTACTCATCTCACAAGAACGAGGCTAAATGGTTCTCATCTATTCTGTATGAGATACAAGAAAGGGTGTAATAATGAAAACAAGGTAACCCTCTTACTATAATCCAGCAGGTTTATGTAACGGTGCTGCTGCTCATGAGCTTTGTGATCGGTGTCAGCTCTTGTTACAAGGGTGTGAGAGATTTAAAACGACAAAGGAGGAAAGGAAAGAAAAGGGGGGTGAAAAAAACAGTTTGACATGACCCTGCCTGTCAAGTTACAAAAAGCTATCCAGCAGTTCAATTCCCTGACTTACAGTAGGAGCTACTTAACTTTTTACAGTATATTCATTAAGAAGCTTTTGTGAAGGCAGAAGTATAATGGGAAAGCATCATTTTTATGACCTTATCTGCATTATGGAGGACTCATTTAAACTTGGACAGAATGCTGTGTGCTAACTGCAATACCAGGCATTCAGAGGCTAATATGGGGTGTAAAGAATGGATGCAAGCATGTTTGACTCTTTCCCAAAAGCCAAGCCCACATTCACTTCATTTTGAAAAAGTGTAATTGTACCATCAGTGTCTCTCAGAGATGAGAAAACCAAGATAGATACCCTTGATCAGCAGTCAGAAACTAAGAATGTTCCAAAAATTCCTCATAGAGGCATCTGAAAGGCGGGGGGGGAAAAAGGGTGTCTTTTGTAGGGGAAAACTATTTTTGTCATTCAGTCTGCTCTGATCTACTTAGGTGTGTCACAAGTATGCAGTAGCTATTGTATGAAATATCAATTGGCCTTCAGAAGCTGCATTTCATAAATTCATCACAGGCAAATCTTTTCCATTTACTAATTAACTGGGATGCTGGCATTTTATTTCAGAAACAACCAACACCATGTTTCATGCTCTGCTCTGCAGACTGGTTCAGAGGAATCTATCAAAAATACATGGCCATAAACGCTTAGCAAATGGTGTGCATCCAGATGGGGCGTTAAACAACATGAATGAAACTTGCAAAAGCTTGCAAAATGCAGTATCACATAAGGGTAGACAGCGATAGTTTGGGTCCAAATATACCTTGCCGGAGTCAAATTTGATGCCCATAGGAAGAATATGTATATCATCTTTCTTCCCTCCTATGTCCAAGTCTAGAGTAATTTTAAATCTAAACTAATTTACTGAAAAGGCTTTCCAGACTTCTTCCCTTCAGGAGAGCAAGCTATTGGTAAATCTGCAATAATATAATCCATTGGTAATGTTTTGTTTGCTTTTGTTGTTGTTTGAACTCTACAATCCCCATGTCTATAAAACAGATACATGCAGGTGTGGACATCAATGTCCCCAAAATGAAAAATTCCCTGAATTTTATCCAGCTGATGGGTTCTCCTCCTGTGGTATTTTTCTCATATACTCATTTCTTACGTTGCACTTGTCCCTTTCCAGGCAAACATTTGCTCAGAAGTAACAGAAATTCTCTCAAGCTACCCAGACACTTTTCAGAAGAGTTTTATGAACTCATCATCTCATCCCATATCTGAAACACAACTTTTCTCAATTGAGCATACCTCACTCCTCTCCTCCCCCACTTCTGTGCCAATGGTTTTATTACAGGCCTGTCTTGTATAATACTTAGTGTTTCTATTCCAACCACATGGAAGCTGTTATATTAAACGTTTATCAGTAATGGGCTTCCTCCCTTCTACAAGCTGAAGCAAAGTAATTTGGCAGATACTATCATTAAAAGATTCTGTAGGTCTGTCACTTCCAGAAGAAACACAGTACTTGAAATACACAAGATTCCAACCAAACCTGACTGCATGAACTGGACTCTGAAATCCTATGTTTCTAGTTTTCCAAGGATTGCTAAATTAAGTCATCTCAATTCCCTGTGTTTTTTTCTTTTAAATCAACTTGAATGCTTTCTGCCCCATACACTGAAAACAAAGTTTTGGAAACTGTAATACAGTAAGTTAAAAAAAAAAAAGAGAAGAAAAAAATTTCTTCTCACTCCCTGAGAGGTGTACCACTGGAAATGAGATTGAAAGGAAACAAAAAGCAACAAAACCTTAATTAACAGAATCAGGACTTATGGATCTCTGAACATACAAAGGGAACAGAGATGATTAGTTGCAAGGTGCAGTTTCTCTTTACAGGTAATATTTTTCCAAACAGAATGATGCTTTGCACCTGTCCTGTAATTAGATGCCAGGCTTATGTATTATGCTGAAAGAAAAAAAAAAAAGACTAAGAAAGTGTCTTGATCAATTCAAAGTTCAGTGCCTCCCAAAGAGCACCTATAGCTGTTCTATAGCACTTTTAGCTCCATTTATACAGGTATCTCACTTTTGTCCCTACCCACACCATCTGCTGTGTTTGTCTTTATCAAATATCAATGATATCTGAGACTAAAAGACTACATCAATACCAAGCTGTAGGCAGGAAGCGGCGAGTGGGGAATAATGAATTCTTCCCTAAAAATTGTTCTCTAACAAATTGTTCCCAGGCACCAGAGCCTTCAAAATGTCTATCACAGAACTATCTTCATGCATTTTAAGCATCCTTCATATTAAGGATCCAGTTATTTTTATTTTAATATAAAGAACAAATGCTCAGAAGCCAAATAATCTGAAACAGATTTCCACGGCGTCCTGCATTCTCAAGCACTGAAAAGAAAACCCTCAGACTACTGAAGGCCTGACATGGTAGACTGCTACAAAGGTCTGTCAACCAGATTCCCTCTCAGATTTCACAGGCTGGTCACCAGTAGCTCTTATGCATAATCTGTAAACCACATTTTTAAAGCAACCAGGGACCCTTCAAAATGAAAAAACAGATACACATTTTTGACACACATCTCTCAATACTGAGAAAACTTAAAGCATTGACTTCTATTATAGAAGAGAAAAGGTACGTGCTTAGGGACAGAATTCCAAATTAAGATACCCTCAGGAGATGCTATATGCTGTTTTGAAATAAAACTTCCACCTCATAAAATGTTAATGTTAGGGCTTTAGACAGACATTAAGGTAAGGACAGATGTGCTGCCTAACATGTAAAAGACTCTCACTTTCCAGAAGGCCAATAAATGCCTTTCACGAACTAAAAAGCAGTTACAGAAGATGGTGGTACTTTGTTCACAAGTATGCATGTTGGCAAGTCAAGCAATAGAAAGAAGTTGCTCAGGGGAGAATTTGACCTGGATATAAGTGAAAAAAAAATTCAGTGGGAGAACAACTAAACACTGGAACAGACTGCTTAGAGAGATGTTAGAATCTCCCTTACTGGAAATATTCAAGACTCAGCTTGACAGGAGCCTGCATAACCTGAACTGGGGCCCTGCTTTCAATAGAAGGTTGGACCACGTGCTCTCCAGCATCTCTTTTCATCCTAGACTTTGCTGAAATTCTAACATTTTGTTCTAAGATCCAAAACTCAGACTGTGAAAGACTGACACTGAACTTCTTGGAGTAGCAGTGACTTGAACTACAGTTGCACACACTGAAAAACTGGCAAATTGAAATTACTGTCCCACTGATGAGGAGGGGAAAAAAGGAGATGCTTCTTCTCAGTAGATAGATTTGACAAATTAGGAACATTCTCATCCTGTCAATTGAGTATCTGTAGATCATGAAGCCTGTCCGATATGTGTGACTTAATTTGGTAGTTATCCCTTCTAATCTGTTAACTACTGTCTTCTTTTAACAACAGAAATTTCTTCTTTAACAGAAGAAACAACACAACAAATTCCAGTCTGTCCTATCACCATGCCCTGCTTGCTTTTTTTTTTTCTACTGGAGTGTGAATTCCATACAAGAGTGCATTTGTCAGAATGAAGGACCTTCCCCAAGGAAAGAAATGTAATTCATTTGCAAAAAGCAGGGATTAGCAATTATTTAATGGCAATCCATCTGCCCCTAGAGATATACCGGCTGCACAGATGAAGGGCTGGTTTAATCTCTTCAAGAGTAAATTTCTGAAAGATCCCAAATTAAACTGTTTACATGGGAGAAGAAAGCTTGATCCTTGAGCACAAAGATGGTGGAGATTCTTTTGGTGTTGCCACTATGTCATGACAGTGGAAAGCTATTTAAAGACACTGACTTGACAAGCTGGTACAGTTTTAGATGCACCCATCTAAACTAAAAACATGGCAAAATGGTGCTACATCTGGCCATATACTCCAATAACTGCTTTACTGTTAGAGCTTTTAACAGTTGTGGACAGATTTGCCATGGAGCTGAGTCCCCCTAGATGTTTCATTCTGCATCAGACATACATGGTGCATTATTTTCCTTGGGATTTTGAAGGATTATTAGTCATATTGTCTCTAACCTTTTTGTAATGAACTGTTCTAAGGGCAAACATTAGCATATGAAAACATTTCCTTGCAGTGTTTTGCTTCTTTTGCTGTGCTATATCACAAGGAGCATAATATATGAAGAAGGCAAACAAATATGGTTTTGATCCTGGGGTGCTAATAATGCTGAAGAGCTATTTTGATGGAACTGCTGAAAGAGCTAAAATATTTTTAACTTCCCTACTTCCAGTACTCACGTGACTATAAAACACAATTAATTTTGATGATGAAGTTAAAGAATCCTAGGCACATACTTCCAAAGTGTTATACATTCCTTTCATTCTTACAGAACCTAAAGGATTTTTATACCCTGACATGATTTATCTTTTTGAGGCTCATCTGGGTAGCCATGCAGGTTGACAACAGGGTTTCTTCCCATAGCAAGTGACCATATTCTGTGTTAAAGTAGCATGGTCTGCTCTAACTCCAAGGAAAAAAACTTGCTACAGTCTGAAATACTCAGGATATCATTCCTATGGATTTAAAAAGTAATAAACAATTCTACTGCTCCGAACAGGATCAGATGTCCTTGAGATTTTTAGAAGTGTTACTTCAGCGTGTCTGTACAGTAAGTAAACACATAAGGCTGCTACAAGAGTTAAAGGGGATGAACATATAGAAAATTAGATGAATTTTCTTTTTAAGTTCCAAAAGAAATAGGGACACTGATAAACTTAAGTCATTTAGTGGTCAATTCTAGTTTACCCTGGCAGCATCTGTGTCTCCACACTTAATAAAAAAAAATTTCTCCCTCTTAGCTATAAATGAAGTTGCAACATGGCAACAGTAACAGATCCTGGCAGCTTTTCCTCCCCCAAATCATGTAACTTATTCTCACTCTGGATTTCTAAGGAAGTAAGATTTATGAATCCAGACTGTCTTCAGTGAAACCTGGGGGAAGGGAGCAGGCAGGGTGCTGTTCAAGCCCTGGAAACCCAAGCCAACACTCAGCAGCATGTGTTTGGAGTATCAATAGCAGCAAGGCAGAACGGTGTGCGAGGCTGACCTGGAGCTCGCACGAAGGGTGCGCACACACAACTGGGGTCACCCTGCACGGCCCTGTCACAGGGGCAGAGGGGAGACCCTGCAGTCTGGGCAGGGCAGAAGGGGAGGAAGGGAGAGGTCTGGAATGAGCGCAACCATCCAAAAGAAAATCAGAACTCGTTCATTCTGCTCTTGGCAGAATTTTAAACAGTAGCAGACAGAACGGGAGCTGGGCAGTCGCACCTTCAGCTCTAACAGTGCACTGTGGAGTAGCCTCAAGCACACATCACAACAGCAGCAGAAAGTGAATTTCTGCACCGTGTACTCTGCCCTTCAAGCCCCATGACGTGGGCCAGGGCTTTAAAGTGGCCCTTTAAAGGCAGGAGGCAGGAGCAAGGCTGAGTGCCCGGCTCGAAAGGGGTTCTAGGACCACAGCCGCCATTTTCAGCACCACAGGTTGGCCTCTCTTTTCCGTACTTCTCTCCCCACTTCTGTTTAGGATATATGCTCCAGAAGCACACATTCTCCTGATTTAACAGTTCTCCAAGTTTAATCTCATTTTATTTTCTCTTTATGTGTCTAAACCCATCGCCCCCTTATTTTTCTGCTCTGAGGCTCACAATTCCCAGTTTGTTTTCAAAGCTCATTAAGAGAATTTTCTCTCTCCCTCTGTCATATCATTAACAGAAATGTTACACAACTCCAGTCTAACTCCCAACCTACATAACCATTGCACCTACTGCTGATAATCAGCTCCTGTTTATCTTTCACCCAACTTTTTCTTCCTACCCAAGCGAATTTCAATTAATCTTCATGTTAGAAAGTAAACATATACCTACTTCCCTCTTGATTCCCTAAAATCATTAATTTTGCAATTCTATCAAAAAAGCAATTACATTGTCTGGCAAGATTTATTCTTTATGAACTCATGTTGTTATTGCTTACAATTCTGTCACCCTGCAGACTCTGAGTTTGCATCCTCTTTTAATATCAGGCCCATTATTTTACCAGTGGTTATACTTTCAGGACAGTAATTGCTAAGAAAAACCTTGGCTTTCTTTTGAAGGTCAACATTATAGTTTCCAGTCCTCACTCATAGTGACGTTTCATTTTAGCTACCATCTCACAAAAACAATAATCACACAATGGTGGCACAGCAAGAAGACTCACCAAACACAAACTATTTAAACTGAGGGGTAAGAAAGAGGGAAAAATCAATTTTTTTTTTCACATACTCCCTTCTCACTCTTTAACATTAATGAAATTTTAACAGTCAACCTTCTGCTGCAGTAAAACATCCAGGATACCATTTGGACTTGCAGAATGATGCAGGGTAAAAGGGACCCCTTGAGATCACCTAGTCCAACCCCATGGTCAAAGCAGAGCAAGCTTCAAAGCTGTATCATATTACTTAAGACCTTGTCCAGCAGATTTTGGAGAACTTCCAAGGTTGATGATTCCACAGCTTCCTAGAGCAACCTCTTCCCACGGCAGCACGCCCAGGAAAAACTTTTTTCCTCACCTCCGTTTGGGACTTACAGAGGCACCAATCGTGACCACTGCCTCTTGTCCTCCCTGAGGATTTCTGAGAAGAACCTGTCTTCTCTACCACACTCCCTAAGTAAAGTAAGGTTATGAAAATCAGCCTGTTCTTCAGGCTAAATCAGTCCAGCTACCTACATCTTGTGAACAGTATGTGCTCCAGACCCTTCGGAATCTCCTTGTGGCCCTTCACTGCGTTTGCTTGTCAGCATCAACCCGGTACTGGGAAGACCAGCCCTGGATACAGCCCGGTGTGGCCTCATGAGCACTGAGCATCAGGAAACAGAGATAATCCCTTCCCCTTTGCTATTGTAAGGCATCTGACTGCATTTTCTCAATCTCAATTTTCCAGGTTTTCTCACAGTGGTAACTTTTAGTATTGACTGTCCTTGCGCTCTATGCAGAGGATTTCTAATTGCACTGAAAATCCAACCTTTGAATTGATGCATTCAGTGAAGCTGGTGTTTAATAAACCAAATTACAGAATTTGCACTTGATCTCTACAAGCCTGTGTATGCTTTTAACCAGTTTTCTGCCATCAACCAAGCAAAAACTGAGCAGGGTGAAAACCAGCTTGATAAAGTGGGTAACACATGGAGGGGAAGACATTTGACCAAAGCCTTGTATTTGTACCCCAGTGCTAGAGAAGCAAAGACAGGGCAGCTGCAGACAGGATCATCAGCATCCACTGAGGAAAAGCTGACTTGCAAGTCTCAAAGGTGGAAACAGCTGCCAAAGCAGAGTGACAGACAGAAGGGCTGCAACAAATAGGCCATGTAAGAGAAGATAGATAGGAATTCAGACCTGGAATTTCCTAGAAATGCAAATACCTGCAACAGGACAAAAACCAATAGTGTAAGGTGTAAACAGTATTGTTATGCCTGAGGGAAAGCAGCACAAGAGGGAGAAAAGGGCAGTGCAGACAGCAGCATGCAGCTGTAGCAGTTCAGAAGGTTCTTACTTTACTAAGCCAGGAAGTGGTAAAAACACACAAAACTGGAAGATCTTCTCATATGTATCCTTAAAGCCCAGGAAGATCAAGCTTTACCTTGGCTGAACTTTTAAACACTTTCTGTGCTGCTGTTCATATTAGATTGGGAAAGAAATTTCTCAATATTGGCCATATCACAAGGACTATGGAAGCGAGAGAATACAAATGAGTGAAGATGGTCTGTTTTTTCTGTGTTTTTACGCTCTTTTACAAACCAAGAAAAAACAAGGTTAATGCTCTCCTGCTACACAGCACAGACCAATGGCTCCCGTGGCAACAAAAAAAATAATAAATAAAGGGGCAGTGCTGGCCAGGAGACCATAAAGGGACATATGCATTGTACAGATCTTTGGCTTTTCAATTTCAGTTCAGGGATTTGTCTTAAGATGTATCTATCAGCCTCTGCTTTCCATTCTGCTTTAATAGCGATATCCTGATGAACACAGAATAGTTCTGTTATAGTTTAGGACTAATTTTACTCTCAGGATATTTATGGCATTCATCTAGTGGCTTAATAGAGAAGCTGAAAAAACAAACAGTAAGAAAACAGGATGGCTTAAAACAACGTCTCTTTGCAAACATCTGAGGGCTATTACAAAACAAAGGTCTATATGCTACACATATTACAACCTTGCAAGAGGCCAGCTGGTTGGAGCAGTGTCTTGGGAAGCCTGGCAGTATGCTGGTTCTGGCTCCAGGAGAAACAGAAATACAGTCTGACAGCTGAGAGAGGAGTTCTTTGAGACCAAGAAGCAAAGAAAACGGTATCTAGCCCTGTGACTATCTCATCAAAAAAAGTATAACCTAATGTAGTTAAGTTTTGATTCTCTTCACTTCCAGTACGATCAAAGTTCTTGGAAAAGGAAAAGGGCTCAGGCACTAAGGGACATCTGCAAATAGTTCAAAAACATTTCCAGCATGGTTACATAATACAAGAAGTGCACTTCTATGGTCAGCGATACACTGAGTTTTTATTTTGGAAAAACTGTGAAAGGAATGGTTCTGTGCCAAACTTCACATGGTGTGTCATCCATTGTTTTACATTCCAGCTTCACGATTTAGGATCACCAGGTGAGTCACAATGTAAGTGGATAATACAAAATCCACTAGAAGTTATTTTTAGATAAATACACTTTTGTCACTTTTCAGCATTTGTAACAGCATTCTGCATGCTCAGCAGAACCAGCTGTGTACTTCTCTGCTGCCTGCATTCATAATTAGATTAGCCAAGCCATTTTATTAGGATGGAGTTCAGGCATCCCTCCTAGAGTTCAGGCATCCTGTGTCCTGGAAAAGTTCAGTGGAGACAGACCAAAGCTCTTATTCAACAGCAAGATGAAGAAAGGCCAATGAGAAGTGCCAAAAGAAAACTAAGACATGTAAGTGCAAGCCTAGTCCCAGTTGCTAGCACTGGCAAACCTCTTAGAATATTGTGTTAATACTCATTTGTGTAAAAGATACCAAATTATTTGTGAACTTCTTTGTTCTCACACGTCCAACAACAAAAAAACTCCATACATGCCAAACCAACCCCATTTTCACCCCTTCTCCCATCAACAATATTTAAATTTCAGCTTTCCAGCTGTTCAGCTAGAAAGAGTAACTAGAACTTGCTAAGAGCTGTCAAATCTGATAGCCCCATTAAGGCAAGGCAATACAGGTTCAGGTCCCCACATTCAGCCAGTAGCAAGGCCACACACATATTCCAAATGCACACACATACAGAACATCACAGAATCACAGAAATGTTGAGGTTGAAAAAGACCCTGAAGATCATCGAGTCCAACCATTAGCCTGCCACTGCCAAGTCCACCGCTAAACCATGTCCCTAAGTGCTACATCTACGTATCTTGTAATTACCTCCAGGAATGGTGATTCAACCACTTTCCTGGGCAGCCTGTCCCATGCTTGGCAACCCCTTCAGTGAAGAAATTTTTCCTAAAATTCAATCTAAAGCCCTGCAGGCACATTTTCACAAAGATATAGACAGTAGGCTTGATCCTGTGCTACTCACTGGCTGATCAGGAAGAAAGCTCATCAGAGTGAAATTTGTACTGTTTGCACACATACACAAGATGGATCCCTCCAACTGCTGGCCTTAGATGCTTGGTCTGTCCAGTATCAGGGCCCTGGTCTCCACTGTTGCTGACACAGGTGATAACCCATGAGGCCTGCAAAACCCCTCCTGTGGTTTTGCTGTGATCCCTGGCCATGGCTCTACTTGCTGGCACTTAGACTCAATGCATCCACAGGGAAAAGGGAGCACCTCACCCACAATCAGAAACAGAGTAGGAATATAAGATGAACTGCAGTGATTAGACACAGGGCATGGGAATGGAAAATTTAGAATAGAATAGAATAGAATAGAATAGAATAGAATAGAATAGAATAGAATAGAATAGAATAGAATAGAATAGAATAGAATAGAATAGAATAGAATAGAATAGAATAGAATAGAATAGAATAGAATAGAATAGAATAGAATAGAATAGAATAGAATAGAATAGAATAGAATAGAATAGAATAGAATAGAATAGAATAGAATAGAATAGAATAGAATAGAATAGAATAGAATAGAATAGAATAGAATAGAATAGAATAGAATAGAATAGAATAGAATAGAATAGAATAGAATAGAATAGAATAGAATAGAATAGAATAGAATAGAATAGAATAGAATAGAATAGAATAGAATAGAATAGAATAGAATAGAATAGAATAGAATAGAATAGAATAGAATAGAATAGAATAGAATAGAATAGAATAGAATAGAATAGAATAGAATAGAATAGAATAGAATAGAATAGAATAGAATAGAATAGAATAGAATAGAATAGAATAGAATAGAATAGAATAGAATAGAATAGAATAGAATAGAATAGAATAGAATAGAATAGAATAGAATAGAATAGAATAGAATAGAATAGAATAGAATAGAATAGAATAGAATAGAATAGAATAGAATAGAATAGAATAGAATAGAATAGAATAGAATAGAATAGAATAGAATAGAATAGAATAGAATAGAATAGAACAACATTTCAGCAAGAAGGGACCTTTGGCAATCACCTAATCCAACTGCCTGCCCTCTTCAGGGCTGACAGAAAGTTAAAGCATGTTATTAAGGTCATGGTCCAAATGTCCCTTAAACACTGAGAGGGTTAGGATATCAACCCCCTCTCTAGGAAGCCTGTTCCAGTGTCTGACCACCCTCTGGGGGAAGAAATGTTTCCTGATGTCCAGTCTAAACCTCCTCTAATGCAGCTTTGAAACATTCCCTCTTCTACTATCATAGGATGCCAGGGAGAAGGGATCAGCACCTCCCTCTCCATTTCCCCTCTTCAGGGAGCTGCAGAGAGCAATGGGGTCACCCCTCAGCCTCTCTTTCCTCCGAACTGGACAAACCCAGAGCCCTCAGCCACTCCTCCCAGGACACATCTTCCAGACCTTCCACCAGCTTTGTTTCCCTCCTCTGCACACATTCAAAGACTTTCCCACCCCTCTGAGGTGGTGGTGCCCAGAACTGTTCCCAGCACTCCAGGTGCACCAGCGCTGAGCACAGTGGGATGATCCCCCCTCTGCCCTCTGAGCTGCCGTGTTTGATGCCCCCAGGACACGGTTTCTGCCCTCTGTGCTGCCATGTTTGATGCCCCCAGGACATGGTTTCTGCCCTCTGGGCTGCCGTGTTTGATGCCCCCAGGACATGGTTTCTGCCCTCTGGGCTGCCCGGGCACACCCTGCTGGCTTCTCACTGAGCTGCTGCCCACCAGCACCCCCAGGGCCCTCCCTGCAAGGCACTCTCCAGACACTCCTCTCCCAGTTTGTGCTTGTGCCTGCAGTTACTCCATCCCAGGTGCAGGATCCGGCACTTTTTCAGGAGAAATTTCAAGCCAGGGATGATTGCAAATGAACTGACCGGCCTCCCACGTTAACTCATCCTGACAGGTTTTACACCCACACCGTAGGTTGACCCCTCTCCTGTGACAGTCTGGGGAGAAGTCAGGTCAGGGTGTTCCCTTTGCAGTACTTTGGGTTGGTTGGGTTGTCTCACCTTCTGTGCCTTTATGTTTATGACCCTTTTATCACATAACCTAATAGTATCCTCTGAAATGTGGCATGAATGAATCCAAGGCTGCACTGTGCTTAACCACTGCACTTATTTCTCCCACAGAATCAATCAAGGGAAACAGGGGCAGGGCATACAGGTTATTATGAACATCTTGCAACTTGATAAAAACAATCTAAGTTTTTTGTTAAACACAGACTTTAAAATTTAGAACTTGCTCGTAAAAATTTATATCCTGTCCTACACTGAAGTTATGGTGTGTGTGTATATATATATATACACACACACATATATTACATTTAAATGAATAACGTTAGATATGAATGAAAGTATTTTGCTATCTGCTGCCAGCAGGGATACTAAAGAAATAAATGTACAACCCCAGAGTTATTTTTTCCAGTGATTTGTTCCTTATGAGATATATTTTGGAACTATATACTCTTCAGTGAGGCACTGCCTTATCAACACACTTTCTCATGCTTTTAGAAGGACTACAAAGTTTCAAAGACCAAGTCAAATCAAGTATTTTCAATTCCTCCCTTCCTGTTGGGCTTTTTTGTTTGGTGATGGGGGTTGCACTTCATATAATCACTAAATGATTTGGGTTGGAAGGGACATTAAAGATCATCTACTTTCACCCCACTGTCATGGGCAGGGACATCTTGCACTAGACCAAGCCTCATCCAACTAGGCTTTGAACAATTCCAGGGATGGGGCATCCATGGCTTCTCTGGGCAACCTGCTCCAGTGCCTCATCATCCTCACAGTAAAGAATATTTTCTTTATATCTAATCTAAACCTACCCTCCTGTAGTACCTTGGAAAAGAAAGAGAGAGGGGGAAGTGGCCTCCTACATATTAAGAACAACATGAAAGAGAATTGGGTTTGCCCTGCAAGAGAGAAGGCCTAAGGCAAAGGAAGAACCACTTTAGAGATCAGCAACAAACCCTTTGAACTGCAGAGCAGAGCAATTGGAGAAGACTTAGCACAGGGAGGTACATTCAAGAACAAGAAACACTGAGACTGAGTGAAGGATAGATTGTGGGTGGAGGATGAGCATTTCTCAACATAATCAGGGTAGACTGGAGAAAACTCTAGAACCTTATTTTAAGATACCACTCTGTGGTATCAGCTTTCAAGCAAAGAGGACCCACACACCAAACCTGTGGAGAACAAGGTGTCTCTGTCCTGTACATAGCTATTTATTCAACATCTTATGTCTGCTGTCTCCTTCTAGGTTGCAGTGTTTTGGCAACTTAAAACCACTGTAAATCCAAAGTCCTGAGTTCCTCTGGTCTCCTCACTCCCTGCAGCATCCTACCCTTCCCAGGTGTTGGTATTTTTACCTATTCAATGAGACCCTTCAAGAAACTGAGTTGACCACAAACTATCCCTGTGAAAAAAGCACCAGGGCAGCACCAGAACGTACTAGAACACAGAGGAAAGCATGCTCAGGGAAAAGGGGCTGGATCACAGCAATCCCAATTTGAGGTCAGTTTCAAAAGCTGTGCAACCACAACCTAAATGTGTCCATTCTGGAAGACTCACCTTCTGGATATTTTTCTGCAGCACGACACTGCCTATTATCCCTCCCATTTCATGGGTAGCAAAGAGACGTAAATTGCCAGAGCTCTCACAGGAAACTTTGGCAGGAGCAGGAAGCTGAATTTAGGTTTGTCATGATTCAAGGAGAGCAATGTCCAACAACTGGACCCTGTCACTTGAAGCTGTCCCTGCAGCAAAGAGCAGGAATGCTAAGAGACAAAGGAAGTGCTATTTTAAAGACTGGAAGCAGATACACATATGAGAAAAGTGACTTTCCCAAAGTCAGTTGTAGCTGTTGACAGAACCACAGGCAAAAATTAATTCCGAACTACAGAAATTTGTGTTTACAGGGCAGTCCTTGCCTTACATACAGAATCCTGAAATTGAGAGCAACCTTTTATCAAAAAAATTAACCCTTTAAGTTTTCTCTTATTTTTTGGTGAGAAAGAAAACAACAGTTCAACAGACAACTGATGATTATTAGAACATATTCTGAGCAATATTTCAGTTTTGCTGCTCAGGCCTTGAGAAGACATCTTTTGGCAAAACCAGAAGCAGAACTTGCTGAAAAATTTCCTATTAAGGGCAGAGAGGAGAATAAAGTGACTATAAGTGCTTGTGTATTAAGTCACTCTCATAAGGTATTTGGAGTTCTTCTGTATCTCTATCTAATTAGAAAAAGATGAGTTCGGTTATTTAGTTTAAATAAAAATAATAATACAGTGAAGTTATCTCACAACCAACAGACGCTCTGAACCTCCACTTCTTAGAACCCTAACAGCTTTTCCATTCTCCCCGTCACCTTGCTCAGCTTCTGATGATTCCCATGCTGCTCCATCTATGGTAGTGGAGACAGTGCTTCACCAGAGGCCTTAGATGCTAAAGGGTATAAGGAAGCAGGTTATGCAAAAAGTATCTATTTCCAGCACAGGAATGCGGCCTGTAACTATCCCATGACAGGGAGCTCAGCTCAAATAGAAAGTGTAAGCCCAAGCATATCAAAGCACCAGGAGCACTGCATCCTGAGATAGCAGTGGGAAACCGGGCAGTGGGGGCGGGGAGGAAGGGACAGAATGAACAAGCACTTTAGTCTAAAAGAGGAAAGGAAACACTAAGGCAGGTCCTGAAATTTTATAAGGGAGTCTGGAAGGCACATCACAGCCTTAGACTGAAAGACACAGAATATAAAATAACAGAAAAAAAGGTCACAGAGAAAACTCATTTTAAAAAAAATAGCTACGGTGGAGAATGTCCATTAATTCTTCAAGACAGAAGAGCAAATAGCACTAAAGCTCCTGATTTAGCCTCAGATTCTTAAGAGATCTCAGCACTGAACAGCCTTACTTCCAGAATGCAAAGGCAATCAGCACTCTACAGCTGTTTCACAAAGAGAACTTATCTCAATACACATTGACAGAAATTACAGATTTTGTGGTGATCACATTTTTAAAACCTATTCCTATATGTAGCTCTCCTGGAAAACCAAAATGAAGCAAAACAAACCTTGCATAGTCAAGTGCAAAACTGTTTTGAAGGTCACATCCTTGAATGAGTTATGAACATTCAGGCTGTACATGCATCACAGAAACACTGATATATCTTCATCCCAGCTCTCCCACTCTACTGCCAACAGAATTGCAGCTTTCCATTTCCATTTGCAGAAAATGGGAATCATATTGCCCATGTAAGGACCTGTTGTTTCAATCATATAATCTTTCACATTTGAAGCCCAGGGAGCTCAGCTCTGATCAGAACAGGATGTTAGAACATTAATGAATAACTTTTACTTTCTCTTGCTCGTGTGTGTGCAAGAACACAAGTCCAGGCGAACACCACCATGAAAAATGGGAAATATTTAAGGAAATAATTCACAGTTAGAGGGTGCTTCCTTTATGGAAGAGCCTAATCATGTAACATTTGAGGATACAGGTCCTGCAAGGGAGAAGGCCAGGAACAATGCTCTGAATGTCAAATCAGTCAACTCCTGTCCTTGAAATCCAACATGATCCTTGCATTTACCACAGAGTTTTTTTGCAATGCATAGCAAAATTCCTCACGTAGTCATGTTCCTACTAATCACGCTCCTTGGATCTTAGCTGTTTTTCTTCAGACCAAGGTTGCTCTGCAGGCAGAATGGCCATGCACTTAAAATTACAGTGGGACCTGCACCATGAACACAGGCTGTTATTTAACACAAAGTGTCCTGAAAAAATACAGAGTCTAAAACTGGGCAGCCAGAAATGAAAAGCTTTCTGAACTTCACTGTGTCCAACTCCCATGCATTATAATGGAGAAATGGCAACCCTTCACTTTCCCTCAACCAGGTGCTCTGAAAATTTAAATCCTAAAATTTTATGAAGCACTCCAATATCATCACAGTAATGTCACTGCAGGCTGTCTTCAGAGCAGTGTTTGAACAGCACACATTAATTGCAACTGAACAATGAGGGAAAAAGCAAAATAGGTGCTCCTTGGCTGTATGGTGCAGCACACTCCCCTTGAAGACAATGGGATGGCATGTTAGGGAACTGGAAAAGTGGACTGAATCCACATAAGGCTATTGACCAGTCATGTACCTTAATCCCTTTGTTCCCTTAACTTTCACAGAATCAGACTCACAGCCAAGCAAAGCTCAACCACTCATTTAGCACACCCATCCCTCCAAAAGCCGTATCAACATATACAGACATCTGCTCAGCAGGAAGCTGTATCCCAGTTCCAGCTGTGCCAGATGCTTCATGCTACAGCCACAGCTGGGAAACAGAAGAGATGGCCTCTTCTGGTGTAACTGCTTCCCAAGAGAGCAGCAGAGGAAAAAAAAAAAAGAATACCTCTCACAGTTCTGTGGGAAACATTTCATGTCTGCCAGACTTCACAATAATTGCAGAAATACCTACTCACTGTCCAGGGCTGTGCTCTCCATCTAAGTAGTTTGCACAATACATGTTCATAAAAGCCTCCATGGCTGGAGGCTCTGCACCTTTCTCAGGTAGCCTGTGCCAAGGCTGTCCTTTCCCTGGTGTCACAGCAGCCATGGCAAACTCCCTTTGCTTTTAGCTTCTTGACAGTGCTAAAATTTGGCAGCCTCAGCATTACTGTTTCTTTACTACTTAGTATGTAAACCCAGTATAGTTTATTCTTATTACTATATTTGCTTTTAACACCTTGTTATGTGAAAACAAAATTGTGGTGTTTGTACAAAGTCTATTTGTAATCCATTACAGTCCTCTCTGGTTATTTTTGGGCCACGTAAGTCCAAAGGAATTCAGTCTCCTGGGTCTCTTTCTGCATCAGCACCTCTGCTGACACTGCAAATAGGTACTAGGCAGCAAAACTGCATTTCTCCTCCACAGTGAGTCTCTACTCTCTAAGTCCTGGTTGGGAGCTCATTTCTCACAACCCACCAGAAAGTTATCAGCTGGTAACAGCTTTCAGACCTTACTACCTGGGCTGGGTGCAAACAGTGATACGGACATGGAGAAACTGTTACAGATTATTATATACATGTCATCTGTCCTCCTGGAATTTTTTCCATTGAATGCTGTGGAAGGATGGGTTTAAGAGGAAAGTCAAAAGGCAAGCTGATTTGCTTTACAACTTGAAGGGTTTAAGAGCAATTCAGTGCACTATCTTTAAGGTTCTGTGTGTGGAATCTTCTCTTGGGCGGGGATGACTCAAAAAGGCTCTTTCAACCACCATGATTTAGCATTGCTCATAATCAGCATTACTTCCACATCTATTTTATCACAGCAATCTCTTACTTCAGTATACGGCCAACAAGATCACATGGGATACAGCTGAAGCAAATTTTAAACACAACCATCTTACCACAAAATATATTAAAATAGAAAGTTGGTTTGTCCCGAAGGACCTCATCTAAATGCTCACCAGACTGCTTGCATGAGCAAGGGGTGGGGAGAGGGGGGAGAGACTGAGAGAGAGATTCCCTGACGGAGAGACCACCCATCCACTATTCCCTTTCACAGCTGCTCTTGTGCAGAGGTTCCTTAGGTTTATTTCATGATGACAAAGTTTTGGGTTTACTACAATTTTTTTTCCAGAAGACAGACAGATGATATTTTTGTTTTTACCTACAGCTTCTTACAAAATGATGCAATAAAAATCTCCCCAACCGTCATTTATATCATGTAACAATAAAAATTAGGTTCCACATTCAGAAACTGTACCAACTGTTGCCAAAAAAACCCCACGTTGACTCCAAGGATGGGATATCATGGCAATTGTAACTGAGATGGATCAAAGCTGCTTGTCTTTTATGGTCTTCATTTGCAAAAAGGACAGAACATAACTGGATTACTGGGAATGCAGTACAGCTCAGTGTAGAAGGACATTAATTTTCTTTGCTTGGAAAAAGGCTCTTAGCATTTTTTAAGTAATTGCACCAAAGAGCAAGTCAACTCTAGGGCTAAAAGGGAGCAAACATGAGGAGGAAAAAAAACAGGAATAAACCTTCAGTGGGACTTGAACTTGGGAAAACAATCCTGGCATGTTCAGAATGAGCAACACCACTTTCACCTCCTCTGATGAAAGTTCATATTGCTCAGCTCTATGAAAGCATTTGAAACAGGAGGGAGGAAGGGAATCACAGCAGGATTGAGAGGGAATGTGTATTGCCTCTGATGAATGGCACAATGCCCAGGCAGCTGCTGCACAAATGCCAAAAGTGGGACCTTTGTTGCTTCAGCTGGATCCCTCTTGAAGTTTTGAATTACAGGCAGATACCTCACGTTATGGGATTCTGCTGCAGCACGGCAATGCAGAGACTGCTTGCTACACGTGTCTTTTCCATTCTGAAACTGAAACCCTAATGGGAAACCAGCCTCTCCAAAAGCCTCACAGAGCAGCTAAAAAGTATATTTCAGCACTTTTACACCAGACCTTGCAGGAATGAACATTATTCTGAATCTTTGTTCATGTTTCAAATGCAGAAGGCTGAATGCAGACAGCCACATTTTAAAATCAAAACCTGAAAAACGCAAAGGTGTGCACAGTAACAAAAGGCAAATGAATTCTTTAAAATTCTGTGAACAACTTGGCAGGTGGTTGCTGCATTTTAAATAAGAGCTATGTAATTTTCCACATAGTAGGTAAAAGAATGAATCATAGAATCACAGAATATCTCAAGTTGGAAGGGACCCATAAGGATCAGCAAGTCCAACACCCTGCTCCTCACAGGACTGCCTAAAACTAGACCCTATGACTAAGTGCTTTGGCCAGATGCTCCTTAATTCTGACAGGTCTGACGCTGTGACCACCTCCGTGGGGAGCCTGTCCCTGTGACTGACAACCTCCTCAGTGAAGAACCTGTTCCTAATGCCTAAGCTGAACTTCCCCTGATGTAGCTTCATTTCATTGCATTGCATTTCATTTCATTGTGTCCTGTCACTGGTGACCAGAAAGACAACCAGGATTGTCCCATCCCAGGTGGAGAATGTGTTGCTGACTGTCCAGCTCTTCAGGCCATCCAGATCTCTCTGTAAGGTTTCTCTGCCCTTGAGGGTGCCCACAGCTCCTCCTCGTCAGCAAACTTTCTTAAGGTACATTTGATTCCAGTGTCCAGATAATTTATGAAGACATTAAAGAGCACTGGCCCTAAAACAGTGTCATGGGGAACTCTACTGGTGACTGACTGCCCCGCTGATGTAACCCCATTTGCTATAACCCCCTGAGCCCCACCCAACAGCCCTTTGCTCACTCCATGTCCTATGAACTTGTCTAGATGTGTGATGAACAGTTTATCCAGAAAGACACTGTGAGAGACAGCATCTAAAGCTTTGATAAAATTACAAAAAAGTAAAAGCTTCCTTCGGGTCAACTAGGTGGGTGACCTTGTCATAAAAGGAAGTTAAGCTGGTTAAGCAGGACTTTCCCCATGTGAACTCAAGCTGGTTATGAACAATGACTGCCTTGTCTCTCAATGCTTTAAGTAAATCAGATAACCAGATACATGTGCAAGTTTAAGGTATATTTTCACGTCAAATGAAATTACTAAAAATTCCAAGTTATGACAACTTCTAAGATCTAAAAACTGCTATGCTATTAAAATATTTTTAATTAGATAGACTTATTCAAGTATTCCAGGTTTGCTGTTAAATACAGTGTAGAATAGAACTGGGTGATATCACCTTTGACAGCAGCAGTATTTTCTGAGAAGCTGCTGTTCTCACTGTAGCTTAAACAACTAGCTCTGTTTCATCACCACCTGTGCTGGTTTTGGCTGGGGTACAGTTAATTTTCTTCACAGTAGCTGATGTGGGGCTGGTATGGGATTTGTGCTGGAAACAGTGCTGATAACACAGAGTTTTTTGTTTTGTTTTGTTTTTTTTAATTGCTAAGCAGTACTTGCACAGCATTTTTGCTCTTTCTGCTCTTCACCTCACCCCACCCCACCAGCAAGGAGGCTGTGAGTGCACAAGAAGTTGGGAGGGGACACAGCCAGGACAGCTGACCCCAACTGACCCAAGGAATCTCCCAGACCAAATGGTGTCCTGCTTAGTATGTAGAGCTCAGGGAAAAAGAAAGAAGAGGGGAATATTCAGAGTGATGGCATTTGTCTTCCCAGGTCACCGTTACCTGTGATGGAGCCTCACTGTCCTGGAGATGGCTGAAGACCTGCCTGCCTATGGGAAGCAGTGAATGATTCCTTGTTTTGCTTTGCTTGAGTGCTCAGATTTTGCTTTCCCTATTAAAGTGTCTTTTTCTCAACCCATGAGTTTTCTGTCTCTTACACTTCTCATTCTCTTCAACATCCCACAGGGAGGAAGCTGCTGCGTGGGACTTAGTTGATGGTTGGGGCTAAACCCCAACACAACCTCACACGAAGTTGTAGACTAACAAAGAAGAAAGAAAAAATAGCTTGGCTTCTTCCTAACTAAAAATACCCCAGACCTTGAAACACAGTGATAACTTCCATTTTTATACTTCAACACAGTGACTAACAAATAAACTTCGACATATAATAGATTCTTTGCCCTAATGCTAATTTTAAATGCAAAGCATGTTTTTATAAACATTATTCCTTAAGCCTCCAGCACAATTAATGTAGCCTTATATAACCATAGAACAAATTTTTACAGTTGTAACTCATTCCAAGATTTCAAACTACGTCCGATTTTACATAATCCTAAATTAAATATTACACCAGCTAATAAGTAGTTTTGCAGGTTTTAACATAATGCAAAACACATGGAAATTGAAATTCTTAATCAGTGGACCATTCATTATATGATGAGAAGCAGTAAAACCATTTTCCTATTTCCCACTCTCCCAGCCAAAACTAACATCAAAGTTAACACCAAATCTATTTTTCCACAGAGAATAACAACTAAATTAATGATGGGAGAAAAAAGATTAATCCAGATAAGCTCCATGTTACTTAACTTATCATAAAATTGAGAATTTAAAACCGCACTACAAAAAGAAAAGCAGGTTTTGGACTTCTGGAAGTGTTTAATATAGCAGAATGATAAAGTTTGCTTTTCACTGCATTCTGAAAATAGGCAATTCCACTGTGGACTTGTGGTTCTTCCATCCTTAAAAATTCTCAATGAATTCAGAAAGTGCTTGAATTACATTTAAAAAAAAAGATACAGCTCTTCAACTAATAATTTATTTCAAAATTAATTTGAAAGCTGTGATGCCACTGCTCTCCAATTACTGAAAACATCTTTTGATGTTTAGCCTGATCTGAGTTGCTATTGTTATAAGTGGCAAAAACATGGAGATAATCTTCCAAGCCTTCTTTAAGCAGCACAAATGAGAGAAAAAACAGTGAAGCCACTCATTCTTCCTTCTTTAGAGGTCACTCTACTATAGGTCACTCTCTTGCAACTGTCAAGTTTTTTGCAGTTCTTTCACTTGTTTTATCAGAGTTGGAATTAAATTTATCTTAGAAAAATCCAACACAGTTCCACAAAAGCCTTTAAGTCCACACACCTTACTTATATCACCTGAAGACGATATATTTCACAGTAGGTATTGCTGACCAGCAATTTTCTGGAAGGCTGGAAAAGCAGAGCACCAGTATATCAGATTATATCAACATCACTCTTGTTCTGGCAGACAAATACTGCTACAGATAAATACTTCAGGTTTACTTAAAAAAAAAATATTAGAGTGCTCAGAATTGGAAATATGATAAATAAAACCAGAGGATTGATGTGAAGCAAAAAAAAATATAAAAATTGTTAAGATACACCTATCACAACTTAAACTAGGAAGGTCATCTCAAATATTAAATGTCTGAGGTCTTATCAAAAGTTTCTAGCACAACTGGGACATGGATTGTTGGTGTCACACTGACCTGGAAAGAACTGCTAGCAAATAGCATCAGCTATTTATGCATTACTCCTCTCCTGTGCACTTTTTCCCATTTCCCATTTCAATGTTGATGGTGAGTGGGAAGCAGCTGAAGGGGTAACTGCCTGTGATGCACTGTAGACTTGTTAACACTGAATTTGCTTTCAGGGTCCTTATGTAAGGGAGTTATACAGGGGGTCAGGAAATGGTACAACAAAACATCTGTACCATCCATCCTTCCCTACACTTCCTCCTCTCCAACTCCATTGCTTCCACTTGGGACACCAAACCCAGCAAACCCAGCCTTGTATCAAAGTGCCACACAGCTGTAGGCTACTAATAGGCAACTAATGAGAATTAGGACCTGATAAACCACAGCACTGCACAAGGAAGAATTGCTGAGGGATGGCTGCTACTTCTCAGTTTGTCATATTTGGGCTTGACATGGGCCATCTCTCAGCATCATTTCTTTGTCGCTGCCTGTCCAAGCTCTTTGGTTCAGTTACCTCTTCAGCAAGTTCTTAACAGCAGATGTAACTTGGTGGGGAATTTTTTTATCTTTTTTTCCTCAAGTCTTTTACATAGTTTATTCATATTTTTCATCTAGTCTGTCACATAAGGAAAGCCAAGTACTTTGCTGGAAAAGCCAACCTGTTTGTAAGGGTGAGGACAAGAGAAATGACTGTTTCTGTGCCAAGAGCCTGTCAAGTTCTTCCCTCCCCTGCAGGCCTCACAAACCCCATGCCTCAGTGGACAGATAGGCTCTCCTACAGTCAACCAGAAGATATTCTGGTTCCCACAGCACAAACAATGCCCCCCCACACACAGGAAGCTGGTTTCCAAATAGGACATGGTCAAGCAAACAGTCTTGAGTCCAGCCTGACGCTGTAGTTGCTCACACCCAGGTGCCAACCATCAGGTGGTAGCATTGTGGTACTATGTGTACACACAAGACCTACTAATTTTCTACTTCTGAGCATCTTTGTGCCAGAAATAATGATATCCCCACCCCCACTCACAGACAATTATTATAAATAATTACAGCAGGTTTACCAGTGAGTCAGTTCAGATGCAACTGCTGGCCATGCTCTCAGACGGTCAATATGAAAGGCTAACAGCAACAGAGGTCTCACCAAATTTTAACATTTCTGTGAACTGTTTGATCATGAACATGTTTGATCATTTTAAAATAAAGGATGTAAAACCAATACAATTCCTCCACAGAGAGCAACTCCCAGCTGCAGTGTTATGATCTATGACTTGACAGCACTTCATCATCTTGCGCAGGGTTTTTCTTTTCCTTTTCTTTAATACAGTAGCATAGTTTTATCTTTAACAATAGACTTAAGTAAAATTAAGTCATTCATTTTCTTAAATGGTGCTGCATCGTCAGCACCCTATAATTATTTTAGTATATGAATGCAATAGTTGAGAATAAAAGTCTTAAATTTATGCAATCTTACAGCACCTTTGGCATAAATCATATGCTCTCAGACATTCTGCATGATAATTTGGCCTGTACAAAGCCTGCCAGCTCTTGAAAATGCCTTGTATTATAGACTACCCAGCAGAAGATTTGCTACATTTAATATACTCCTATCAGCCAGCACAATGCCTTTAAATGAAATATAAATTATCAGAATAATAAAATAAGTTCCAATTAAGTCCAAACTGCCAGCCAACCAGAGCAAAAAGATCTCACCTTAAAACAGTTTGTGCTTGTAGTTCTTATTACTGTGTCATTCTTGCATATAATTGCCTACCTGCTACAGGAGAGTGTACAATTACAACATATTCCCCTCTAAATAGGGCTGACTAACCTTCAGGCTTGTCTACTGAGAGCAGTAAACCTAAAGATCCTGAAATTCCCGAGGTGGTGTTTGTAAGAAGACCATGGCCTTCCATGCTCAGGGGCTTCCATCAGCTACAGGTATCCCACTCTTTCAATGCAGAAAGTTCCACTCTTAAGAGCTGAGGAATGTGGAAAAGCTTTCATCCAGCTCAGGCACTCAGCTGTGGGGAAAGAGGAAACTCCTCACATGCTCAGAGCACAGATAATGCACAGCTTCCTACACTCATGTTCCAACCACACTCCTGACACAAGCCAGAACGCTGCCAAACTGCAGCTAAGACCGGGAGCAACAGAACTCTGTCAAACCAAGGCACTGTTTAACCCTGTTTAACTCATTTTGTCCTTGCCCCAGCAGAGTGCTGTAGAAGGTCCTCAGCAGTTTGCTGACTGACTCCCATAGCAGTCCTCAGAAAGATTGAAACGTCACAAAAAGACAGCAGGTACTCAAGATAATCTGATAAATGTGAACTACCTAGCACTTCTCAGATGTTCTACTGAGTTTTTGAAACTGGATAGCAAATAGATGATTTGGGGCTTTTTGAGGGAAAGTGTCAAAAGAGCTCTTCAGAAAAACATAGAAACCTCACCTCCCAAGTGCAACAAGGATTGGCAGTGGTCCAAAGACAGAATACAGACTAACTTTTGACATTTGACTTCTTTGGAGTTCTGAAATTCATACTTAAAGTTAATTTGTAAAACTGTCAATTATCCACAATCTTGTTACAAAATCTTTTAATATTAAAAAAAAGAAATATATTCAAGTCTTTTTTTTTGTAAGTGCAGAAGTTCAAAAATGTTGGCCTAAACATAGCTCTATTGATAGAGTTCATTAGTGCATCTATTTTGAATCAAAAGAAACTATAAAGAGTGGTTTTGGGGATAAGACAAAAGAGTAGAAATGAGACTAAATAAATTTGTGCAATTGTCTTGAAGTGGAAGAAAACCTTAAATTCAATTTCAAGGTTACAACCAGCTTTTATACCCAGTAACAGCTCTGCAATTTTTTTCCTAGTTAAACTGGACTCCTTGTTCCTAATAGAATAAATGTAATTTTTGATGCTGGCTTTTGTGGTTAAAAATTTTAGTATTGGGGGGGGGGGGGGGG